>CM036760.1:59513401-59983401 GCA_020796225.1 Arion vulgaris
AGTAACATTGATAACACATATTTGCAGTATACTTTAATCTTGGTTATGATGTTGCATTGAGCTGATTTCCAGAACGTCTCAAGGGTCATGGATGCACTTCGTATCCCACCTCACCCGTGTATTGCCGGGGCTCGCAAGGGAGCAAAGAATAGTAACACTGCTACCTACATAAGAGGCGAATGAGGTAGGGGCCTAGGAAGCTACCCTAGTAAATAAAAATCATCGCAGAAATCGGAAGTGCTGGCCTACTTGTAGGCGTATAACTGGTACAACGCAAATCGCTCTTACGCTCAGATCATATATAAATCATAAAGAGTGGTTAACAAGTGATCGATATGCAGCGTTCTAAGAAGAAGAAGAAGTAGCTCACTTAGTCTGTTTGTAATATCAGATCCAACTCCTGCTTCATGATTTCGTGTAGCCAACCCAGACACGTCTAAGACATGTAAAAGCAGTTGTTCCTGTGTGTTATTTTATCTTCCAGTTTGAACTGTGCTGGGATGGTCATTGTTTAGAAACAGTGTTTTCTTCTCATTGATTTTTCACTTTGACCATATGTCAATACTGGGTAATGGGACATAATTTTTTTCAGTTATTTTATAATATTTCTCGCAGACTATAAAATAATGAAGGTTAGATTGAATTAGGTTTAACAGTCCAAATTTATGAAATATCTCTGCTACAGAAAATGCCCAGAAAAAAACTCATTTTATTTAAAGAAGAATTTTAGTCTATGTTGTCTTAAAGAATTCCCAGAATGAGAAAAAAAATCGTTTCCATCCTTACTTGCTTTCCTGCGCTCTTGAAATATTGTCTACAAATTCAATGAAGTCTCTCGACTTAACTTTGTTGTCTTGTGTAGCTCTTAAAGCAAGCATCACGGAATCCCCCCTGGCAGTGTGCAATATATAGACAAGAGATGTTGTGCGTTCATTGCAACCAACAATTGATGAGGAAAAAAAACAAAAGATGATGATGATAATAACGATGATGTTGTGGATGAGGAGGATGATTGCGATAATAATAATGACGATAATAAGGAAGTTTGTGATGACTTATCAAAGGGAAATAATGTAAAATAGTTAGTTTTGTTATATAAATCTAAAGTTCTTTCCCTGGAATGACATACCGACACAAGTTTGCTGTAGTCCAGGGGTGGGCAAACTTTTTGTGCAGAGGGCCACATTGAAAATTATAAAGCTATTGAGGGCCACATATAATATTATGTATATTTTTGTTTAATTCTTCTTCTTCTTCTTCTTTCTCGAATCCTGTATGCCTCACAGCGTCAGGTCAGGAAGAGATTTCTAAAACGGGCCCTAGTATGCGCTTCGTAGATAGTCTCTTTCGTCACCTCTGTTATCTCTGAGGTCCATCTTTTGCGTGGCCGGCCTTTTGCTTTGTACCCATTGTACTTAATTCTCGGTAAGTAATCAATTAAATATTTTTATTGTAAACAAAGGTAGTTTTACATAATGTAGATAACTTCTGAAATAAATTATATTTCTAACAGACTTACACTATAATAGTATACTTTCTAATATGGATAAATGTGTTTGAGGGCCGCAAAATATCCAATGGCGGGCTTATGCGGCCCGCGGGCCGTAGTTTGCCCACCCCTGCTGTAGTCGATAGTCTTGTAAAATGTACCAAAAAAACTGTTACATATAAAAGACGAGATGCTTGTGAAAAAAAACACAAATTATGAATAAAGGCAGTTTAAATACAAACATTCATATAAATGTTTAGCATCTAAAAATTCGATGAAGAATAGAATATATGCTGATGGTTCTCATTTCGAGCTAGTTATACATAACTAGTTCTCGCAGCTATCGTTTCTTTCTCAAGCTATATTAATTAAAATTATTCTAGTCTAATGGACAATCAATAAGTGCATTGGAAGCCATAAAGATGTGATTTTACAGAAGAATGCTGAAAATTCCAGGGACAGTGAAGAAAACAAATGTGAAGGTGTTAAATCAGGCCTGCACACAAAGAAACCTTACCAAAAGAATAAGAATCCGACAATCAAGGTTCTTCGGGCATATAATGCGAAGAGAAGGTTTCGAAAATTTGATGACTACGGGTAAAATTCAGGGAAGGAAGACAGAGGTAGAAGATGTTGGATGGCCTGACATCATGGTTCGACAAACGATCGACGTCAGAACTGATTACATGCACCAAGCAAAGAGAGATATAGAGAGAAATAATCACATACGCCCGCAAGCATGACACTTGATTGATTGATTGAGTATGATATTTACATTAACATCGATTACCACAATCTCATGACTTGTTTGTCGTGTAGGGATCTCAGATTTACTTTCATCTACATCCATTTTCCCTGATTCTGCTTGGTCTCACAGGATCAGGATAAGAAGCAATTTCCAGAATATTGTTCTTTTTTCTGAACTTTATCCGTATATATTTCTTATTCTTTGTTCTTCTTACTGTCTTTTGTCACCCCATTATTACGGGTTGTTGCTTAGTGTTGTAGTTTTCTTCTTTTCGTTTGCTTGTGCTGCTCTCATCATCACCAGGCCCGTGCCGGCTGACGTAAGCGATCATGGATCTCCATAAATCTTTGTATTTGGTGTTTGCTATCAACTCAGATGTTAACGCTCTACCGTGCCATGAAGTCAGTCTATCCACAATTTTATCTCTCTGTCTTCCTCTGTCTCGTCTCCCCTCGATTTTCCTGATTGTTAAAATGTGTTCTAAACCTCCCCTCCTCATCACATGCCCGAAAAAATGAGGACTGCCTCTTTCTTATATTGATGATAAGCTTTCTCTATTTCTTGATCTCATTCAACACCTCATCATTAGTCATTTTAGCAGTTCATGGGATTCCCATCATTCTTCTGTAAAACCACATCTCTGTGGCCCTCTGAGATTTTTCGATTTGTATGTTCATTGTCCATGACACTCATCCGTGCTGCTCTTGTGGCTTGAATTATATACTTTGGGTGGGGGGGTATTTTTACAGGATTCTGCTATGCCATCCAACCATCGTTTTCGTGGTCTTCCTCTCGCATTATTCTCTGATGTTCTGTATAATACAGCAAATAAGTTAATAACATGAAACTGTCAACTTTGAACATTTGAATACATGAAATAGTGCACTGGTGTATAACATAAGTCATTTATAATACTATTGGTTATTGGTCATTGGTTATTGAACCGACTCTATTACACTTCAGGCAGACCCATATATGCCCAATCTCCTAAAACAGATAGTTAATGGTATTCATATTGATAGCTCATATGACTCGCTGGTTAAACACACTCCTCACTCTGTTCCTCGGGCATCCAGTTCTATTTGAACAATGGGTAACTTCAAACTCCTAAATCAATGGATCGATTCAACATCAAATTTAATGACTTCATCCAACAGACAGTCGTAAAGAGACTGAAGAACATCTTACCTATCCATCATCATACTCCCCGACACATAATGCTGCTGATGCAAGCATGTCCACTCTCTCATTGCCATAAACTCTTCTTTAGTCCGAATCGATAGACAAACGCATACACATTACGATAATCCGTCCTTCTCCTTTCTAATACACTTTCAATGTTCTATATTTATATTTAGAACTACACGAAAAGTGATTGACAACATTTCTATAGAAAATTGAACATCTCTATGCTTCTGTGAAATTGTCTTAATTGGCCATCTAAAATATAAAAACATTTTTCCATTATAAGCTGTTCAAGTTAGAGAATCGATTAGCGAAGACTTCATTTGGAAAACTGAGTTATTCCCCTTTGAATATGAGAAAGAAAAAAAAAAGAGAGAGAGAGAGAGAGAGACTTTAGCATAGTAGTTAGTGCACCTGTTCTGTTAGCGCATTGTCCCAAGATCAACTTATATACTGAAAGTGAAATCTCTTTTCTTCTGAACGGTTCACATGTCGCTCAAGTCTTGGGTAGCAGAGAAACACAAGAAAGTAAAGGTGACATCACTTAACGAGATGCATAGAGAAAACTAGTACGTCTTGTCTAATTCTTATACTTAGACATGAGTAAATTAATCCCGAACAAATATAAACACACGAATATACAATATCGACTGCTTAAAAGTCGTGAAAAGTTCTAAGCTCATGTCGCGAGATGACAGCGTAGCAAACATTAGTCAATTGGTCAGAATTGACCTTCACTAAAATAGTAGGGCCATGGAGCAATCCGTCATGGCCGACCAAGGAGCAAGTCGCCCTGACCGACTATGGAGCAATCCGTCATGGCCGACCATGGAGCAAGCTGTCATGGCCGACCATGGAGCAAGCTGTCATGGCCGACCATGGAGCAAGCTGTCATGGCCGACCATGGAGCAAGTCGCCATGGCCGACCAAGGAGCAAGTCACCCTGACCGACCATGGAGCAATCCGTCATGGCCGACCATGGAGCAAGTCACCATGGCTAACCATGAAGCAAGCCGCCATGACCGAGGTGAGTATTATTAACGTATCAAATCTCCAGTCAACCTTCTTATTTAGATCTATGTTCTAGTTTATTTAGTGTTTACATTTGTATAGTGAGTACGGCCACTAAATTCCGCACACTATCAAAGCGAGCATGGGAACAACACAAAACTAACAATGCAAAAGAAGATTCAAATATATCGAGCCTGTGTAATTACTCCATTACTATATGGCACAGAAACATGGACAACCTACTCAAGGCACGAGAGGAGACTTAACATCTTTCCCCTTCGATGTCTCCGTAAGATTATGAACATCAGGTGGCACGACAAGATGTCGTACTGAAGTACTCTGAAGTACTGCAACGTGCAAACCTGCATTTTATCATATGCACGCTTAGCAGTGAACGACTAAGAGGATTAGGGCATGTGAGGAGAATGGAAACTTGTCACATACCAAAACAAATGTTGTTCTGTGAATTTTTGAAGGGAAAAAGGCACCAGGACAGACCACTGCTCAAAAATAAAGATGTCTGCAAGTCACCAATGAAAACTTTTCTAATATGTCCCAGCACATGGGATAAACTTGCTGATGACAGAGTTGTGGGGAAAGCGATATTGCGAAGGGTACAGTTTTATGAGTCTTTTGAGAAGAGACTTATGTATAAGCTGAACGACAAGAGAGAAAAGCGAAAACTCAAAAGTTGTCACAGTAAAACATTTGCCGACCGTCTGTAAAGACGAATAAAACCATATATTCTGTCTATATCCTTGATAAAGATTCATGATCGAAACGTGGGATTGTTTTGTTAGTTTTATATTTAATTCGGTTTTCGCGCCAATTTACTTAGTATCACTGTAGTAGCATACCACGGTTGTCTCCAGGTCTGGTCTGGTCTGACCACCTCAGATTTGGGGCGGCGGCTGCGTTGGTGGTGGTATTCGTCATGGCCGTTGTGGCCGTTGTCTCTGTCGTGATGGTGGTCATTATGGTTGTCTTGGTGGTGGTCGTGTTACTTAGTACAATATTAAATTTTTGTGCTTGAATTACCTCGTGTTGTCTGCTCATGTTTATGTCTTTTTATTGATTGAGTGATTTCTTTGTCATACTAGTTGTCGACGATGTGCCTAAAACATTTGTCTGGTGTTTTCAAGGTTAACATTTCAAGTTTCATTTGTATTTTGATGAGTTAGGTTGAGGATGAGGTTATACTATGGATTAGATGGGGATAGAGGTATATGTGGTGATTGTTTTTTTGATTATGTTTTCTTGGCTTGTTGTCTAGTAACTGTTTTTGATCAGCTAAATTGTATTGGTTTCTTGAGTGGTTTTTTTTGTCGTGTTAATTCTTTTATTCATAAAAGAAGAACAGATTAAATGGTTTGAACACCTGACAAGAATGCCGTGGTATCGCCTACCACAGAGAACCACACAGAAAAAGTATAATGAGTACAAAGTAAGAGAAAAACCACGCAAAAGATGGAACGACGGCATCAAGAACAGCCTTGCGAACATGAATATCAGCTTACAAAGTGCCTTAAAACAAGCACACACACGATCACTACGCACCCCCAACACTTCTATAAAGAAGTAAATGGTGGAAGAGAAGAAGAGAATTCTGTTATTATCTAGCACGTTTACTAGTTAGTAATCGTCTAGAAAGTTCATGTGTGTCGGACACACTTTACTGAAGATACATTCAAGTGTAGCTAAACAAGCTGTTTAAAGTTCATGTGTGTCGGACACACTTTACTGAAGATACATTCAAGTGTAGCTAAACAAGCTGTTTAAAGTTCATGTGTGTCGGACACACTTTACTGAAGATACATTCAAGTGTAGCTAAACAAGCTGTTTAAAGTTCATGTGTGTCGGACACACTTTACTGAAGACACATTCAAGTGTAGCTAAACAAGCTGTTTAAAGTTCATGTGTGTCGGACACACTTTACTGAAGATACATTCAAGTGTAGCTAAACAAGCTGTTTAAAGTTCATGTGTGTCGGACACACTTTACTGAAGACACATTCAAGTGTAGCTAAACAAGCTGTTTAAAGTTCATGTGTGTCGGACACACTTTACTGAAGATACATTCAAGTGTAGCTAAACAAGCTGTTTAAAGTTCATGTGTGTCGGACACACTTTACTGAAGATACATTCAAGTGTAGCTAAACAAGATGTTTAATGGAACCCGAAAGAGAAACAGAAAAGGGGACTTGTTAGTTTTATGATTTAATTATTCATTTTGCTTGCTTATGTGATACCATACATTTGCTTACTTATGTGATACCATACATTTGCTTGCTTATGTGATACCATACATTTGCTTACTTATGTGATACCATACATTTGCTTGCTTATGTGATACCATACATTTGCTTACTTATGTGATACCATACATTTGCTTACTTATGTGATTACCATACATTTGCTTACTTATGTGATACCATACATTTGCTTGCTTATGTGATACCATACATACGTGTCTTTGTCCTAAGTTATTAAGTATCATCGTAGTCTCTTCTTTGTTTTCTCCAGATCTGATCTGATCCGATCTGACAACTTCAGATGTGTAGGTTTCCGTAAATCACCTAAACAGAGCTAAGAATGAGTCTTCTTGATGAACTGATGGATGGAGGATTATCCTAGTAAGACATGAAGAGAACTTGCTAGAAGCCTGAGAAAGTTTAGTACTGCTGTTGAGAACCTTTACTCCACGAGAAGCGCAGGCGAATATGTTAATTGGTGCCACATATTCAAAGCTGCTTAGTTCAGTATTAACTCCCATTACGCCACATGACACCTGACAAACCATTTGAACAGTTTCAATTTTCCCACAATTTACACCATGTGTTACAATGGGTTTTTTTTAACCAAGATTTTTCACAAGATTCTTGCACAGAACAGATAGATTTTCAAGACTGCTGTCATGGGAGCCATGTTCCAGAAGGGACAACCTACTTGATAATGATAATAATGATAATAAGAGTTAAATTTTGAAGAAAAAAAACTCATGAAATAACAAACTTCCCAATTAAGCTCAAACCAGTTGTCAACATTATCCTTCTCTTAAAGTATAAGGCTATTTCTGAAATAAATTTCACATCATTTTCATATATAAAATAACACCAACACAGGAGGTTAAAGTTCAAGATGACCATCACAGACACTGTAGAGGTTGAGATGCGTTTAATTATATTTTCTGAATTTCAAACCATCGTGCACATTTATACAATAATTAATAGTAAGTAAGAAAAATATTAGAAGAAATAAATTTAGATACTAAGCTAATAATATGTAAATCAAATGTTAAGTCAGTATACATACATATATGTATATGTATATGCGCGGCTCGATAACATTAAGTGTAACAGTAACGACCACAAAAAAAACTGTGCCGAATTCAAAAAATGGGTGCTTGAGCTGAATAGTAGGAACGAAATGGTATGACACAGTCACTAATAACCAGCTCATAAAAGAACAAGCAAACAAACAAAATAATTGCAAGTAAAACGAGATCTTAAAAAACACGTTAGCTTTGAATAAGACGTGCATTAACCCATATGCCCTTCTGATCCAATTTACCGGCATACAGTATTTCTTAAAATGACGTAAAGCAAATTTACTTGAAACTTCATTATGCACTGCAATATAAATGCGGCTAGAAGTTTTAAAAATGATATACGGAGTGAAATTGTGAAAAAGCTCAGCAAATCGTATAGTAAGTTATTCTGGAACGCACTGTAAAAATAAGCAAATATAAACCAAAACGCTAAGAAAAGTTTATGAAAACAGAGTTGGTATGTTTGTGATATATGGAAATGATGATGAAATAACAAGTATTTATTCCAAACCTGTGCTTCAGACATATCTGAAAGGTTTAGTTATTTTATTGAGCAATAGTTGAAGTCGTTTCTGAAAAAATATCATTGTATCAAGAAACATTACCAAACACTAAAATCTTGTTACATATGAACTACTACATTGTTTTCTATCTTGATACAGTCATAAACTCTGAAATTAGTATGTGTACACTTCCTTACATGTAGTTAAACAGAAACCATTTGTTTCATACCGTGAGGTCTATCGGGGAATTAGGTGTTAAGTCAGTATTTTGCTATGGACATGATGGTCAACAAGATTCCGGCTGTCTTCATTTCCAATACTTTCATTGTGCACAATTAAAGCTGGATCGACCTGAGGGTCAGGGATAAATTCCACTCATACTGTGTAATACAAATGTGAGCCATCACACCGCCAACAACTATTGTTACTTTTCATGTAGGACATGTCTCTCTGTACAAACCTTTCATTTATTTAGTTGTAGTTAAAAACACATATCGTGGCATATTCATTACATTACCTCTCCATCAACAGCAGTAAACGAGTTGTTGATTTGCTAGACACCACTTATACGTTCAGTAGTTTGTCATTGCGTTCTGAACGGTGATGTATATTTTTACCGTCCTTAAAATTCACTAGAAAAAATGTGGTTACAAACTGCTTGCCGTGAAGTTTTAACCAGGTGCTCTTGGGTTGTGATACAGCTAAGCTACGGACACCCACTTATAGATACATATTGTAAAAGAAATATTTATATATATTCTTCTACTTCGAAGACGAACCATTTGTTAAACTACTTTTTGCGATGTGTATGTAATCTGAGCCTAAGAGCGATTGTACGTTCTGCCAGTTATGCGCCTACAAGTAGGCCATCACATCCGATTTCTGTGACGCTTTTCATTTACTAGGATAGCGTTCCTAGTCCCCTACCTCAGTCGCCTCTTACGACATGCCTTGTACGTTACAGTGTTACTATTCATTGCTCCCCTTGCAAGCCCAGGCAACACACGGGTGATATATGTATATAAATAGTATACTAAATGATACATATTAATGTGATACCTACTATAAACAACTAAACAAACATTTCTATGTGGTAACAATCATATAATCATAATACAATTGTGGACATAATTTAATAACAAACATGGTATTGAAAGAATTAAAATACAGATTACACATAGTATATTTAAAATATATCTCACTTTACAATTATTCCTCACCCTTTACCTCTAAGGAGGCATAGACCCGCAAAAAGGTCTTCAAATGCCATCATTTCCAGATCTCTAGATTCTTTTCCCCATTTTCTTGCATTTCGTTTCCAACTCTCGTCTCTATGTGTTCCTGTGTTTTCTCTTACCTTTATTCCCCTGTGTGTTTCATCTAAGAGCCTGTCTCGTGATGCTGTCAGGGGTTTTCCTCAATGTGTGTCCTATCCATCGCCATCTTCTGCCCCTTATCTCTTGTGTCACCTGCCGTTGTCCCGCTCTATCCCACAGTTTCCTGTTTTTTAGTCCTGTCATACCATCGCAGAAGGAGTATCATGCGCAGGAATCTATTGGTGAATGTCTGCAACATTTCTCATTTAATAATACCACATTTATACAATACTTAGGAAAAAAACGAGAATATCAGAAGCATCGTTGGTACTATACCATGCATACAGTACATCGAGAAGCAAAGAATCAAGTGGTTCGGCCATCTAATGAGAATGGAACCACATTTACTACCATCACGTGCCTATAATAATCGACGATCAGGGTGCAGAGCACGAGGCAGGCCAAGAACACGATGGATAGATAACATCTCAGAGTCCCTGCGAAAGCATGGACTGACAACGTCAAGCGCAACACACCTGGCACAAGATAGAAAACTAACTCTCCCACGCCGCTTCACGGCAAATGTGGTTAAGATAAGATAAGATAAGATAAGGAAAAGAAACAAATGAAGTAAAAAATACAATTCTTGAAAATATGCTTCGAAGTTGGTGTATGGGACAAGATACGGCGTGCAGATATCATAGTGATTGTTGGAACCCCCCAATCTACCATAAACTATATGAAGACTGAAAATCAAATGGTTCAACATGATATAAAAATAGCAACCATAAATGTGAAACATTGTTGTGTTCCTACAACGGGAGAAGATTTGGTAGGTGAATATGCACAATATCAATGGACAGATGCAATTTTAAAAAATGTCCTAGACATACAAATAGAACATGTGCCCAAAGCAACAGGTATGACACATTTCAACGTTTTAAGATGAGAAGGGATGACTTTAATGTGCCGGATCTTACTTCATATGACTCGGTCACGTTCCTCAGAAATGACCCGCCCCCTGTCGAGACTATTTAAAAAGCATATAAACTCCGTAGCTCTGGCAACAATACTAGGAATCTACGGGGAAAATACGTTGGTGAACAGAACGACGCGGTTCGAATTCGAATCCGTTACCTTCAGAATGCATGACAACATAATGTATGTGGATCATTACTATGACACAATCCAACAGAATGCATGACAACATAATGTATGTGGATCATTACTATGACACAATCCAACAGAATGCATGACAACATAATGTATGTGGATCATTACTATGACACAATCCAACAGAATGCATGACAACATAATGTATGTGAATCATTACTATGACACAATTAACCAACAATGAAAACTTTATTACCTACCAAGAGCCACAGCTTGTGCACGTTTGTCTGTCTCGTTTGACCATGTTCCGCCGATTGCGTCAAGTTTTTGTTACTTTCTAATATTAGCTCAAAATTTACCATAAACCATCTTACTATTTACCAGATCATAATATATTGTTTCGCATGTTGTTAGGAAGTGACATCTGCAGTGCATACGTTTATCTAGAGAACTAAATGCTATACATCAAATTTCATTAAGAGAAAAATAAATATGTAGCCTAATTTGTACATACACCTGCGAAACGAAAAAAATAAAATAGGAGGAAAAGTTAATTGGCGTCATGGTGGCGTGTTTTTAATGAGATAATCAGTGTATAAAGTGTGCTCACATATCATGGTTTGAAAAACGAAGAAAACAAAACAATTTAGCTTCTCCTTTCTTCTTTTGTGGTCACACTGCTATCGGATTGTTGCTCAGCGTCGTGGTTTTCTGTGTTCATCTTGCGCCGTTCTAGTTGCTTGTATGATAGTTATGTTCGCTCTTTGACAGGATTCTGCAAACCATCTTTTTCTGGTCTTCTTCTCTCCTTCTGTCATTCTGTTCTGTTGTAGAGTACTCTGCATACTGTGGATTTTTAAATGCATTCTTATTAAGAGTCCTAACCACTTAATTCGTTGTTTCTCAATGTATTTCAAGCAAGGTTCTGTGCCAACTTTCTTTCTTATGCTGATGTTGGTGACTGTCTTTTCTGGTGTTGTTTGTAACTTTTCGCAGGCACCACATTTCCCATGTAGTTTTCCTTTGCGACTGTGTTTTGTTCATTGTCCATGTTTAGCTATATTAACACAAAGAAGACATAAAAATGATGTTGATCATCTGTTGTTTAGCTGTCAGTGAGATCTTTGTGTTCCCCTACTATGGGGCTAGCTGGTCAATTCTGCACACAAAAAAACTTAAAATTGTAGAAAGAAGTTGACGCAAAAAAGAAAAATGAAATACTTTGAATATATAAAAAGACATGATTCAACACTATTTATGAAGCACACACAAAAGCCTGTTCTAGAAATCTCGTCTTGTCCTGACGTTGTGAGGTAGAACAAGATTGGAGAAAAGAAACGAAATAAAGATGATTCTATGTAACAGATCATTCAGGAAGGCATGATACCGGACAGATGATTCTATGTAACAGATCATTCAGTAAGGCATGATACCGGACAGATGATTCTATGTAACAGATCATTCAGGAAGGCATGAAACCGGGCAGATGATTCTATGTAACAGATCATTCAGGAAGGCATGACACCGGGCAGATGATTCTATGTAACAGATCATTCAGGAAGGCATGATACCGGGCATACGATTCTATGTAACAGATCATTCAGGAAGGCATGATACCGGGCAGACGAAGTAGACAAAAACCCAGAAGAAAAATGAGTGCAATATGTCATAGACCAGTTGAGTACGGCTGCGACAGACGCCGGAAACCTTACACTTGACAGGGAAACATTTAGATCTGTTGTCATGGGACTCAGGTTCCAACAAGGACAAACTAGATGAGGATGATGGGTTAATGTGTTTAGCTTCATACAAAACATCACGATAAAATAGCTAGACAAGACGAATTTTTTTCCAAACATCTGCAATAGTAAAGTTCAATAGCGAGAACATTATTTACAACATTAAATACAACAATCGTTGAAACTGTAATAAAATATCAATGTCTTATATTTCACCCGTTTACGTACACTTTATTGATCACATATCCATCATAACATTTCTTAGGTACAAGCACACACATATATATATACATATGTGTTTGTAAAAACAATGTTACATTACAGATACTTCAACTTCATACGTTCTGGAACCATTGGCCCGAGATTTGCTGACTGTGCTTCTGTACGCTACCAATTGTTTCTTTCTTTTGAAGCCAAGAATGTTGAGCAGCATTAGTCGAAATTTCTTGCCAAAAAAGCAGTAGAGTAGAAAGTTAGAGGCTGCGTTGACCTCCACCAAAAACGTACACATGATATAGAAGCACTGAAAAAAATTGTAACAGAAATTTAATTAGCATTTTATTTATTGATGTTTTCAGCAGTGTTTTTTTGTATTATCCATTTCTAATTTTGTACATTTAAATGATATTGTTCTTTTTCTTCTTCGAACGTTCCATATCGACCACTTATTAAACCACACTTTGTGATCTGTATGTGATCTGAGCCTAAGAGAGATTGTGCGTTGTGTCAGTTATGCGCCTACGGATGTCTAGACCAACACATCCGGTTTCTGCAATGCTTTCAATATACTAGGGTGGCTTTCCCTACCTAGGCCTGTGGGACAGATGGACTTGCCACTCAAACGATCAATTTGGGTCGTTTAATTTACCTTTGATCTGTGCCAGAGATTAGTTGCATGCTGTGGACGTTATCCTATTTCGTGAGAAAATCACGTCCCAAAAGTGTTGGCCTTTGGGTCCCAAACATTTAAAGGATCTAAGGATGAAGAATGGACTTCATTGCATCGGGTCTCCCTATATGTGCTCGGTCTCATTCTGCAGGAAAGTTTTGCCACCTGCTTATAGTATTACACAATACACAAACTTCGGAACTGCGATAACAATTCTATAGATTTTCGGAAAAAAAGCTAGTGAACAGAAAGGTCCCGGTCCGAATTCGACTTCGGTGATCTCTTCTTCGACAATCTCTGGTCATGTGCGTAATTCACTGTGGACGACAAACTGGGCAGGCAGCTTCGGGTCTGTCCCCAAAGCTTAGTTTTCAAGTTAACTGGGTGTGGCAGAATGTTGTTTCTCAGTTTATCCAGTAGGGAACAGTTTTAGTGAACATGCTCCTGTGTTTCTATTCCACCTGTTGACACTGGCAGAGAGCTTTTTGACTAATTTCTATCCTATGTAAGCGTCTGTTGAGTCTGTAGTGTTCTTTCTATATATCAATGCTCTGAGCCAGTTTTGCCTTTCAGCGTCAGGTCGAAAAAGGAGACACCCGGAACGAGCCTTCCTATGCGCCTTGTCTTTCTAGATTTTCTCCAGTCCTGATTTGTCCCCCAGCTTCAGGATAAGAAACGATTTATAGAACTGGATTTTGTGTGTGCTTCATAAACTGTGCTTTTAGTCGCCTCAGTGCTCTGTACGTAGGCGAAATATAATGACCTGGTTTGTTCTGCTTAGTTATTTGAAAACATATTTTTCATAATCCCGATATTCTGAACGCAAGTCAAGATGCCTAACTAATTAGCCACAGAGAACCCAATGTTGCCATTTATTTCGTTTTTAGTTTTAATCTACATATTTGTTGACTAATCAAATTATCAGTGAACTGTTATCCCAAAACTGTGCTGAAGTAAAATTATCAGTGAACTGTTATCCCAAAACTGTGCTGAAATCAAATTATCAGTGAACTGTTATCCCAAAACTGTGCTGAAGTAAAATTATCAGTGAACTGTTATCCCAAAACTGTGCTGAAATCAAATTATCAGTGAACTGTTATCCCAAAACTGTGCTGAAGTAAAATTATCAGTGAACTGTTATCCCAAAACTGTGCTGAAATCAAATTATCAGTGAACTGTTATCCCAAAACTGTGCTGAAATCAAATTATCAGTGAACTGTTATCCCAAAACTGTGCTGAAATCAAATTATCAGTGAACTGTTATCCCAAAACTGTGCTGAAATCAAATTATCAGTGAACTGTTATCCCAAAACTGTGCTGAAATCAAATTATCAGTGAACTGTTATCCCAAAACTGTGCTGAAATCAAATTATCAGTGAACTGTTATCCCAAAACTGTGCTGAAATCAAATTATCAGTGAACTGTTATCCCAAAACTGTGCTGAAATCAAATTATCAGTGAACTGTTATCCCAAAACTGTGCTGAAATCAAATTATCAGTGAACTGTTATCCCAAAACTGTGCTGAAATCAAATTATCAGTGAACTGTTATCCCAAAACTGTGCTGAAATCAAATTATCAGTGAACTGTTATCCCAAAACTTATTTGAAATTGGATCTTCTTCTTCTTCGAACGCTCCATATCGAGCACTTGTTAAACCACTCTGTGTGATTTGTATGTAATCTGAGCCTACGAGCGATTGTACGCTGTGCAACTTATGCACCTACATGTAGACCAGCATATTCGATTTATTCGACACTTTTTATTTACTAGGTAGCTTCCCAGGTAAAACCATAATCGCCTCATACTACATGCCTTGTAGGTGGCAGTGTTACTATTCTTTGCTCCCCTTGACAGTCCCGGCAACACACGGGCGATATTGAATCTAATTGTTAAACCTATACTATATAACCATCTAATTGTTACACCTATATTATATAACCATCTAATTGTTACACCTATACTATATAACAATCTAATTGTTAAACCTATACTATATAACCATCTAATTGTTACACCTATATTATATAACCATCTAATTGTTACACCTATATTATATAACCATCTAATTGTTACACCTATACTATATAACCATCTAATTGTTACACCTATACTATATAACCATCTAATTGTTACACCTATATTATATAACCATCTAATTGTTATAACTATACTATATAACCATCTAATTGTTACATCTATACTATATAACCCATCTAATTGTTACACCTATATTATATAACAATCTAATTGTTACACCTATACTATATAACCATCTAATTGTTACACCTATACTATATAACCATCTAATTGTTATAGCTATACTATATAACCATCTAATTGTTATAGCTATACCATATAACCAGCTAATTGTTACACCTATACTATATAACCATCTAATTGTTATAGCTATACTATATAACTATCTAATTGTTACATCTATACTATATAACAAATGTCTCCGAAAATTATTAAAAGTAAAATGGAGTGATTTTGTTTCTAACTACACAGTGAGAGATAGAACACACCAACAACCCGTATCAAATATTATAAGGAAACGAAGATGGAAATATTTAGGTCATGTTCTTAGATCAGACGAAAAGAGACTAAATCGACAAGTTCTTATGTGGTCACCAGTTGGGAAAAGAAAACGTGGAAGACCAAAGACCACTCTTCGAAGAACCATCCAACAAGAAAGTAAACTATTGGGCTGTAAAACCATGCAAGATCTCCAACTGCTAGCAAAGAACCGCATCACATGGAGATCTAAAATCTCTGCCCTATGTGCCACCTTTGGCACGAAAGGAACAAACTACCTAACTATACTATATAACCATCTATAGTCTGTCCATTAATTCGTGAGCACGTTTGAAATTGATTTTCTCGAAAACTACCTGTTGGATCTCAGTGATTTTTGCAAGCAGCCTTAGAATATCCATGACGCTAGAGAAATATTTTTTCCAAGAAAATTTGATGTAGTTTGAAATATTTCTTCTTCAGGTTATATTAAAATCAACCTCACCGGATTGTACACAATAGTAACAGATCTACGGTACACAGACGCGTTGTTCTAAAAATACATTATGGTAACATTGAAATATCGTGAGTAAACAACAATTTCACGGGAATTCCCGTTCACCTAACCCAGTCGACTTTGAACGCGGAAAGCATATGACGTTATAATTGGGATACCGTTGTATAGTTATAAGTGTATCTCGCTATTTGTATGAAGCTATTGTATCATATTTGTTGGCTTATCAAAACTGACATTGATATCACATTCATAATGAGTCTGAAGTGCACATTTATAACAATGCAGAAGGTTACAGTTTTACTATACCAACACTTCGTAGGAATCTAAGAGAGGTCATCTATATTGCGATATTCATAACCCTAAGAAACGAACGCAACTGGCGCTTGGTCTGAATAGAGAATCCTTTTCCCGATGGATTAAACAGGACACAAAGTGCACTAATGTCAAGCAAGGAAGGAAAAGAACAATTGACGACTTTGACATAGATGTCATAAGACGGGAGCTCTTGAAAATGTTTGCGACAAATCAACTTGTTACTCTCAGGAAACTGAAATTAAAACTGCAATCAGATTGCAGCATAGACATTTCTAAAAGTACTCTATGGAAAATTGTAAGAGCCGCCGGCTTCACCTTCAGAAAAACTATAGGCGGCAGGAATATTATTTGTGAAAAGCCACATTTAATTGCTGCCGAAGTAAATACCTGAGGCAGATCCGTGAGCGGCGGAGGCAAGGCTATGATATTGTATATTTGGACGAATCCTGGGTCAATGTTCACCACACCAATGCTAAAGAATGGCAATCAGTAGACGGTGAACAGAAAGAAAAATACCAAGCAGCACAGGCCAGCGTATTATACTAACACATGCAGGAAGCAGTGAAGAAGGTCTTGTCCATGACGCTGGACTTATTTTCCAATCAAAAGTACCGACGGTAGGGACTACCACACAGAAATGAATGGACATATTTTCAGGCACTGGATGGAGAAAGATCTACTTCCAATTCTAAACAGACCATCATGCTTGGTAATGGATAATGCATCCTATCACAACGCAGTATCAGCGGAAGACAAAGTACCAACTGCATCAAATATAAAAGATCAAATTAGGACTTGGCTTGCTAAGGAAAATGTCAGCTTCGATGATACATATTTGAAACCCGAGTTGTTGCACCTGGTGAGGATGACAAATAAGACAAAGGTGTTTCATATTGACAAAATCATTGCGGAATACGGCCACACGTCTTTGCGACTACCTCCATATCATGCTCACCTCAATCCGATAGAGCTTGTCTGGGCTAAAGTAAAAGGGCAAGTTGCCGAACTGAACAGGACGTTTAAAATGTGTGATGTTGAAGTTCTGACACGTGAGTCCCTCTCAATGATAGACATGCAGTTCTGGAAGAAGTGTGTTGAATATGTGCTCCGAGAGGAAGACGAGTACTGGCACCGAGATGGATTACAATTTGTCCAGCCAGTAACAATTATCTACCTCATGGAATCGTCAGATTCGGGATGATACAAATCATATTTTGATTACAGACTGAGAAATAGCGACGTATACATTTCCATATCCAAATGCGTCTACCATCATACAATTTGTGGTGAAGTTAAGACACCCTGGGGTCTAATGGTGACCGAAGGGAGGACTAACTGTTGCATATTGTATCCAAGTTCACGATTGCACATAAAGGGCAACACACTTAATTACTTGACCTATCAAGTTAATATGGAGATACACCTATGAATAGAATTGACATGGACAAATTCTAAGGATTACTGTAAAATCTAAAATTTGAGCCCCGTATTTGCAATTGTCATAAAAGATCAAAGGAATTCGCCGATGTGCAAAATCCGTAGCATCTATGAACTACTGGTTAGCTTTATTTTAGCGTCATGGATATTCTAAGGCTGCATGCAAAAATCACTGAGATCCAACAGGTAGTTTTCGAGAAAATCAATTTCAAACGTGCTCACGAATTAATGGACAGACTATAAGTGTTACACCTATACTATGTAACCATCTAATTGTTTCACAGTTACATGCATAAACTGTACACAAATAAAATTTGAATAACAATACAGAAGTAACACACTAAATTACTCCGATATGATAAAACAACACAGATCTCGTATGGACTAATTAAATCAATTATTTACATGTAACACATAGCAAAGAGATAAGCAATATGTTATTAAATATACTCAAAAAAGCCATGTAATTTGATAGAAAATGCAAAAATAATGCTACTAATAAAATGATGACTGGAGCAAGAGTTAGATGTTTACACTAAAATTGTATAATATCAAGAGATTGTAAGCGTCTGAATTAGCCAAGTACATGCATTATTTAGTGCTGTTGACTTGTTGCATAATATGCTGCGTTCGGAAGGTTACCTGTCACTGTGTGGGAACGGAAGGGGATAAGCATAGTCACAAAGCTGAAAGTTTACCAGGCCATAGTGCTAACCATGCTGCTGTACGCAAGCGAGACATGGACAGTGTATAGCAGACACGGAAGAAAATTAAACCATTTCCACACAAGCTGTCTACGCAGAATACTAAAAATAAACTGGCAGGACAAAATTCCAGACAGCGAAGTCCTCACAAGAGCAAAGATCCCAAGCGTCAACACCCTGTTGCAGAAGGCCCAACTGAGATGGGTCGGTCACGTTGCTCGAATGCCTGATAAACGCATCCCAAAACAGTTGATGTATGGCGAGCTTGAAGGGGCAGACGTTCTGCTGGTGGACAGAAAAACGCTTTAAAGACACTCTTAAAGTGTCTCTGAAATGCTTCGATATAGACAATACGTGCTGGGAATCCCTTGCGCAAGATCGCCAAATGTGGCGCTGTAACAACAAAGAGGAACCCGAATAGCTGAGAATCATCGTATTATTGAGTCACAGAGAAAACGAGCAGCGCGAAAAGACAGAGCACACAACACGCACATGTCTAACCTTGATCATGTATGCCCCACCTGTGGTCGGGGATTCTGTTCTAGGATTGGACTCTACAGTCACCTCCGCACACACCAGAGAGGTGCAACAGTACACGTCTGAGATTGTTGTCATCATCGCTTGCGATGGACGGCTATTAATATCGTCTCTATTGCTGTGGAGAAACATCATCATCCGCTGCCGTGTAGGCTGGTGTAGGAGATAAGGGATCTTCACAAATTGATGTCCCTGGTGTTCGCTATCATCTAAGATGTTGACGCTCTTCCATGCCATGAAGTCAAACAGTCTAACATGTTCTCTCTCTCTCTCTCTGTCTTCCTCTGCCCCGTCTCCTTTTGTAACAATGTGTTCCAAACCATCCCTTATCATCACATGTCCGGAAAATGATGAGTATCTGTTTCTTATATAAACTGATCATACAAAAATATAAAGTTGTGTTTTCCTTGTTTTTCGTGGAGGTTTGTCTTCCTTATTACAAGCGTTCCTCGCTATTCAAGCGAGCTGTAATCCGACTTCAGATATACTTGTAATTTGTATCCCCGAGTAATGTATCAGAGCTTCATGTAGGCCAAAGTCGTATCCTGTAAGCGCCGATAATTGTTCGTCCATGTAAGATTTTACTTTAGTCTCTACCAAACACAACAACTCTCGAATCAAGAATTGCTTGCACGATGCCAACAAGAGAATATGGGCACTATCATCCGAAGACGACGCTGGAGATGGATTGGACATGTGATGCGCATGGAGACTGGCTCCGACACGAAAACTGCACTGAGATGGACTCCAGAGGGTAGGCGAAAGCGTGGAAGACCCAAGACGACTTGGAGGAGAACGATAGAGCAAGAGCTGAAGGAAATGAATCATAGTTGGAACACAATACAGAGGAAGGCCATGAACAGGGAAGAATGGTGTACGTTTGTTGCTGCCCTAAACGCCAGGGGCGTAACAGGCTAAAGAGAGAGAAACACAACAACCACGATATTGTATTGCAACGTACCATGTACAAGCAACATGTTACTGTTTTAGTCTCTACTAACACAATTACCACGATATTGTATTGCAACTTACCAAGTACAAACAACAAGTTACTATTTTAATCTCTACCAAATACAACCACTACGATATTGTATTGCAACTTACCATGTACAAGCAACAAGTTAATACTTCAGCCTCCACAAACACAACTACCAATATGTTATGTTGCACATTATCATGTTCACCTACAAGGTGTTCATTTAGTCTCTACATATACACCTTTCAGCATGGTATATTGCAACTTACTAAGAATTAAGAATGTAAGAATTAAGCTATTCATTTAGTCTGTAAGAATAACGTAAGGTATTCATTTACCATGTATCTCTCGATCGTTCTTTTCGGCCATTTCGATCATTCTTATTGTGATATATAAACAACATTTGCCAATAATGTATTTTTACGTCACATCGTTCAGCGCCATTTGAAGCTCTAGTGCTTATCCTTTGGTGACGTGTCCGACTTCAGCCAGCGTTTATTGGGTTCGCTCTCCGTTAGTCTTTGATTGTCCCCAGGCGACCTGCAAGGCAGCAGGTTGCTATATTCTCTTTTAGGGTAGCAAACCATAGACGACCTAGCCTCCCGAGTTGTTGAGCGTCATCTATCCAGGTTACTTGTCTTTATTTGGATTACTTGGCTTGCCTGCCGTCCAGATCTGTGTACGGTTTACTCGGATAGCCTTTGATTGTCCCCAATCATGCTACAAGACAGTAGTAGTTCCCTGCGAATGGAAACACGCACTGAATTCAAGTCTGCTGGACTTTTCAATTTTTCTGCACATTTGGGTGGTCCGCTCACCCCTACACCTGCCACGCCCCCTCGTCGCTCCACCATCAGCACCTTGAACGCCTGCCCACCGGTGGGCCCACTCATGCATCGTTCGCATGCGTGTTCGTTCTACCCCGGTGCCTGCCCACCGCGTCTATTAGTTCTCACCGTGCACACATTCACCATGCCTCTAGACTGTCCGGACACGGAGCTCAACTCGGGCCCCAATCTCAGTGCTCCGAGTTTCTCCTTACGCGGGCCCACGTTTTCTATGTGGATGCACCTCGCATCCCTTTATGTCCATCCGTTCAGCTTTTCTCATCGGCCGGGAGAGACGTGCATTAATAGTCACTCTGGGATTTCGCTCGTCTGTGTTGCGAGAGGATCTCATCCAACGTGACTACGTCTGCATCACTACCTACGACGTAGTAGCTCTCCTCGATTCCTACCCGCTTAGCCAGACAGGAACCAATGTCTGTTACCAGGGTCACCAAGTTAAAGTTGGGTAGAATCTTGATTAGTACCAGCTCACTATGCGCCTTTGACCCTAATTACCATGTATAGGAAACTTACTAGCTTTACTATTTCCTGTCCATTCTCTCACTGTACTCGTTACTAGCCCTGCGACACTTGCTTGGTGAGCAGGTCGTACGCTAGTATATTTTTCTTGACATCTTTATTTAGAATTATGTTTTAGTTTATTAAGTATTCTGTGTATAGTTGTTCTTGATAAAAGGCCTAGTACCGAAACATCGTGTGTTGTTCATTTTCATATTTAATTATTAATTTGTCATTACTTATATAATATTGTCTTTGTTCAATTGTCCATGTATGAGCTGTAAGTTATTCATTTAGTCCCTACCAACAACTAATGACACTATATAATGCAACTCGCCTGAGTGGTTACCGGGGCCCAACTTTGGGGTGTAAAGAATAGAACCACTGGTACCTTCCACACACGTTGTAAGAGGCGACTACAGAGGTCTGACTGAAATCGAATGCACATGTCCTAAATGTGTAGAAGTCTATGCGTTTAGGGGCCTACCAAACCAATTTGCAACGTATACACGTTCTTGGCAAAGATCAAACATATCACAAAGAGTGATTGAAATTGGTTGTAAAGAACGAACGCAAAGAAGAAGTAGAAGAAGATATTGCAACTTACCATATATGAGTAATAACTTTTAACTTTGTCCTCACCAATCACAGCTATCAGCATATTATCGATAATAGTTGGAAACTGGCATACAAGAAAAACGACGATGACTGCAATGAGCATAACGGTAAGACTATGTTCCTTCCTGGCAGAGGCGCACATTGACTGATGCATTGTTTGTGAGCTTCTCACGGCTCTGATAAGTCCGATGTTCATGATGAGAATTAAAAGAAACGGTAAAAGAAACATAAAAAATAGTTGAAAGTAAATGAGGTACAGATGCTTAAATGTATAATCGGATCCAAAATCAGTTGTATCAAACTTTATCTTTTGTTTCCTGGCTGGTGATAATCTAGACTCTGTTGACCATTGAGTTGAATTGTATGAAGTCGATGACATTTCTGACCAGAATATTTCTCTTCTTAAGTCTGAAATGTTGGATATCACATGATTGGAGGTTATATTTGATTGACACTGGAAGATCGGCATGTCAAGATGATGACAGTTTAATGAACTGTTTCCTGTAAATGTGTCGTTTCTTTCGACTAAGTTATCCAGACTAGAATTTGTGGTAATGATATCTTCATATATGACATGGTAGTGAAAAAAACGAGGTATATTATAAACTATTGACCATATCAAAATGAGAATAATAGCTCGTACTGTTCGTGATTTTGTACAAGTGTTGGCAGCGTGAAGTGGTCTACAGACAGCAATAAAACGCTCAACAGTAAAACCTACACATGTATAGATAGATCCCATTTGAGCAGATAAAGAAAGTGGATATCCGAAGGGCATAGTCAAGAAAAAGAATGACATATAGTTTTTAAGGAAGACAGTGTACGGAACAAGAGCTGGTAAACAAAAGTAAGTCATCATACCCAGTAGTATTACGTTGTCGTAGATAGCTAATGAAAGAAGGTAGTAGGAAGTTGAGGAGCGCATCTGTCGGCGATGCAGAACAATAATGGATAATATGTTCCCTAGAAAGCCTAGGAATGCTAAAATGGTGCCTAGAATTCCCCAAACGATGAATTGCAAAAGAGAAACATCGACTTTCTGAACTATCGGCGATTCTGTCGAAAATGCTACATTAACGCTGCTAATATCATTATATCCTGCAGTCGTGAAACTATACTCATCACTATTTCTTTCACCATCATTTTGAAAAAAGATATGTTTCTGGCTAACAGTGATAACATCACTGATATTCTTGATAATGTCGCTGTTGTTATTAACAGCGATGTGTCCAGCATACGTCTCCAAAAAAACGCTCATTTTGTATCTCGATTATATCCCTTATTAGAGATGACCCTGAACTTGCGTATCTCGCTCACGGAAACTCCCAAACGCGTGCACATTACTCATTTTGACAATCTCATTTAATAGGTTATGTCTATGAGATAACCACAGTTGATAACTCTACGATATTGAAACATTTTCCAGTGGAATTTGGGTACTTCAAAACTATCTATGAACGTTTCCTCAACAAGTTACTCCGCCTGGCGTATGATTCTACCAAAACAAATGAAAACGTGCTGAGCGAATGATAACATTTCTTATCACTACAACTTGTTATCACATTTCCAGATAACATTTCGTATATGATATCCTATATCGTATGTATTCATTCATGTTCAGTGTAAGCTCTGTGCGAATTTGTCGATAAATCTAGCTTGCCGTTGTTGGTTAATTTCATGCTGGAGGTAATGGCGAATGACGATGTGTAACTGTCTTAAATTTCAGATATTGAATTGGTGTTGTTTTATTAGAATTGTAGAGTTGTCATTTCATGTTGTCGGCAATTACTGTGGTCTGAAAATGAAAACAAAATTATAGTTTAGTTCAAGAAATTCTGCAAGGTAAAATAACTGTTATTGTTGTAGAATACATATTAAAGCTTGCAACTTTTGTTACACGCAAGATGTAACTGTTATACAGGGTGTTCAAGATAATTGCAGCCCCATTGACAATTTGAAAGTTGCCAGGTACACATTGAGTTGTGTTTATTTACTATTTAAACCGGTTCTGACTAGCTCGTCCTACGTCACATTTGCTCATCACCCCTTCCCACACTACAATTACACACAACCTTGACCTATACTACGTCATAATTAAACTTTTCCATTTCCATACATATATGCATATATGCCAGATTAGCTCCATTCACGGGCTGCTTTTAAGTTGATCACCCTGTAGAATACATATTAAAACTTGCAACTATTGTTACTTGCAAATTATAACATGCAAGTTTTAATATGTATTCTATCTTACAACTATTGTTACTTGCAAATTATAACTGTTATAGAATGCATATTAAAACTTGCAACTATTGTTATACCACAAATGTAACTGCTATAGAATCCATATTGCGATGTACTGAAACCTACAAATCTGAGGAGGTCAGACCGGATCAGATCAAATCTGGAGAAAATCGTGGGGAGACCGAGATAATACTGAGTAAATATACGATGCCGAACAAAAGACATATATTGTTGTATTACAAAAGTTAGGATAAATAAATGATTAAATATGAAAATAAACACTCGACGTTTCGACCATAGGTCCTTATCAAGAAAACAAACACAGACACGGAATACTTAATAGACTATAACAAAATTCTAACTAAAGATAAAAAGAAATGGATACTAGTATGCGGACCTGCCTTCAAGTACAAGTTATTCTAGAAGAATATCGTATGAAATGATAGAATTAGAAACGTTTGTATTTGGTCGTCCATTTGTTTTTTAAATTTGTCACTCTGTTGTTCGTTTGCTTGATAAAGGCCTTGGTGGTCGAAACGTTGCTGTATTTTGTCATTGTTTTTGTAATTTGTAAAGCTACAGTACTTTGTGATTACGTGTTTTTTATAATAGGCAGGAAATAGTAAGGATATTGACCTTCCGATTGGCGAGTCAATCAGAACGGATCGATGGCGGGTTGCGTTAGATATTCTTTACAGAAGGTGGGAAGACAGGTCACATGTTAGATGGGCAGGGCGAGGGGAGAAGAAATAGGAGGAAAATTGCTCTGATAACTTTCGTCGGTTATGCGAAGTTCGTGCACTATCGCTGATATCTTTATGTGTAAGAAAGTGATCATAGCACACATGGTTATTTACTGAAGTGCAGTGATGTTGGTTATAACAATAAATAAATCTATACTTTAGCACAAGTATTATGAAGATAAGCATTGCCAAACTCATCTAATATATGCATTTTATGGTTAATCTTAACACAATGCTTGATTTGTATGGTACACTTTAGCTAACGATCAATACAGCATTAACAGTGATTCTATAACAATACAGCATCAAAAGTGGTTCTATATCAATACAGCATCAAAAGTGGTTTTATATCAATACAGCATCAAAAGTGGTTTTATATCAATACAGCATCAAAAGTGGTTTTATATCAATACAGCATCAAAAGTGGTTTTATATCAATACAGCATTAAATATGGTTATATGTGTATTCTTGTGGGCTTTGTCTATAAGTTAGTTTCAAGAGAATAAAGTGCACATCCAAATCAAAAACTGTCACGGTCAGTTAGTTTGAGAATGATAGTAAGAGAATTGTTCACTGTAACATAAAGACAGCCCTGGTATATAGACAATAATTGAGAGCACTTTATCAGGATGACGAATGTGCTGTCAGTGGTAAGGAATTATTGGGAAGCGAGCAAACAGAATGTGCGTCTATAGTCATCATCTCTCTCTCTCGCGCGATCCCGGCCTAGACTGATGAACCAACTATTATACATAATTTTGCCGTGTTTTTAAGGGACTCCGTTCCTCCGTACAGCTTCTCGCGAAGCTCTTTGTTTATGTGGCCAGGTTTCTTTTCTTATACCTGCTATCAGTTGGCAATCTTGCAGTACGTGCTCTGCCGTTATGTCCGCCTTATTGCAGGGGCACAGGCTAGTTGTGCCAATTTTAAATCTGTTAAACTAGTCACCATCTAATATCTTTTGCAGAGAGTAGATCTCATCACAACCATTCTTAAAATCTATCTACCTTTAGCAAATTCTCCCGTCTCTTGCAACTTAATGTTCAATTAGGGAATATGGAGGTGGTAGGGCAGAACTATATAAGGAATTAATGGAGAAGGAGTTAAGTCGTTTGCCTGTCGTACTGATGGTTGGGAATTCAAATCCGGACCGAGACACATGTGCAATATTTTCATGAGATGTCTAGGATTGTTGCAGGAGCTACGGAGCTCGTGCTTTGTGCATTTGCTTTCAGAAGATGAATAAATGGCATGCCATCTCTGTCGACAGGGACGGAGCCATAATGGGGAAACCTGGTGAAATGAAGACAAACCTTCGCCTTGTTTTACACTTTTGGATATAAGAAATAGCAAGTCATGACAAGATGTGGTCATATTCAATATGATATCTATTTGTATTGCATTTTACAACTGATTGAAGAATGTTGGAATTATTTTCCTTATTACAAGCGGTCATTTGGGCAAGTGTTTTACTGTGACAATGTATGAGTTTCTGCTTGGTTTTTCCTGTCTTCAAGCTCACTTTTAATTGCTCTGTGAAATATTCAGCAAAGTTGCGTAATGTTGTTTTCCATATACCTCGGTCATCAGCTAGTTTTGTCTCATTTGTTGGGACAATAGATTCATTGAGGTCCTGCAGATAGCCTTATATCTGAGCAGTGGGTTGCCTGGTAGCTTCTTCACTTTCTAAAATTCACAGAACAGCTCCTGATGGGTTTTGTGGCTATTTTCCAATCTTTGAATAATAACATACACAACATATTGATAAAAAAAACACACATATCAATAAAAAACCAGTTAAATATATTAATGTTTTTCATTTGTTTCTATCGCTTTGGAAGAGAGTTCTTGATTACTTATTTGGCTCAGCCTTTCGTGTAACATATGTTCTCTCTGCCCTTCGTGTAACAAATGTTCTCTCTGCCCTTCGTGTAACATATGTTCTCTCTGCCCTTCGTGTAACATATGTTCTCTCTGCCCTTCGTGTAACATATGTTCTCTCTGCCCTTCGTGTAACATATGTTCTCTCAGACCTTCGTGTAGCATATGTTCTCTCTGCCCTTCGTGTAACAAATGTTCTCTCTGCCCTTCGTGTAACATATGTTCTCTCTGCCCTTCGTGTAACATATGTTCTCTCTGCCCTTCGTGTAACAAATGTTCTCTCAGACCTTCGTGTAGCAAATGTTCTCTCAGACCTTCGTGTAGCATATGTTCTCTCTGCCCTTCGTGTAGCAAATGTTCTCTCTGCCCTTAGTGTAACAAATGTTCTCTCTGCCCTTAGTGTAACATATGTTCTCTCTGCCCTTAGTGTAACAAATGTTCTCTCTGCCCTTAGTGTAACATATGTTCTCTCTGACCTTCGTGTAACATATGTTCTCTCTGCCCTTCGTGTAACAAATGTTCTCTCTGCCCTTCGTGTAGCATATGTTCTCTCAGACCTTCGTGTAACATATGTTCTCTCAGACCTTCGTGTAACATATGTTCTCTCAGACCTTCGTGTAACAAATGTTCTCTCTGCCCTTCGTGTAGCATATGTTCTCTCAGACCTTCGTGTAACATATGTTCTCTCAGACCTTCGTGTAGCAAATGTTCTCTCAGACCTTCGTGTAGCATATGTTCTCTCAGACCTTCGTGTAACATATGTTCTCTCAGACCTTCGTGTAACATATGTTCTCTCAGACCTTCGTGTAGCAAATGTTCTCTCAGACCTTCGTGTAACATATGTTCTCTCTGCCCTTCGTGTAACATATGTTCTCTCAGACCTTCGTGTAACATATGTTCTCTCAGACCTTCGTGTAACATATGTTCTCTCAGACCTTCGTGTAACAAATGTTCTCTCAGACCTTCGTGTAGCATATGTTCTCTCAGACCTTCGTGTAACATATGTTCTCTCAGACCTTCGTGTAGCAAATGTTCTCTCAGACCTTCGTGTAGCATATGTTCTCTCAGACCTTCGTGTAACATATGTTCTCTCAGACCTTCGTGTAACATATGTTCTCTCTGCCCTTCGTGTAGCAAATGTTCTCTCTGCCCTTCGTGTAACATATGTTCTCTCAGACCTTCGTGTAGCAAATGTTCTCTCTGACCTTCGTGTAACATATGTTCTCTCAGACCTTCGTGTAACATATGTTCTCTCTGCCCTTCGTGTAACATATGTTCTCTCTGCCCTTCGTGTAACATATGTTCTCTCTGCCCTTCGTGTAACAAATGTTCTCTCTGCCCTTCGTGTAACATATGTTCTCTCTGCCCTTCGTGTAACATATGTTCTCTCAGACCTTCGTGTAACATATGTTCTCTCTGCCCTTCGTGTAACATATGTTCTCTCTGCCCTTCGTGTAACATGTTCTCTCAGACCTTCGTGTAACATATGTTCTCTCAGCCCTTCGTGTAACATGTTCTCTCAGACCTTCGTGTAACATATGTTTTAAACAATTGTCCTAAATATTTCCCAGACTCATGCTATTTTCTGTATAACTTTCCATGATAGTCCAGCATCCTTCACTTTCACAAAAAGACTCCGTCACCAGATAAGTTTCACCTTTTCCGTTTCTCTTGCGGGTTCCACTCAAGTGTCTATCTAATGACACTCATCTGTTGTCTTTCACATTTGAGCTGAATATCTTTATGTTAGTGGAGATGGCAGTAAATATCATCACTCTGTGCAGTGAAGAAAAGATGTGTGGAGATGTACAAGTCAATATTATTCTTGTCGATCTGTATTTAGTGAGCTTATTTCCTAGACACGTGGTCCGGGTTCAATTCAACGGTGGGCGTGGAATATTTTTCCGGCCGCAGTTGCTCTTGAGTTGACCCAAACCTCAATTGGGTAGAAGGAACATCCCTGGAAAGTAAAGACGGCCAATGTAACGTTGATCACAACTCTCATAGTGTGCCGAAGGTCAGGGAAATATACGGACCTACCAATGTATCCCATAATATATCTCAACGTATGTAAAGGAGATTTCATAATACGAAGTCTTTTCACCAAGTTGTTCTAACAGCAGTTCAACTTTAACACAATATTCATAAATTCTTTTCAATTCTGTACGTTTCATTTGTTCTCTGTATCTTTGTGTTCCATATACTTGTTTAGTTTCCCTACAAGTACTTGCTGTTCTTTCAATTATGTAGATATTCAATAAGGGTAGATTATATTAATTCTGAGTGTACCTTATCATTTATTGTCCTCTCTTTATTTATCTTGTTTTGTTTCTCTTTGTTCTGAGATCTCCATAGTTATAACTTGTTTTGCAAATTATACATAACGAAGACTTAGCCTTAGGGAAACTAGTAATGTTTTCATCTTCTTCCTCCTTCTCTTTTCCATCTCCAACACGATGATTAAATTTATCTCTTTTCGACTCTTTAATATCTGTATTATTGCTGTTTTGCCCACACTATATTCTTCCTACTTTTTATTATCTTTACTATTGCTTTTCTACTCCCAACATCTTTTTTTTCTTAGTCTATCCTGTATCTGCTCTGTTGCTATGTTGAATCACACTTCTTCTAACTTCTTCTGCACAGTCACAATTCACTTCATTTTTCCCCTACTTTTATACTTCATCTCCACCATCGATATTTTTACACCATCTGCTTCCTCCTTCTCTTCTACATTCCAACCATCACCATCCACTTCCTCACTCATCTTTTCATCGTACCAGATCCAGGCTTCACCGATCACAGAAACGAGTTATTACCTCGAGCCGATTACTCTAAGAAGCACACATTAAGAAACAATAACATTATCATACTCTGTATATTCCAGAAATATCACCAACAGTGGCGAATCCATCAGAACGTTTGATGTATATTTCTGCCATAACGACACCAGTGGCGAATCCATCAGAAGGGTTGCTGCATATTTCAACAAATCGACAACAGTTCGAATCCATCAGAAGAGTTGATGCCTATTTCAATCATATCGACACAAGTCCCAGTTGCGAATCCCTCAGAATGGTTGATATATATTTCAGACATAACGACACCAGTGGCGAATCCTTCAGAAGGGTTGCTGTATATTCAACAAATCGACAACAGTTTCGAATCCATCTGAAGGGTTGATGCCTATTTCAACCATATCGACACCAGTACCAGTGGCGAATCCATCATAAAGGTTTCTGTATATTCCCGAAATATTGACACCAGTGGCGAATCCAGCAGAAGGGTTGCTATATAATTCAGCCATAATGACACCCTTGACGATTCTATCAGGATAGTTGCTGTATATTTCCGACATAACGACACCATAGACGAATCTTTTTGAAAGGGTTATTGTATACGTCCCCAATGGCTGTTATTGTAATTCTAATATCATATACAAATTATTGCTTTTTGGTTTTAAATTTGTTAAATATCGAAGAGTGGAAAAGTCTTAGAAAGTAATTTGTTGTCATAGTACAAATATATATGACAACAGAACATATCCTACAGAACTGCCCCCAGTATGCAGACCTGAGAAAAAAGAGGTGGTCCACTTACACCAGCGTCCAAGACAAACTGTATGGTGTGGCTGATAATCTGAGGCAGACGGCTGCCTTTATTAGAGAATCTGAAATCCCAATCTAGTGAGAACGCAGAAGAAGAAGACAGTATTTTACGTTTTATGTTTGTACCACCATGTATCTATATGCAAGTAAATTTTAGTCTTGTAGATTGCTTGCTAGTGAATGAGCTTCTATGCGTGTGTGCTGGGTTTAATTTCATGGTAGACGTGGAATATTTGTCAGACTGTAACGACTCTCAGGTCGACCCACTCTCAGGCTGGCTTTCACCGAGTACTTTCCTAATTAAGTCCGCATGGACCTGCTCTGCAAGCTCATGTGGCAGAATGGTCCATGAGGCCAGTGGTGAATTTCGTATGACAACAAGCAGTATGACAATGGAGTTACTGGCGGTGACTAATGCTTTACTTTGGCTGGAGTCACAAAACTACACTCATGCGTGCATTCTGAGCGATTCATTGAGTATGATCCACAAGGTAGAGGTTGGTTCGGTGCGCAGGCAATGGACTGAATCACTACAAGCGTCAACAATTTGCAGAATCACACTTATCTTCGTTCCGGGGCACATGGATGTCGTTGGCAATGAGAGAGCAGACAGGCTGGGTGGCTCTGCCACCATATCAGAGGGCCAGCCAATGGATAGAGCTGATATTTTGAACGCCCTCATAGAGTGTGGCCGCAAAGAAGATTTTCATTTAAACCAATCCACGTCAACTAGATTGCAAGAGCTGGGTTTGAAGATTGGAGTAGCAAGAAAAGAACAGCATAACAGGTAAGTGAGTAGGCTCATGAATCAAAATCGAACTGGTACGGTCAGTCGCTGAACGCTGTTGGAGATATTACGAAGGAGATCGGAACACCTATGGACATGTCCGGAGTGCAATGAAGATATTCCAAACTGAAACTTTCCTAATTAACGAATATATACCACACAGAATACATCGTAAATTTCATTCACAAACATGGCAGGTCTTTCTCATAAATTGTAAGAAACAATCTTATGAAATGATATACTATCTGATACCTTACGTGTATCCGCCTCTGCACTGATAATCTCACTGTTCGTGTCAGTGGATGTTCCTTATTTTTATGTTTAATACTTGAGTACCTAGAATACTCTGTGTAAATGAGTGTGTGTGTGTTCCAATTATACAATGTTTCCATGCCTCGTGTACCTTTCCCCTCAAACTTAAATATCTATCTTGCTGTTTACAACATTACTCATGATAAACTAAACAGACATGTGTAAATATTTCAAACTCTCTGACCGTATAACATTATTAAATTATGTCTACATCTTTCAGATTTATCTCTGCTAAGCTAGCACTAGGGTCATTCAGTATTTCAGAACAGGGCTATTATAATGTGTCATGGTTGCTAATTTCCTGTAGCCTCTTCAGAACTTAAGATATGAAGTGCCTACCGCCGGTGTGTTGCCGGAGCCCGCAAGGGAAGCCTGAATAGTAACACTGCAACCTACAAGGTATGTTATAAGAGGCGACTGAGGTAGAAGCCATGAGAAGTTACCATAGTAAATAAAAAGGGACACAGAAATCGGATGTGCTGTCCGACTTCTAGACGCATAACTGGCAGAACCTACAATAGCTCTTAGGCTCAGATTACATACAAATCACAAAGAGTGGTTTAACAAGTGGTCGATATGGAGCGCTCGAAGACAAAGAAGAGGTGAGTGCAACTTCAAATTTCTATGCCGTAGTGTGCTCGAAAAGCTGAGAATCTTTCAATCAAATGTGAAGTCAGTGCTGTTCTATGGCTCGGAAATATGGAAGACAACAAAAGAAACCATCAGAAAACTACAGACCTTCATAAATGGGTGTTTACGTAGAATAGAGAGACTGAAATAGTATGATAAGATTACAAACGAGGAACTCATAGAAAGAACTAAACAGATACCAGTGGAGAAAGAGCTCAGGAAGAGACGCTGTCGATGGATGGGACATACATTGTGAAGACCGACCGAAAGGCACTGTTTTGGAACCCGCAGGGAAAGAGGAGTAGGGGAAGGCCTAGACTGACCTGGAACAGAGCGCTGGAGGCTGATATTAAAAGGATAGGTAAAACATGGAAAGTATTGGAAGTGATGGCAAGAGAGAGGAAGAGCTGGAAGAAGTTTGTTGAAGACCTGTGCTTGTGTTGGGAGTAGAACGGTGAAGAAGTAGAAGAAGAAGTGTGCTGGAGGTAAAAAGAAAATCATTTCCGTTGCCTTTTGAGACCTTAGGGTATGAAGAAAGTGACCGTTATTTCACATTTCTAAACACTAGTGTAAATAAGGTAGAAGGGCTAATTCCTTTCCTCGCGTGTGGAACATCGAGTGTAGGAATGAACTCACAACCTACTTGTATCCGAGTCGATAGGCCAACACTTATGCTTTACGCTAATTCGTCCCACAAGTCATTATTACGTTACATCAATAATGTGTCATCACTTATGCCAAGTTTTTATGGGAACCGCAATAGCGTAGTGTGTAGTGCACTCCATGCTTATATACGTGGTATGGAATCAATTTAACAAAGGAGGTAAAATGTGGGGTTGTTTTTCATGCTCTAACAACTCTCAGTTCTATCCAGCCTCAATTAGTACCAGAAACATCCTGGGAGGTAAATGTGGTGTGCATGATCGTCGTGTGCCAATGAGCAACAAATAATAAATGTAAATACTAACAGCATATGGGCCCAATATACTTAGCAGCACACCCCCCAATCCCTTGTCCTTCTAATCCCTTCTCCCTCATTTTTCTTAAAACTAAAAATAGAATAATACAGGTGTAAGGTTTCATTCAACAAAAAAAAAATAAAGGAACCCTTTCATACCTCGTGGTATATAGGGCAATACAGTGTTAGGCCTGTATTTTTCATTGACCGTCGGCACACGATGGGTGATGTGGTCAGTATCACGCCGGCTGCCTTTACTTTCCCAGAGCATGTCTGGTGCCCATTTGACGCTGGGTCGATCTGAGAGCCGTCGAGGTCGGGAAAAATTCCACGCGCACTGCAGGAGTTGAATCCAGACCACCAGCCTTGAGAAGCGAGTTCACTAACAACTACGCTACCGCGGCTCTCGTAAGGTTTCATAAGCTAATGATAAAATTCCTATTTCAAAACACAGATGTGATGGTTTAAATTCGTAAGATGTATCAAAGATGGTATGAGTATCGTAACAAGCACACCTTTTTATACAATCATTCATGAGACTGAGACGAATAGACTGTGCATCCTTGGAGACCATCATTAAGAGACGAAGATGGAGGTGGTTTGGACATGTATGTCGTATGCCAGTGGGGGCAGTGGCTAGGACAGCTCTCAGATGGACAGCGGATGGGAAGAGAAGGCCTGGACGTCCAAAGGAAACATGGAGAAGAACGGTGGAAAGAGAGTTGAAGGAGTGTGGCCTGACGTGGAGACGGTTGGTAGAAAGGCAGCAGAAAGGCAATAGTGGAAGTGCCTTGCGGAAGCTTATGCGTCAATCGGGACACGAAGAGGATATAGAGAGAGTCATGAGAGTCATTGAGTTGGATACAAACATCTTGACTAGAGTTGGTCTTGCTGCATTTGCTTTCTGGGCGAGAAAGTGCAACATAGTACTAAGGTCATGCGTGTTCCCCAAGGTCTACTACTAGGGTCATCTTTTAATGACTTCAACCGGGTTATTCACAGAGGGTACGATCTTTCTCAAAATGACACGTCACTTGCTGAGGGTATTGCACAAAGCACAAACTATGTAGCTCCGGCAACAATCATTGTGATCTTCGTGGGATCTCTGTGGCGTAGAGGTAAGGTTCACGTCTCTCGTGCCAACGGTAGCAGGTTCGCTCCCTCGTGGAATTATCTGGATATATTACCAGAGATCCCTGATCTCAGTGTAGGTGAGATCGAGTTCCTAGTTTTATCGGAGACGGACGATATAACGTAGGTCCGTGTTCAATTTGAGCACGTAAAAGAACCCTTGGCAGTTCAAAATAGAAATGAACAGGCAGGAAAGTCGATGCCTGGGCAAAATTCATTTGAAAAGATTAAAAATAAAATTTCGACCAAAATAAATATCTTCATCAACTTCAAAAATGACATCGGGGACTCATGCCGGTGCTACAGAGTTCATGCACTGCAGCTGAAATCTTCATGTCTGAAATCTGAAGAATGACATCGGATCACGCATGGCTACTCAAGTGCAGTGACGATGCTCCTATCAATCAATCAATCAATTGTGATCTTCGGAATAAAGGTGCTTGTGAATAAAGCGGCATAGTCGGAATTCGAACCAACGATGTTTGGATCGCAAGGCACATGACTTATTCATATAGATCCCCAGTGGGAAAGCGAGGATGGATACAAAATATGATAAATAACTTGAACATGGCGGCAACAGAGGCACAGTATTTATAACAGTTACTACGCCTGCAAGTTTTAGGATACATAAAATGTTCACACAAATTGTCCAAGACATCCGTTTTTCTAATGTAAAGAAGATTGCAATGTTCTTTATATCAAATCTCTTGACGGTTCATGTCAACGTAACGTACCTAACGTAACCTAACGTACAAGACCATTAGAACTTGTGTTAATCTGATTGACAAAGTAAGCTGAGACTGGTCTTCTTCATAAAAGCGAAGACTGCTGTAAAAGTGATACAGAATCGATAAAATGGAAATTGGTACTACAGACAGTTTTACTACATGAATCTCACAATCACAATTAACAAATGCTACTATAGTGTTGATCTAAAACCAGTGACAATCTCAATGAAAGATTTTCTTGGAATAGTCTTTCTAGTATGCATTTTTCCTTGGTCTTAGTTTTCTTTCTTCCTTCTCCCATTATGCATTCAAGCTAAGTAATCTTCTTGTATAAGAAAGAGATCGGAACATACACCGTTATTCACCAAAATGCAAGGATTATTGCCCTATCCATAAGTTAACAGACAGATAAGGGAACAGATGGATCGATATATATATACATACAGCTACAAATATTTGAGACATGCAGATGGTGAATCAATAAAATCAATAGATGACGACTAGTAAGAGTGTTGTAACAGGCCTACATGGACCGCTAGACGTCAATTTACTGCGACCGACCCAAAGAAAATATATCAACAATTTGATCCAGGTATCATATGGCGTTTTCTAGTGACCGTTTGAATTCCATACTGTGCACCAGCTCGGCTGACCACCATGCGTACGGACTAGCCAAGAACCTGTGGTAAGAACTTTTCTGTGGTGAAGTGTGCGATGCTTACCGTAAATAATAATTAGATTGCGTACTATTTCATTGTTAAGTTCATATATGTATATCGATACATACTGAAGTCGACTGAATGCAAAAATGTTATTAATTTGACTATAAAATTTATGGTTGCAAAGAAAATCAGGATAAGCAGACGCCCGAGTGGTTACCTCGGCCCAAATTTGGGTGTAAAGAATAGAATCACTGTTACCTGCCAAGCATGTCGTAAGAGGCAGCTAAGAAGGTTAGGTGTAGGGCTAGCTACCTCACACCGTAAATAACACTAGATGGCTACAGATGGAGAGCGAACCGAGTAAACGCTGGCTGAAACCGAACACATCGCTGAAGGATAAGCAACAGAGCTCCAAATGGTGCTGAAGATGTGACGTAAAACACACCAATGCTAAGGCTGCATGAATCAGATTTTCACATGAATAGAATTTTTTGGGAGATCTGGGAAATTGGTCTGGGCGGTGATCGCGAGAAAGAGAGAGAGAGAGGATAAACAGCGGCCATATTGAATTGATTAAGCATGATCTACAACAGTCACTTTAACATGTAATATGCTCATTATTTGATATGTATGTACATTCATGAACCCTTTACATTGTGACAAGAGAAGTTAATGATATCACTTGCCATTTTGAAAATATCATATTTTTTAAATGCAGTTTTTCTTTCTTTACGTAGGTCGCCGGTTCCAATTCGTACAGTGTTGTTTGGTTCACGAGTATAATATATATTAATATATATGCATACATATATTGCTCTCGCACAGTTATACGTTACATAGGGCCTGCAAGTAATTTCTTAATACCGCTCTGTCCTGGGCAACTCGCTCAATCTCCTCTTTGGAATTGAGTCCGATATTTCTTAACTCTCTCAGCAAAGTTCGTTTCAGGGTCTCGCTATGGTGTCCTCTCTTTCTTGAACACCTTGTCTCCCACTTCAATTTCTGCTTTGGTATTCTTTAATCATTTCAGGTATGTAGAACCTATTTGTATCTTCTCCTTCTTATAACAGTCGTTACTAGTGGTTGACCAGACATTTCTCTGACTGCATCACTATTTTCGAAACAAATACAAAGTAATGTTGTCTTAGCTAAGTAGGTCTTGTTTTGTGGAGTACTGTATGAAGATGGTCTGTCATTTATCTTGAGAGAGATCGAGTCAAAAATGCAAACCCAGTGTAATGAAGTCCCTACATGCCCGCCTGCCCAGCGTGTTCGTAGCGCGTTGGACTACGGTGACAAGTCCTCTGTGTGTGCGGGTTCAATTCCGCGGACTGGCAGAAAAGCCACAGATTTCCCAGATTTACGGTGTTCGTGGAACCGAACCGAAGGGTTACGATGTCCATGGCACCAATCAAAGAGCTTTCAGCTCAAGTGCTTCTGGATCGGAAAAAAAAAGTCCCTACATAGCCTCAAATAACTTAATGGCGACATTTATGGTTTGTCTTCTATTGGAATAATTATTTTTTTCAAACAAACTTTAGCAATTACTTTACACGTTTTGTATGCGTAGAGGTTAGGTACTCGTCTCTCGTGTCAAAGTTTTGTATGCGTAGAGGTTAGGTACTCGTCTCTCGTGTCAAAGTTTTGTATGCGTAGAGGTTAGGTACTTGTCTCTCGTGTCAAAGTTTTGTATGCGTAGAGGTTAGGTACTCGTCTCTCGTGTCAAAGTTTTGTATGCGTAGAGGTTAGGTACTCGTCTCTCGTGTCAAAGTTTTGTATGCGTAGAGGTTAGGTACTCGTCTCTCGTGTCAAAGTTTTGTATGCGTAGAGGTTAGGTACTCGTCTCTCGTGTCAAAGTTTTGTATGCGTAGAGGTTAGGTACTCGTCTCTCGTGTCAAAGGTATCAGGTTCGTTCCCTCGCGGAGCCATCTGGATATTATTTTTTCAGAGATCCCTGACCTCAGTGTAAGTGAGATCGAGTTTCTAGTCCTATCGGAGACGGACGATAAAACATAGGTCCCGTGTTAAATTTGAGCACATAAATAAACCAAAGGCAGCGCAATATCGAGAAGAGCAGGCTGTAAAGCCGATGCCCTGGTAAAATTCATTAGAAAATATAAAAACTAAAATTCCTACAAAAATATCTTCACTACCTTTAAAATTACATCGGGGACCGTTGACGGTGCTACGGAGTTCGTGCACTGCAGCTGAGATCTTCCTGTGTACGAAAGAGATCGGGACACATATGGTTACTCATCAAAGTGCAATGATGATGGGCATATCACTATATCAAACCTTCAATAAGGTTATCAGTTGACGCTTGAATGCTCTGATCTTATTTATAGATTTCATGCTGCAAATTTTATGAAGCTGTCACTTAACTATTTTCGATATATTACATAATTATTATTCAGAACAGGACACGAAAGTTGTGGGCCGTGATCGCGTTTTAATGCAGGCTCGCTCAATGTCAACTCACTTATAGTGTTGTATATATGAGCAAGCATCTAAACGCTTGTGCACAAGGGTCGATGGGTGTAAGCACTGAATTAATTTGCACGCATCGAAAGATATGATGTATGCTGGTAACATAATAAAGCTCAGAAAGGTGTTAATGAGATCGTATGAATAGGGATAAAATAAGACTTTTATTAACACATTAAATACATGTTATTATTCATGTGTAGTTCGCTTCCGAGAATTTGCAATATCGCGTTCAGTAATTGGCTGTTGTAAGTGTCTGGTCAACCACTAGTAACAGCTGTTAGAAGAAAGAGAAGATGGGGATATGTTGGACACACCTTGAGAAGAAATTATCAACGAATATCATAACATGCATTGAAGTTGGATTCAAAGGGTTCATGAAAGAGAAGACGACCTAAAGAAACCCTGAAACGAACTTTGCTGAGATAGGCACGAAATATCGATCTCAGCTCCATGGAGAAGATTTAGCGAGTTACCCAAGATAGAGTGGTATGGAGAAATTGATTGCAGGCCCTATGTAACATATAAAGGTACGAGAATAATTATAATAACTGACTTTTGTACTAATCGCTAATGTCTTTATTACTTCTGTTATATCCTGAGATGTAGAGATACAATAATGTTTTAATTTAAAAAAAAAGGTATGATGGCAAAGGATTAATTTCATTGTACTGGGTTCCTCAATATAGCTTTGTCCCTGTCGTTAGAAATACAAAACGTTATGCACAAAGCACGAACTCCGTAGCTGAAGCAATGGTGAAAAATGTAAAAACAAAGTACTATATTTTACAAAGTATAAAAACAATATTCAGTGACGTTTTGACCAACTGTTTTTGTTATCAAGCAAAGGTTACACAAGTGTAGTAGGGTGAAGACGTTTATTTGTGTTGACTTTATTGTTTACATGATGGCAATTAATCTTCGCTGTAGTTTTATAATGATGATGTTAATTGGTGGTCAACATTGATGTTACAAAATACCAACTCAATCTAGTAGACTTCATATAGCTTTATTTCATGACTGGACAAAAACACGTCTGTCTAGTTGTAGTGTTTATCTTCGTCTCCCCTTCTTCTAACGTTGCTACGCAGTCACTACACAATTCTACCTCAACTAGTTTCACTACGTAAATGTCTCGTTCTAGTGTTGCTATCTGCTATTAACGTGCGTAAACACTACAGTCAACTAATTTCATATCTACCAACCTATCTATCTAAATTACCTGTCTGGACTACTGGCTACCACCTGGGGTTGAGGGTCTAGATGCATGCCTTCTACACAAGAATCGAAGATATTCATACTTCCTATACGACAGAGATAACATATACTGCCAGACAATGTACCCTACTATCTTAGGGATCTCATGAAAAAATGTAACATGTGACTAGGTCCGGATTCGAACCTACAATCTTCTCAATGACAGGCAAACGTCTTAACCACTTCACAGATACGACTCCCCACACTAATGTTAATAGTAGTAAATAGAAAAAGCGGCTGATGTGGGGGTGGAGGTAAGGTGGTGGCATCTAGTCTAAAAATGATTGTTCTCTCAATCACACAATTAACCAACCCATTCTTCACACAACAGACGGTCGATGAACAACTGAAGTACATCCCCATTATCCACCTTTACCTTGCTCCCAGGTGATCGGTACTGTTGATGCAATCCCATCTGTTTTGTCATAGCCACAAATACCCGCTACTCCAGCACACCGGATCTACGTAAACCCTTGTAGGCTTAACCACCTGTGCTAAACCACCCATTCATAAACAGATTACATTCTACATGAATCTAAATCTCATACACTTTTGTATTTCACAATCGATAAGGCTCTTCTGTCTGTCTCTTTGATAGAATTATATATATATATATATATATATATATATCCTAGCGTATGTAGCTTAAGCCGTAGTGAGCTCGATCACAATCCACACGTACCTGTTTCAAACTCAGCGGCGGGCAAGTTTGGAAGCAAATTCGTTTCCGTGGGATTTGTACGAAATGTAAAAATAGACCTCACTGTTCAGAAAGCAATGACAAACTATTGAACGTATAAGTGATGCCTAGAAAATCAACGACTCGTTTACTGTGGTTGATGGATACGTCCTGTAAAGGATATGCTACAATATTTTCATTTCTTTTTCATATATATATATACATCTAGTATCGGTTTGATGCGAAATGAGTACAAACTATTGATATGTGTTTATAACAGCAGAGATTGGTTTTAAAGTGCATAGTCAACATGGCGGAAAAGTCTGACGAACAATCAAACCCTTGCAGTGTTGTCTTCTTCCGATCTTTGGTGTTAGCGCACTTTTTCCCCTCATTTTGGGAATTACATGACATGGTTTTGTCGACCAGCTACTGAGTTTGGTGCTTGGTGTGACACTGGAAGCTGAGAATTTCATCTACAACTCTTCCTAGTTGTCCCCAGTGACTGTGTTGTGAGCTGCGTATTTCAAAAATGAATGACGGCTAGCCGCAGTCGATCTAGATGCTACCTTATGCAGTAATGCGTGTCTGGACTGATTGTTTTTGTAGTGATAAATGTTTCCTTTGACGTGAATTACAAATTCAAGCTGCAGACGGTTGTTGTTTAGGCTATGGCGGCGGGTTTACTCAATTAATGTGTGTATAAGCTGCTGGTTTTTTGTTGGAACTTAGTTTCATCCACAGAGTCTAATAATCTAATCCTATCAAATGTCTCTAGACAAGAGCAAGAAGTAAAAAAGAAAGTAATTGATCCAATGTAGATCATTTGCGATTCAAGGACAGTCGAGTGTTGTAAATCTCGACAGACGGTCCCAATGTAATATTCAACCGAATTTGTAAATCACACTCAGCGACATGTTTATCAAACACAATTTATCCAATCAATCCAGACCATGACTCTTTCTCTCTCTCTCTCTTTCTCTTTCTCTTTCTCTCTCTCTCTCTATCTCTCCCTCTCTATCTCTCTCTGTGTGTCTGTCTACATATCTATCTCGTACTAATCATATTTCCGTTGAATTATACATTTAGATTACTTTTTCCTTCCGCTTACACAATAATACAGCATGGAGATTTCTAGTGGGTTTTTTGGTAACTTTGAAACAATGTCTTATATTGGTTTTTGATGGCAGAATACAACAAAAATATGTCTATCCCTTGATAGTTGTTCTGGCTTTTAGATCATATCTTCAGTTATGTTCAACACAAAATTTATGTTGGCTTAATGGTTCTCCCTAGATATTCTATACATGACGTATTTAAAATAATGTCGCTGTATTTTAGCTGCAATGTCTCGTTTCTTCAATGTCGCTAGATATTAGATGTAAGATCTAGCTAATACAATGTCGCTAGATATTACATGTAAGATTTAGCATATTCAATGTCGCTAGATATTAGATGTAAGATCTAGCTGATACAATGTCGCTAGATATTACATGTAAGATTTAGCATATTCAATGTTGCTAGATATTAGATGTAAGATATAGCTCATTCAGTATTGCTAGATATTACATGTACGATTTAGCATTGTCAATGTCACTAGATATTAGATGTAAGATCTAGCTAATACAATGCCGCTAGATATTAGATGTAAGATATAGCTCATTCAGTGTTGCTAGATATTAGATGTAAGATATAGCTCATTCAGTGTCGCTACACATTCAGTGAAATATGTAATTCCTAAAATATCACTAAATATTATAAGAAGAAGAATTTCTAAAACATTACTACATGTTCAAAGCAAAATTAATTCCCAAAATGTCCCTACATATTCAAATTAGAATTAATCCCTAAACTGTCCCTACATATTCGAAGGCAGATTAATTCCTAAAATTCCCTTACATATTCGAAGTAAAAATTAATTCCTAAAATGTATTGACTTATTCGAAATAAAATGAATTCCCAAAGTGCCCTTACAAATTCGAAGTCCGATTAATTCCTTAAATGTCCTTACATATTCGAAGTAAGATTAATTCCTAAAATGTGATTACATATTCGAAGTAAGATTAATTCCTAAAATGTGATTACATATTCGAAGTAAAATTAATTCCTAAAATGTCCTTACATATTCGAAGTAAGATTAATTCCTAAAATGTGATTACATATTCGAAGTAAGAATAATTTCTAAAATGTCCCTACATATTGAAAGTAAGATTCATTTTTCAAATCTCCTTACATATTCTAAGTAGGATGTAATTTACATAATGTTCCAACATATTCTATGCAAGCTGTTGTTCATATACAGTTCCTGGTTTTATTATTTCGTATCATGTATCTGCATGTGTCATTCATGACTTTTCTCAACGATTGAAGATCATTAATTTCTTCTTATCAAATTTATATTTTTAGCACAAACAAGGAAATCTCTTAATGTTGACGTCAATGGGTTTATTAATAGATTAAAAGAATGTAGGTCACTTCGGAAAAACACACTATTTGGGAATTCATTATCAATGACACTGCAAAAACGAGTACTCCAGTGCTATAATGAACCAATACTTATGTATGGCAGCGAATTATGGACAATGAACAAATAATCAATAAGATTACTGGAAACCACAGAGGTGTGGTTTTACAGAAGAATACTGACAATTAGATGGACTGCAAATTAAACAAATGATGAGGTTTTATATCAGGCCTGCACACAAAGAAACCTTATCAACAGAAAAAGAATCAGACAATCAAGGTTATTCGGGCATAAAATGTGAAGATGAGGTTTAGAACATTTGATGACAATAGGTAAAATTCAGGGAAGGCGAGATCGTGGAAGACAGTGGGAGAAGATGTTGAATGGTCTGATATCTTGTACCACGAAATATCTAGGTCAGAACTGATTACCTGCACGAAGGAGAGCTAGAGAGTTGTGGAGAGACATGATCGTCTACGCCAGCAGATATGGTACTTGATTGATTGAGGTCACATTCTATGCTATAATGAAAGATAAATTAAGATTAATTCATGTCACGTTATAACAACATGTTATCTATAGCATCAAAAGTTGGACTGCAGATAAGCTATGAAAAACAAATATAATGAAGACACCTATGGCAAGTAATGCAGATATCACACTGGAATCTAAAATGATAAAAATAACAGAGCAGTTCACCTATTTGGGTAGCAATTTTGATTGCATAGGAAATGTTAAAAAAGAAATTATAATACTAATTGGCAAAGCAACATCAGCTTTTAAAAGTCTAAATAAAATATGGAACTGCAAGTTATATAGTATTAAAACTAAATTACGAATTTTCAATTCAAATGTTGTATCAATCCTAACGTATGCCAGCGAGAGTTGAAAAATGACTAAAGATATAGAAAGCAAGTTGAATGCATTTGACAATAGATGTCTGCGAAAACTAATGAATATAAAATGGAATAAATTCAGGGAAGTGATGAAATCAGAGACATGTCTGGTCAACCACTAGTGACAACTGTTATAAGAAAGAGAAGATGGAGATATGTTGGACACACCTTGAGGAGAAATGATCAACGAATATCAAAGCAGGCATTGAAGTGGGATGCAAAGGGTTCAAGAAAGAGGTCGACCTAAGGAGACCCTGAAGCGAACTTTGCTGAGAGAGGCAGGAAATATCGGTCTCAGTTCCATGGAGGAGATTGAGCGAGTTGCCCAGGATAGAGCGGTATGGAGAAATTACTTGCAGGCCCTATGTAACGTATAACGGTACGAGAGGAATTATTATTATTATTATTATAACAACATGAATAGCATACACAAAATGTAACAGACAACGATAATGAGATAGTTAGATGTGCTTCTAAAATATCGCACACTACACATGTGTAGTAATAAACAAAATATAAATGCCATTAGAGGTTCTACCACAAACAGGGAAATGTGAAATAAAGCAGAGTAACTGCAAATGCAGATGGAGTAAATGGAAAATTGTTCACTAACAACTACGCAACAGCAACTCTCATATAACTATATATTGTACTCATACTTTGTCCCATATACACCAATTTTACCCGTTATAACTATATATTGTACACATACTTTTTTCCCATTTACACCAATCTTTCCCGTTATAACTATATATTCCACGCATACTTTTTTTCAATTTATACCAATCTTACCTGTTATAACTATATATTGCACACATACTTTTTCCATTTACCCCACTCTTACCAGTAATGAACATAAACTGTATATATAATTTTCCATTTACCCCAGTCTTTCCCGCTATGAATATAAACTTTTTACATAATTTTCCATTTACCCCACTTTTACCAGTAATGAACATAAACTGTATACATAATTTTCCATTTGCCCCAGTCTTTCCCACTATGAATATAAACTGTGTAAATAATTTCCCAAATAGATATTATCTACTTTGAATTCTGAATGCATTTTAAACGTTGAGAAGTTGCATGCCCCACTTTCGTTGTCAGATACGGAACAAATATCTCGTTATCGCATGAGCAATCCCAGGCTCTCGTATTGAGTGGTAGCCGTCACGTATTCCCTGAGAGTACATACAAACGTTGCACGTTCGTCTTGCGGTTTTAGACAGAGATGGGTGTGGGTGATATGTTTACGATCAGACACTCTATAAGTTGTTATATAATATTTCTCTGTAGCGTTATCGTTAATTTTTCTTCATTCTATTTTATACAGGATCACCAGGACGGAGGTAACGAGATGGAACATTAACTTCTTGACAATATTATTTTTCTTGTTAGAATTGTACATAATATATGACTTTTTTCCTCTTTACAGACGGTCATTTGGCAAGTGATTTTTATTGTGCCTACTCAGTTTACCTTTGTCTCTTTTGCCTTTCAGCTCATTTCTAAGTTTATTTTCAAAACATTCTGAAGTTTTGCTAAATATTTTTTTTTCAACAAAACTCTGTCGTCAGCTAGTTTTTCCCATTTGTTGGAAAAAATAGAAACGTTTTTTAGTCGAGGCCTCGCCCGAGTGGTTACCGGGACCTAAATTTGGGTTGTCAAGAATAGAACCACTGTTACCTGTCACGAATGTCGTAAGAGGCGAATAATGAGGTTTGGCTGAAATCGGATGCACATGTCCTAAACGTGTAGAAGTCTATGCGTTTAGGGGCCTACAAACCAATGTGCAACGTATACACGTTCTTGGCAAAGATCAAACATATCACAAAGAGTGATTAAAATTGGTCGTAGAGAACGAACGAAAAGAAGAAGAAGAAGAAGTTGAGGCCTCACAGACATCCTTATATCTGAACAGAGGTCTGCCTTGGTGCCTCCTCCCTCCCAAAAATTCACAGAACAACAATTATTGGAGTAAGCAGTTATTCGCAATTGTTATTATTAGTCCTAGCCATCTTAGTCTTCTGCTGACCATGCTCATTATGGAAGGCAAGTTTTCACGTTGCAGTACTTCAGAAGATAGGAAAATCAGCAATCGATGCACAAAAGCTAACCAGTTACTGGGGCAGTTAACACTACTGTTGTCACATAAAGAGATACCGCTAAAAACTAATAAGCAAATCTTATAAGAACGATTTTTTGGCCAACACTATGTTACCAGTGTCAAACATGGCCAATAACAGCAGCTAATGAGCGGAAAATCATAACGACGGAGATGAGATGTCTTAAAAAAGCTGCAGGTGTGACAATTAGAGACAAAATTAGAAATGAAGAAATCAGAAGAAGACTGGATGTGAGATGTGAAACCAGTCATGCAATTCATAACAGAACAACATATTAAATGGATTGGACACCTGACAAAAATGCCCTGGTATCGCCTACCACAGAGAGCCGCACAGAAAAAGTATAACGAGTTCAGAGCAAGAGGACGATCACGTAAAAAATGGATCAAGTACAGCCTTACGAACATGAATAACAGCTACAAAGTGCCTTAAAACAAACACACACAAGATCACTACATCCCCCTCTCCCTAATACTTCTATAAAGAAGTAAATAGTGGAAGAAAAAGAAGAAGTACTTCAGAGTAGGTTATCTTGTCGTACCACCTGATGTTCATAATATTGCAGAGATATCGAAAGTGAATGATGTTAAGTCTCTTCACGTGTATTGCGTAGGCTGTCCATATTTATCTTCGTTTGCAATGTTAATTTTTGTATATAAACATAATATATACAGAATTAAAAGTGTACAACTCGATGTATATTATTATCATCAAGAAGCGTATCCTTTATAGAACGTTGCTCTCTTTGCAGCACGTCTGAAATTCACTGTCTCTAGCCAGTTCACCCATTTCGTCGATGCTCATGTTCATGTAAAATGTTTACATTTTATGAATATAAGTAAACGTTATTCTTTACTAGTAACATTTATTCTATTCCGATATCAAAACCTTGTCATTGACTGAGAAACGATTCTATTGGATGATTGATATAATATTTGATTGATTGATTGATTGATTAATGTGAGAATTTATTGTGTTATTGATATAAAGATTGTTTTTTCTGATTGATGCACACATTTTCTTAAATTAATCAACATAATATTTTTTTGATTTATTGATGTAAAAATGTAATACCTAATTGATATAAAAATGTGTTGACTGATTGGGGTAAGAAAATATTTGAATTGTATTTTAATTAGTATAAATTGTTTTGAAGAAGAAAAAGAAGAGTTCCCTTCAGTATTAGTCTTATTTCATCTTGTAGCAGAGTTCTATGATTATTCTGTAATCGTGACTCTTTCTATCTTTCCTGAAATGATTCAGATGCTAATTTCAAATGGATTTCTTTGGAACATTGAAATAAAAGTCGGGGACGTGATACTATACTTGTCGCTTCATATTTCTATTGTAACTGCTACCTACTTCTTCATCTAAATGAATATTAATGTATTTCTTTTATCGGACGCTATGAATATATAATTAAAGGTAAAGTATTGGAACACTGTTTCCTACCATGATCAACAAATAAGCAAAAAACAGGTATTAAGAGCTTCCGAAAAACAAATAGACAAACACGGGACTCGAACCACTTACTCTAGTCCTTACGACACCAATCGCCTAGCCTAGCAATACGAGCGCTTTTACGGACACAACCAATGAGCCATTCTAAAAACAATTACTCACGGGGGAGTGTCTTTCTCAAACGCTCGTTCAGCTAGACACAGAAACAATCAGGTAGAGTTCGAACAGTGTCTGCACAAACACATGCTGTAAGCTTATTGTTATATGTGTATACATGTGTGTATGTATGATATTGTCTCGTCTCTAATATATACAAGCACAATAAGCTTACAGCATTACTCGTACATAATTGAGGTTGAGTTAAGTGTTTGATCCGTTACGGTTGGGGAAAAAATCCACGCTCACTGTGGAATATATATATAGGACGTCTTATTACTACACTCTCTACACTGCAGTGTCTACAACCTCCAATTTTGGACTGCCTGCAGCCTCCAACCTGCAATGCCTGTAGCCGCCAACCTGCAACCTCCAACTTGCAGTGCCGGCAACACCCAAACTACAGTGTTTGCAACCTACAACCTGCAGTGCCGACAATCTCTACCCTGCAATGCCTGCAACCTCCACCCTGTAATGCCTGCAACCTCCTACCTGCAGCTCCTGCAACGTGCAACCTGTAGTGCCTACAATCATAAACTTGCATTGACTGCATCCTCCAACCTGCAGTGCCTACAACCTCAAACCTGCAGAATCTTCAACTTCCAACCTGCAAGTTCCGCCTGCAGTACATGCAGTGCCTGCTATCTCAAAGAGTATGTTGCTATATTTCAAGGAATGCAACAAATAGTACAACTATTTTCAGCATTTATAAAAGAAAGCTAACAAAAATAAACGCCAAAAAAATTCTATGATGGATATTTTATCACTGGAAACCTAATATCTTCAGAAAAATGGACAATCAATCTAGATTTCAACAGTTTAACGAAACTGTCAGTTGATGATGAAATAAAAGGAAATCTTATTGATTTTTTAACAAATCGATCTCTTGAGATTCAATTTGAAAGTAAGACTTTGAAGACGTGTTAATGTTCAGCGATGGATGGATATCTGTGACTCTGAATTCAGTGTTCTATTGTTAATCAAAACAAAGTCTGGTATACAATAGAGTACATATACAGACTTGCAGATCATTATCTACAAGAAAGTTTCACTTGATGTCAAATTATGAATGAAGAGTGGAACAAAGAAAACAATGAAATTTATGTTGACAAGATGGATTGAGTGTGCTGTTAGCAAACGTTTTCCCAAGATGGATTGAGTGTGCCGTTAGCAAACGTTTTCCCCGTTAAATAACGCTAATGTATATTTGCATTTCATGCACTTAATTTCTTTTTTTTTGTGAAGATTCAGTTCATTCATTCCTAGCATTATATTTGTTTAATCTGTCGCACATGTGGTGTCGGTGCCCCTCAATGGAAGGAAAGAATAGTATAACTGCGACCTACAAGGCATGTCATAACAGTCGACTAATGTAGGACTTATGGAAGCTACCCTAGTAAATTAAAAGCATCGTAGAAATCGGATTGCTGACCTATTTGTAGGCTCATAACTGGCACAACATACAATCGCTCTTAGGCTCAGATCACATACAAATAACACAGAGTGGTTAATAAGTGGTTGATATGGAGCGTTCGAAGAAAAATAAGTTTGCTCTGTGGTTCAGAAATTACAAATTTAAACCATCTTGAATTATATTAAATTTGATGAGAGTCTAAAGATTTTTAAAGGTGAAGGATTTACACCGATATCCCCATTTGGCTTCATTCATGTCAGATAAAATATCATGTCATTTGACATCATAGATAGGAAATCAATGTGGGGGATCCTCAGAAACTATGGGGTGCCGGAGAAGACTGTCGACATCATCAGGAAGCTTTATGAGGGGTTTGCCTGCCAGATTATTCATGATGGAAGACTGTCAGAGGAGTTCCAGGTCACCACTGGTGTTAGACAGGGATGCCTGCTGTCCCCCTCCTCTTCTTGGTGCTACTTGATTGGGTCACACGCACAGCCTACGCCAGGTCTGGAAAAGGCATACAGTGGACACTTATGTCAAAGCTAGAAGACCTGGACTTTGCGGACGATCTCGCCTTGCTTTCGCATAGACTACAAGACATGCAGGAAAAAGTGGATGCTCTGACACAAACGGCACAACGAGTCGGTCTTAAAATCAGTCAAGAGAAGACTAAAGTAATGCGTAGCAACAACATACAGCAAGATCCAATACTGATTGAGGGAAGGGATATAGAAGATGTGGATGAATTTGTCTACCTTGGAAGTAAGATCAGCAGATCAGGAGGTACAGATCAGGACATTAATGCTAGGATTAGGAAGGCCCGACAGGCCTTTGCGATCCTGCACATGGTGTGGAAGTCCGCTGCCATCTCCACGAAAACAAAGCTCAAGATTTTCAGCTCAAATGTGAAGTCGGTGTTGCTATATGGCTCGGAAACTTGGCGAGTCACTAGGGCAAATACAAATAAGATTCAGACCTTTGTCAACGGATGTTTGCGGCGGATTCTTAGACTGAGATGGTATGATAGAGTTACAAACACGGATCTGTGGATAAGAACAGGACAGGAGCCTATGATGACACAGGTCAAGAGGAGAAGATGGCGATGGATAGGCCATACCTTGCGGAAGACACAGTCGAGTGTCACTAGACAGGTGCTCGAGTGGAACCCGCAGGGAAAACGAAAAAGAGGACGCCCTAGGCAGACTTGGAGACGAGGTCTTATTGAGGAGCTGAAGAGTGCTCAATTGACCTGGAAGACCATGAAAAGAACAACAAGAGAGCGAGAAGAGTGGCGAACAACTGTTGAGGCCCTATGCTCCACGAGGAGCAGAGAGGATTAATGATAATGAATGATGATGTCAGCTAAAATAGCAAGCCATCTGGCAAGAATTGTGTACAAAGCACGAACTACCTATCGGCAGCTATAACGCAGGGGATCTCATGGAAATATTGCACATGTGATTCGATCAGGATTCGAATCGATATCTTTCAGAAAGCTAGCCTTGACCACTTCGCCACAGAGGCCACCGATTATGAACATAATAACAAACAAGATTCTTCAAGTTAAGAAAAAATCATGTGATAAAACACAAGAAGATGAAGAACAGAAATGAAAGAATTACGCTGAAAAAAACACAGAATCCAGTGAATTGTAAAAAAATAATGTTTAAGAAAATTAAAAACAAAAAATACGGATATAAATTGAAAGATTTTAACCAATACTTTTAATAATAGCATTGTCTTTAATTAAATTAAAGCATTAATAATGATTACCAAACAAAGTAACTAATGCAATTTTTAAATTAAATTTAAAAGTGAATAATTATACAAGACCAACAAAATCAATTACATACTTAGTAGAATGTTAGAAAATTAGAGAAACACTATCGACAGAAAGATTGAATATTCTAGTGAACTTCTTTAACATCCAACCACTCAAGACTCATCAATCTTTAAAATGTCAGATGTCCCAAGAAGTAGTAGGCGATAAAATCAATAGAAGAAATCAGGGATAAATTAAAATTATTCCAGACCAGAAAGACGACCGCAATTCGATACCAGCTCCGATGTACTAATGAAAAAAATGAAGCAACCGAGTTAAATTTTTTGTTCAATTTAAAACAATATTTTATTGGGGTTTTTTTTGTGTCCGACTTTCTGAGAACCTCTCATTGCATGTATAAAAATGATGATTGCCTCTTTCATATGTTAATAACGAGCTTTTATTATGCAATGACGCTGTCGAGTAAATCAAATTTAGTTTAACAGAAGAATTAACTGTCTACAAGGATCTACAGACAAGTAATAACCTCTCACAGCAAACATCAAATTTAGTTTAACAGAAGAATTAACTGTCTACAAGGATCTACAGACAAGTAATAACCTCTCACAGCAAACATCAAATTTAGTTTAACAGAAGAATTAACTGTCTACAAGGATCTACAGACAAGTAATAACCTCTCACAGCAAACATCAAATTTATATTGCGATTGCATTGTGTGCATATACATCACCCGTGTGTTGCCGGGGTCCGCAAGGGGAGCAAAGAATAGTACCACTGCCACGTAAAAGGCATGTCGGAAGAGGCGAATAAAGTAGGGACCTAGAGAGCTACCCTAGTAAATAAAAAGTGTCACAGAAGTCGGACGCGCTGGCCTACTTGAACGTCCATAACTGGAACAACATAAATCGCTCTTAGGCTCAGATCACATACGAATCACAAAGAGTGGTTTAGCAAGTGATCAATATGGAACGCTCAAAGAAAAATAAGAAGAAGGTATACATACATGTTCTTTCTTTCTGTCTTCTTTCTCTACTCATGTTTGGCCTCACTGCGGCAGGATGAGAGATTTTTAGAACGGGCTTTTGTGTGTAAGCTTTATATATATTGCTGTTCGTCGCCTCTGCTATCTCTGTTATACAAATTCAGATATGCATATATCACTTGTATTTGGATCTATGTGGCCATGTGGTTGAGACGTCTGCTTTGTATTCTGAATGTTGTGGTTTTAGTTCGCACCATTCAGTTCATAGATGCATTTTGTGACATTCCAATGACTGTTGTTTAAGTTACGGACGTCGTGCTCTGTGCAACAATCTCGGCATGTTTATGTTTACATCTGCAGAGAGGGAAGAAGACATGTGGGTAAACCCGGTGTAATAAGATCAGTTCTTCGCTCTTAAATCCTTTATATCAAATGAAAATCGTGGCATATCCTTTACAGAACGTTCTCATCAACTCACAGTAAATCAAGTAGACAATTTTCTAGGCACCACTTACATGTTCAGTAGTATGCCATTGCTTCAGAACAGTGAGGTCTATTTTTAGTGCTCGTAAAAATCTTCAGAAACAAATTTGCTTCCAAACTTGTCAGCGCGATATTTTGAACCAGGTACTCTTGGATTGTGATCGAGCTCACTACCACAAAGCTACAGACACCCACACCTTTATATAACACTTGTATAATTAGACAATAACAAATATAAAACTAATTTATCAGAAACATAATTAACGTTGCTGATTTGCACACCTTTTAGCTCTAGGCCATAGTTTCCCAAACTTTTTCGGCCCACCGCCCACTTTGCACAACATAAACTTTGTAACGCTCCCCCTCCCCATTAAAACAGGTTGCCAACGCCCCTTCTATATATATATATATATATATATATATATATATATATATATATATATATATATATATATATATATATATATACATATATGCTCTATTTGCTCTTTGGCATAGAAAATTGATATGTATTTCTGTCATACATGGTCAATTTTCAAATGATAGTATACATGAAATAGAAAAATGATTTAACAATAGATCGTGTAAGACAGGCATAATATGAATTAAAATGCAGAATTCAATTTTTTAATGATTATTCAATCTCAAAATCACGAAAAAAAACTTTTAACAAATGATTCTGAGCCCACTATCGCCCCCCTGGAAGGCTTCAGCCCCCACTGGGAGGCGGTAACGCCCACTTTGGGAACCCATGCTCTATGGAGCGGCAAGAAAAAACAATATTAGTCACCATTTCATCATAAACACAACCAGAGAATTTTACACCACTATCTTTCTTACGACATGATGCTATCAGTGCTAAACTGGACGTTGACATCAAATGATAGAAGAAAACGAATTACGACAGAGATGAAATGTCTACGCAGAATGTTAGGAGTACTGGGAAGAAACCGGTATGCTTAGAAATGAAGACATCAGGAAAAAGTGGGTACAACATCAGTACTGAACTTCATCAAGAAGCAATCCCCCGAGTGGTTACCGGGGCCAAAATTTGGGGTATAAAGAATAGAACCACTGTTACCAGCCACACATGTCGTAAGAGGCGACTAGGGAGGTTTGGCTGAAGTCGGATGCATTTGTCCTAAACGTGTAGAAGTCTGTGCGTTTAGGGGCCTACCAAACGAATGTGCAACGTATACACGTTCTTGGCAAAGATCAACCATATCACAAAGAGTGATTAAAATTGGTCATAAAGAACGAATGCAAAGAAAAAGAAGATCACGAAGCAACAACTGGAATGGTTTGGTCACATTAGTAGATAACCAACACGACAGTGTGTATCAAAGGACAATGTTACTTTAATACAGTGGATACAAAGCAAAAGGTATTTCACAAGAAAGTTGAATCACATTAATTACAGAAGCAGGGAAAGACACCATTTACTAGATTTATTAGATTGCTCATCATCATCAAGGTGCGTATATTTTATTGGACGTTGCTCTCTTTGCAGTGCATCTGAAATTCACTCTGTCTCTAGCCAGTTCACCCACTTCGCTGATGGTCATATTCATGGTTTCTTTAATATCTCGTAGCCATTTTCTTCTTGGTCTGCCTCAGCAGGGTCGTGCGGTATATTTTTTCAGTATGATGGAAGTCTTCGAAATGCCGCCCCTTAAATGTTTTTTATTTAAAATAACCTTCAATTGTGATAATAATTTCGATGCTTATAATTCTCGATGCTTATTCACCCTTACGGTACCGTCTGATGCGACCGACTCTCTGCATCATAGTACGGTACGGCCCTGTGCCTCAGCCTCTTCCAGATTACTAGATTACCACTTACGTCGTTCTAGAAATAACTTCTTATCCTGACGTTGAGGCAACACAAGATTAGAGAAAAGTAAACTCCCCAACTGATGCATAGACTACAATCGCTTATACCTCTTCATTTCCACATCGGGTTCAATGTCTTTAACAGGTAAGGGCAAACTTAGAGTCATGACAACACCATATTTCTAAAATCTTTACATTATTCAATTGTTATCAAAGTTACAGTTATTTTCTGTCAATATCTTCTCTGTAACCCGTTTAGCATTCTGCTTCTACAAGAGATTTTAACCGTTCTGTCTCCTTTCTCTGGATTGTTTACCATGTCAGTACCTTCTCTAGTTCATCTCCATGTTTTTGCTTTCTTCTCATCCACTGTTCATCAAAAATCTGTTCTAGCCAATACCCCCTCTTAAATACGGCATACACGTCCAACCGGCCTTCGTCTTTCAATGACCGACTCCAGTGATGCACAATTTGTTCGTTTTAAAAGCTCCTAATTTGCTATCACATTTGGCCAGACAATTTGCAGTATTCGTTTTAAGCATTTATTTCGGAATGTCTCCAGCTTGTGTATGATGTTATCGGTCACTTTCTAGCACTCACTAAAGTATAATATTACTCACCGACACTGCTGCTATATATTTTAAATTTTGTTTTAAGACCGAATCCTTTGGCTTTCGAAATTTTATAGTTTTGAACGATCAATATTAATCAATCATGTGATCTATCATCACCAGTTATTAGGCTCATCCAATAATCAATATCTAGATCAAATAGTGGGAGTACTAGTGGGGGAATGCTGGGTGTAACAAGAAGAGACCGGTTGAGAAATGAAGACATCAGGAAAAAGTGGGTACAACATCAGTACTAGACTTCATCAAGAAACAACAAATTAAATGGTTCGGCCACGTAAGCAGATTACCATCAGACAGTGCACCCCAAAGAGCAATGCTGCTCCGATACAATGGGTACAAAGCAAAAGGTCGGCCACGCAAAAGATGGACCTCAGAGATAACAGAGGCGACTAAAGAGACTATCTACGAAGCGCATACTAGGGCCCGTTTTAGAAATCATTTCCTGACCTGACGCTGTGAGGCACACAGGATTCGAGAAAGAAAGAAAGTGGGAGTCTGTAATTGATCGTTAGTGAGCTCGATCACAACCGAATAGAACCTGGTTCAAACTCCGTGATTGGCAATTTGGAAGCAAATTTTCTTCCGTTGATTTTTACGAACAGTAAAAATATACGTTATCGCTTGGAAAGCATTGGCAAACTACTGAACGTATAAGGGGTGCCTAGAAAATCGTCTGCTCGTTTACTGCGGTTGCTGGTGAAGTCCCGTAAAGAAAATTCATGAATTTAATTTTGAGATAACAAAACCTTTATGTATTTTACCCGTTGCTGACTCCCATCGTTTTATGTCGTTTTCAAAGTGCAGCATACAGGATAGCTCCTTCCAGATTGAGGATGGAGGTTGAGATGGATACTGCTATCCTCCAGTGGCTCTCTGTGGCTACGTTTATTGGTGCAGTTGTTGTATCTGACTTTCAGTCGATGCTTCAGAAGATCAAAAATGATAAGTTGCGATATGAGTAGATGTCTGTGTGTTATTCTGTGTTTGTCATCAACCTTATCAACCAATTTAATAACGCTGTGTGATATGAGGGGTTTGTGTCAGGAACGTGAGTAAGTTCCAATACCGAAGGCTGTAACGGCATGTAGGAGGAGCACATCTGAATTTCGGACAATGAGTCAGTGTTGTCAATAGAGGTTTCCAATCTCCATTGGTTCACGTGGATCAATTGTCCTGGGTTTTAAAGCTGAAGGATTGACTTCATTGCACCGGGTTTTACCCCATATGGCTCGGTCCCTCTCCGCAGAAATGACACTCCACCTGCCGAGAGTATTGCACAAAGCACGAACTCCGTAGCTCCAGCAACAATCCTAGGGTCTCTGGAAAAAACTGCACTCGTGAACAGAAGGTTGCGGTCCGGATTTGAACCCACGACCTTCGACTCGCAAGGCAAAGGGCTTAACCACTCAGCCACAGAGACCCCCTGGGCATGTTTGTGTTCGCGACCATGAGAGGGCGGGCTGGCTTGCATCGACAGCATCGATTGTCGGGGAGTTTAGGGTGGATATTGGGGATGTTTGTTCTTCTATCTTGCGTCGACCTTGTATTAAATGAGAGCACTAAAACTCATGTTGAATCTATCCAACGATTTAGGGTGTTTGAATGTAATCGTTGCCCGCCTGCCCAGCGTGTTCGTAGGCGGGGGACTAGCCCTCTGTTAGTGTGGGTTCAATTCCGCGGGCTGGCAGAAAAGCCACAGATTCCCCAGATATAAACTAATTTACAGTTAATTTAAGAAAGGTGAAACAATCTCGTGCGACCGATTTCTATTTCTAGATTTAATGGTGGCTATACATTTCCTATCGACGTTTATTTTTATTTACCTCCTTTCATAATGTAGTTCTATCTCGGTAATTTATTTTATTTGTTATATAAATTTAGCAAATAATAATATTAAAAAATATTGTTATTTTTGAGATATGAAATTGCAAATGAGTTATGATTATTGTATTGTCAAAGAAAAAATCGAAAAGAGGAAGTGCTGGATTATTAGGAATGTAAAGAGCAATGTTGAAAGATATACAAAATAGGTTCATAAATTATTTTTAGCAAAAAAAGAAACATAAAATTGAGCGTTGCTGACAAATTTATTAGAGGGGGAAGGATATGGACAGAAGAGAAAGAAGAAAGTGACGGTATAAATTATGAGTTAATATTATGGGATGGGCAAATATAGGTTTTGCTGAGAGCAGTTCCGTAACGAAGAGATGAGAAATGTTAAATATCTATAGATTATTAAATGAGAAGAATATGATATGATAACAAGGACATGAAAAACAGAAGGGAATAACAATTTAAGTTTTAGTTTGGAATATCATTATTGCACTCTGGATGCACCCAGAATGCCCTAGTATTGCCTACCACAGAGAGCCACACAGAAAAAGTATAATGAGTACAAGGCAAGAGGAAGACCACGCAAAGATGGAGCGACGGCATCAAGAACAACCTTACGAACATGAATATCAGCTTACAAAGTGCCTTTAAAAAGCACACACAAGATCACTACGTTTCACCCCAACACTTCTATAAATAATTAAATGGTGGAAGAGAAGAAGAAGACTCTGGATATGTCCACAGCTGATCCCATATCCTTAGCAATATCTTAACATCGTGCAGCGACTAATCATACCTGTTCGATGTTGGTTGATGACACTACTCATAAACATGTTCAGCCAGGGGCGGCTCGTCATTAAGGGCCAGTGGAGCCTGGCCTCACCAATAATCGGAAAGGGTGAAACTTTCCGGAATATACAAATAATAGTAAATACTCAAAAAACCATGATTTTTCTGGAAAATTTGTATGTGGCCCCACCAAGAAAAATGACTACGAGCCGCCACTGTGTTCAGCTGCTCTTTTCTGACCACGTCAATGGTTATTCCCAGCTCTTTCTATCTAGTAGTTGGCGTGGTTTGATTTTTTGACGTGGATTGGTTTAAATCAAAATTCTCTTTGCGGCCACACTCTATGAGTACTCTCTTAATGGCAGCTAAATCCACAGACTGACTTCCCTCCCCCATCTCCGATATGATGGCAGAGCCAGACAGTCTGTTTGCTCTCTCATTGTCTTTGACACACACATGAGTCCCGGAACGAAGACGAATGCAATTTATCCAATTGTTAACTGTTGTAGTGATTCAGTCTAGTGCCTGATAACAATAAGTGATAACAATAGGTGATAACAATAGGTGATAACAATAGGTGATAACAATAGATGATAACAATAGGTGATACCAATAGGTGATAACAATAGGTGATAACAATAGGTGATAACAATAGGTGATAACAATAGGTGATAACAATAGGTGATAACAATAGAAAGACAAGCAGAAAACCTATCACGAGAAATAAAAACATTAAAAAACTAAAAGATCAGGTATCTAGTTGTCAACTTTGACATCAGATGAGAGAATAGATAGTAAAAATAACATCAGATGAGAGAATAGATAGTAAAATTAACATCAGATGAGAGAATAGATAGTAAAATTAACATCAGATAAGAGAATAGATAGTAAAATTAACATCAGATGAGAGAACATATAGTAAAAATAACATCAGATGAGAGAATAGATAGGAAAATTAACATCAGATGAGAGAATAGATAGGAAAATTAACATCAGTTGTACCAAAAGCATATCAAGTACGGGTTAACTATCACCACTTCTGACCCATTGATAAATGGCAATAACTACTAAAAGAAATCTTATATAATACTTTATTTGTCCACTGTTATGTTATTAAGCAAAATCATAACAGAGATGAGGTGTACTAGAACTAGAAGATCTGCTTGGATAATAGGTAAGGATAGGTGTTATAAATTAAAACGTCATAAGAAGACGAAGATTGAAACAAGCTTGGCAATTTATTGAAGAATAACAGATAACGAGATTTGGACATCTTACAAACATGCTACAGTGTCGTCTACCACATATAGCAACATTGAAAAAATGCAATGTCTATAAAGCAGAAGGAAGACCACGTAAAATATGACACGATATCAATACCAACATTTAAGATATAAACATCATTTAATAGGACGAATTCGATAAAGTATTGGATGTATTGATTTTAAAAAAGAATGCTGAAATTTTCCTGGGCAGTGAAGAAATCAATTGATGAGGTTTTATATCAGACCTGCAAACGAAGAAACCTTATCAAAAGAATAAAAATCTGACAATCAAGGTTCTTCGAGCATATAATGCGAAGATGAGGTTTAGAACATTTGGTGACAACAGGTAAAATTCAGGGAAGGAGAGATCGTGGAAGACAGAGGAATGAGATGTTGGATGGTCTGACATTGTGGTTCCACAAACGATCGATGTTATAACTAATTAACTGCACCAGTGAGAGTGAGGTGTGGAGAGACATGATCTCCTACGTCAGCAGACATGGCACTTGATTGATTGGCAAAATAAAGCTGACAAAATATCCTTATTTATCTACCTCTCCCGCCCCCAGAGATGCTTCACATAAAATAAACGATGGACGAAAAAGATTCCTAACTGTTGATGTTCAGATGACGCAATTACTTTATCCAAAACAAATGTTCTGATCTTCAACTATAATTCTTCTTCTACTTCTTTGAACACTTCACATCCACCACTTGTTAACCACTCTTTGTGAATTGTATGTGATCTAAGCCTAAGAGCAATTGTACTTTGTGTCAATTATGCGCCTACAAGTAGGCCAGCACGTCCGATTTCTGAGACGTTTTTTATTTACTAGTGTTGCTTCCCGAGGCCCCTATCCTAGGCCTTGTCACACCGCTTGCAAGTGATGGTGTAGCTTATATTGCGGAACTCGCATGTGAAACCATCTTCAGTAACAAACGTGGCTTTAGGAAAAGATACAATACGGGTCTGTATCACATAAGAACACGTATTGCAACGCCGACGCCACACTGGACAGTGCCAAAATGACTCTGGATATTGGACTTAAGGCGACTATGTACCAACATATCCTTAAGACTTATGGCCCGTCTGTAAGCCACCAAATGATAGTTTGGGAAAACCGAACTTGACTCAGGATCTGCCTTAAGAATAAACAGATGACAGAATGAAGCTTTTTTCACCAGTGAACTATGAGGGTGGAAAGTTAAGATTCACCCTGTCAGAGTTCGAAGTTCTATGCTGGCTGGTAAGGGCCTCCTGGAGAGTAATTTTCTGAACTCGATTCATATCAGATACAAGCACCTTCTCCGGGTATATGTGTTTGCGGAAGAAATCAAGCATCTCGCGAGCTCTATCATGAAAATCATCGTCCTCGCTACAAAGGCGTCGAAGGCGCACGAGTTGGAAGAATGAGAAAGAATCACGAAAAGACTGGGGGATGGAAGAGGTATAAAGGAGAAAACTATATGCACAAGTAGGCGTATAATTCACTGATGTTGTGATGGTGGATACGTTTATGTTGATAGTGATGTCAAGAAAGTTGACACAAGAAATGGAGATGTGAGAGGTAAATCGAATAGCATCATACTACTGCCTTGTAGTTAGATTGGAGACAATCAAAGCCTAGCGTAGCAAACCGTTTCCAAAACTTGACGAACGGAAAACCAAGTGGTCCCCAAAAAGACAGGCAACCTGGACAGATGACGTTCAACACCCGGGAGGGAAGGTCGTCTAAGGGTCGCTACCCTAATAGAAAATAGCAACCTGTTGCCTTGTAGGTTGGCTGGGAACAGTCAAACGCTAACGGACAGCGAACCCAGTAAATGCTGGTCGAAATCGGACACGTCACCGAAGGACAAGCACTAGAGCTCCAAATGGTACTGAAGATTGTGACGTAAAACAAACGTTCTTGACAAATGCTGTTTATATATCACAATAAGAATGATAAAAATGGCCGGGAAAAGAAACGATCGAAAGAAAGAATAGCATAATTTACAAATCACAAAGAGTGTTTAACAAGTGGTCGATGTGGAACGTTGGAAGAAGAAAAAAAAGTATACATGTAGCTACGAAATATATTGTGTCCTGCTCTGAGCCGCAGAATGACAGCCTGTTCTAATCTGCTCATAGTCAATTTTCAAATTGAAATTTCCATTAAAAAACTTGAATTCTGAAAAACAACGACACAAAATCATCCAGAAAGTGTAACTTATACTAAATAGGACCACTTAAGAATATGGATATTTTGTGATCCGTGTGTTAGTAGAAATACTTCCACATTCTAAACTCGTAAATACTTTCATCTGAATGAAGTGAATACAAATTTCAAACAGAAGCATTTCAATTTAGACTTTCAGAAAACTTGACTTTTCCAATCGGTTTCAAGTTAAGACTGAGGATATAACTTGTATAGGCAAGACTTTCACTGGGGTTGTATTTAAGTAAATTTAACTTTTATATGAACGATTTTTCCCAGGAGTTGTATTTGAGTGGATCTAACGATTTTGGATTCTTCTTTCTTTAAGTGATAAAGGCGTTGTTGCTACAGTCAACAGAGTGAGCTATCGTACTTCTGTTATACTCACGGTCACGGACATACTGGAGCTGTATTTAAGTGCAACTTAACAATCAAAACTCATTCTCACTAGAATTAAGTTGTCTTCTTCTTCTTCGCGTTCCTCTTTACGATCTGAAGATTTTAACGAAGAAGATAAATGGTATTGTATATCTCGGTTGCGTAAATTATTCATACCAATAAATCATGAGAGAAACCCCAGTAGATATATCAATCAGCACAGAACGGGATTTGTTAATCTTAGCTAGTTTATAGTGTACATGGGTTAGAGGTTTTAGATCTCCATGTAATGTTGTTCGTTGCAAGCAGTTAGAGATTTTGTATGGTTTAAACAACGTAATAGTTTACGTTCCTGTAGGATTGTTCTTCGTAGAGTGGTCTTAGGTCTTTCACGTTTTCTTTTACCAACTGGTGACCACATAAGAACTTGTCGATTTAGTCTCTTTTCGTCCAAACACAATGAAAAACAAGCTTGGGAGGAGATCAGAGCAATTAGGGATATGTCTGATGTGTAATGAAGATGATCCTCAAGTGAACAATGAGCTTGTTCTAGATTTCAAAAATGTCATTTTTGTTTTCACAAATTTTATGTTCAGTTGAACATTTTTTGTTATATAGTGGATCACGTTCTTGACCTAACTCTTTTAATCAATGCACCCATTTAGAAATCTATGTAGACTGGATTATGAGTATAACATGAGTAAGATAGCTCTCTCTCTTGACTGTAGCAAAAATGCATTTACCAATTTTTTTTTTCTTTTCGATCCAGAAGCACTTGAACTTTCAGCTCTTCGGCTCGATGCCATGGACATCGTAATCCTTCGGTTCGGTGCCACGAACACCGTAAATCTGGAGAAACTGTGGCTTTTCTGCCAGCCTGCGGAATTGAACTTCACTCACAGGGTACTTGACACCCGTCGTCCAACGCGCTACGAACACACTGGACAGGCGGGCCCTTTACCACTTAACGAAAGACCAACACACTAAAGTCTATTGTCTATTCCCAGGTACTAGGTGGAAGATGTAGTTGGCTGTCCACTCTTGCTGTTAAGCGTAGGGATGGAAGCTGTACTTTACGTTCACACTAAAAGTCTACTTATTAAATCAAGCGATAGATCACACGAAACTGTGGGTGAGATTAAATACGGTCAGGAGTATTAGCGAATCAAATCTGACCGTAACTCTATTCCACCTCCACGTGGGGACCTTGGTACTTCTTCTTCTTGGAACGCTTCATATCAACAACTTGTTAAACCACTCTTTGATATTAGTATGTTATCTGAACCTAAGAGCGATTGTACATTGTACTAGTTATGCGCTTACAAATACGTCAGTACATCCCATTTATGCAACGATTTTTATTTACTAGGGTAGTCTTCCTAGGTCCCTACCTGAGTCGCCTCTTACGACATGCCTTGTAGATTGCAGTGTAACTATTCTTTGCTCCCCTTTCAAGCCCCGGCAATACACGGCGAACTTGGTAAGAATCGCATATCTGCAATATGGTCAATTGAGTTCAAATCATAGAAGACATTTCAACCCATTATAAGTATGTGCCATGCCGACTGACGTAGACGATCATGAATCTCTACAAAATTACATCCTACGTTCGAATGTTGACATTTTTCCGTGCCATGAAGAGTGGTTGGCGAGAATGTTCCCTCTCTATCATCCCCTGTCTCGTCTCCCATTTATCTCTTTGTTTCTCATTATGTGTTCCAGACCTAACTTTCTAATCATGTGTCCAAACAATCACGAATGTATCTTTATTTGATTGATTATAAGTTTGATAGAGGACTTGGCTTCTTTCAGCACATCAACAACCTGGCATTTTCTGCACATCAACAGCCTGGCATTTTCTGCACATCAACAGCCTGGCATTTTCTGCACATCAACAGCCTGGCATTTTCTGCACATCAACAGTATACTTTGTTATCTCTTCATGTCATTCTTGGAATTATCCTGCAAAATCACATCTCAGTGATTCTAACTCTCGTTATTCTTTTTATGTCTTTTGTCCCCCTTTCAACATTTCCTATTCCCATATCTTTGTCAACATTTTCTATTCCCATATCCTTGTGGGAATAGAATGCTGGGTGTAACAAGAAGAGACCGGTTGAGAAATGAAGACATCAGGAAAAAGTGGGTACAACATCAGTACTAGACTTCATCAAGAAACAACAAATTAAATGGTTCGGTCACTTAAGCAGATTACCATCAGACAGTGCACCCCAAAAGAGCAATGCTGCTCCGATACAATGGGTACAAAGCAAAAGGCCGGCCACGCAAAAGATGGACCTCAGAGATAACAGAGGCGACGAAAGAGACTATCTACGAAGCGCATACTAGGGCCCGTTTTAGAAATCTCTTCCTGACCTGACACTGTGAGGCATACAGGATTCGAGAAAGAAAGAAAGAAAGATATCTTTGTCAACATTTTCTATTCCCGTATCTTTGTCAACATTTTCTATTCCCATATCTTTGTTAACAATTTATATTCCCATATCTTTGTTAACATTTCCTATTCCCATATCTTTGTCAACATTTTCTATTCCCATATCTTTGTCAACATTTTCTATTCCCATATCTTTGTTAACAATTTATATTCCCATATCTTTGTTAACATTTTCTATTTCCATATCTTTGTTAACATTTCCTATTCCCAAATCTTTGTCAACATTTTCTATTCCCATATCTTTGTCAACATTTTCTATTCCCATATCTTTGTTAACAATTTATATTCCCATATCTTTGTTAACATTTTCTTTTCCCATATCTTTGTTAACAATTTATATTCCCATATCTTTGTCAACATTTTCTATTCCTATATCTTTGTTAACAATTTATATACCCATATCTTTGTTAACATTTCCTATTCCCATATCTTTGTTAACAATTTCTATTCCCATATCTTTGTTAACATTTCCTATTCCCATATCTTTGTCAACATTTTCTATTCCCATATCTTTGTCAACATTTTCTATTTCCATATCTTTGTTAACATTTTCTATTCCCATATCTTTGTTAACATTTTCTATTCCCATATCTTTGTCAACATTTTCTATTCCCATATCTTTGTCAACATTTTCTATTCCCATATCTTTGTTAACATTTTCTATTCCCATATCTTTGTCAACATTTTCTATTCCCATATCTTTGTTAACATTTTCTATTCTCATATCTTTGTCAACATTTTCTATTCCCATATCTTTGTCAACATTTTCTATTCCCATATCTTTGTTAACATTTCCTATTCCCATATCTTTGTCAACATTTTCTATTCCCATATCTTTGTTAACATTTTCTATTCCCATATCTTTGTTAACATTTTCTATTCTCATATCTTTGTTAACATTTTCTATTCCCATATCTTTGTTAACATTTCCTATTCCCATATCTTTGTCAACATTTTCTATTCCCATATCTTTGTTAACATTTTCTATTCCCATATCTTTGTTAACATTTCCTATTCCCATATCTTTGTCAACATTTTCTATTCTCATATCTTTGTCAACATTTCCTATTCCCATATCTTTGTCAACATTTCCTATTCCGATATCTTTGTCAACATTTCCTATTCCCATCTCTTTGTTAACATTTTCTATTCCCATATCTTTGTTAACATTTTCTATTCCCATATCTTTGTCAACATTTTTTATTCCCATATCTTTGTTAACATTTCCTATTTCCATATCTTTGTTAACATTTCCTATTCCCATATCTTTGTTAACATTTTCTATTCCCATATCTTTGTTAACATTTCCTATTTCCATATCTTTGTTAACATTTTCTATTCCCATATCTTTGTGAACATTTCCTATTCCCATATCTTTGTCAACATTTTCTATTCCCATATCTGTGTTAACATTTCCTATTTCCATATCTTTGTTAACAATTTATATTCCCATATCTTTGTTAACATTTTCTATTTCCATATCTTTGTCAACATTTTCTATTCCCATATCTTTGTCAACATTTCCTATTCCCATATCTTTGTCAACATTTTCTATTCCCATATCTTTGTTAACATTTTCTATTTCCATATCTTTGTCAACATTTTCTATTCCCATATCTTTGTTAACATTTTCTATTCCCATATCTTTGTTAACATTTTCTATTCCCATATCTTTGTTAACATTTCCTATTCCCATATCTTTGTTAACATTTTCTATTCCCATATCTTTGTTAACATTTCCTATTCCCATATCTTTGTTAACATTTTCTATTCCCATATCTTTGTTAACATTTTCTATTCCCATATCTTTGTTAACATTTTCTATTCCCATATCTTTGTTAACATTTCCTATTCCCATATCTTTGTTAACATTTTCTATTCCCATATCTTTGTTAACATTTCTATTCCCATATCTTTGTTAACATTTTCTATTCCCATATCTTTGTCAACATTTTCTATTCCCATATCTTTGTCAACATTTCCTATTTCCATATCTTTGTCAACATTTTCTATTCCCATATCTTTGTCAACATTTCCTATTTCCATATCTTTGTCAACATTTCTATTCCCATATCTTTGTTAACATTTTCTATTCCCATATCTTTGTTAACATTTCCTATTCCCATATCTTTGTTAACATTTTCTATTCCCATATCTTTGTCAACATTTTCTATTCCCATATCTTTGTCAACATTTCCTATTTCCATATCTTTGTTAACATTTCCTATTCCCATATCTTTGTTAACATTTCCTATTCCCATATCTTTGTTAACATTTTCTATTCCCATATCTTTGTTAACATTTCCTATTCCCATATCTTTGTCAACATTTTCTATTCCCATATCTTTGTCAACATTTCCTATTCCCATATCTTTGTTAACATTTCCTATTCCCATATCTTTGTCAACATTTTCTATTCCCATATCTTTGTTAACATTTTCTATTCCCATATCTTTGTCAACATTTCCTATTCCCATATCTTTGTTAACATTTTCTATTCCCATATCTTTGTTAACATTTCCTATTCCCATATCTTTGTCAACATTTCCTATTCCCATATCTTTGTTAACATTTTCTATTCCCATATCTTTGTTAACATTTCCTATTCCCATATCTTTGTTAACATTTCCTATTCCCATATCTTTGTTAACGTTTCCTATTCCCATATCTTTGTTAACATTTCCTATTCCCATATCTTTGTTAACATTTCCTATTCCCATATCTTTGTTAACATTTCCTATTCCCTTATCTTTGTTAACATTTTCTATTCCCATATCTTTGTTAACATTTCCTATTCCCATATCTTTGTCAACATTTTCTATTCCCATATCTTTGTCAACATTTCCTATTCCCATATCTTTGTTAACATTTCCTATTCCCATATCTTTGTTAACATTTCCTATTCCCATATCTTTGTTAACATTTCCTATTCCCATATCTTTGTCAACATTTCCTATTCCCATATCTTTGTTAACATTTCCTATTCCCATATCTTTGTTAACATTTCCTATTCCCATATCTTTGTTAACATTTCCTATTCCCATATCTTTGTTAACATTTCCTATTCCCATATCTTTGTTAACATTTCCTATTCCCATATCTTTGTTAACATTTCCTATTCCCATATCTTTGTTAACATTTTCTATTCCCATATCTTTGTTAACATTTCCTATTCCCATATCTTTGTCAACATTTTCTATTCCCATATCTTTGTCAACATTTCCTATTCCCATATCTTTGTTAACATTTCCTATTCCCATATCTTTGTCAACATTTTCTATTCCCATATCTTTGTTAACATTTTCTATTCCCATATCTTTGTCAACATTTCCTATTCCCATATCTTTGTTAACATTTTCTATTCCCATATCTTTGTTAACATTTCCTATTCCCATATCTTTGTCAACATTTCCTATTCCCATATCTTTGTTAACATTTTCTATTCCCATATCTTTGTTAACATTTCCTATTCCCATATCTTTGTTAACATTTCCTATTCCCATATCTTTGTTAACATTTCCTATTCCCATATCTTTGTTAACATTTCCTATTCCCATATCTTTGTTAACATTTCCTATTCCCATATCTTTGTTAACATTTCCTATTCCCTTATCTTTGTTAACATTTTCTATTCCCATATCTTTGTTAACATTTCCTATTCCCATATCTTTGTCAACATTTTCTATTCCCATATCTTTGTCAACATTTCCTATTCCCATATCTTTGTTAACATTTCCTATTCCCATATCTTTGTTAACATTTCCTATTCCCATATCTTTGTTAACATTTCCTATTCCCATATCTTTGTTAACATTTCCTATTCTCATATCTTTGTTAACATTTTCTATTCCCATATCTTTGTTAACATTTCCTATTCCCATATCTTTGTTAACATTTCCTATTCCCATATCTTTGTTAACATTTTCTATTCCCATATCTTTGTTAACATTTTCTATTCCCATATCTTTGTTAACATTTCCTATTCCCATATCTTTGTTAACATTTTCTATTCCCATATCTTTGTCAACATTTTCTATTCCCATATCTTTGTTAACAATTTATATTCCCATATCTTTGTTAACATTTTCTATTTCCATATCTTTGTCAACATTTCCTATTCCCATATCTTTGTCACCATTTCCTATTCCCATATCTTTGTTAACATTTCCTATTCCCATATCTTTGTCAACATTTTCTAATCCCATATCTTTGTCAACATTTTCTATTCCCATATCTTTGTCAACATTTTCTATTCCCATATCTTTGTTAACAATTTATATTCCCATATCTTTGTTAACATTTTCTATTCCCATATCTTTGTTAACAATTTATATTCCCATATCTTTGTTAACATTTCCTATTCCCATATCTTTGTCAACATTTTCTATTCCCATATCTTTGTCAACATTTTCTATTTCCATATCTTTGTTAACAATTTATATTCCCATATCTTTGTCAACATTTTCTATTCCCATATCTTTGTCAACATTTTCTATTCCCATATCTTTGTTAACATTTTCTATTTCCATATCTTTGTCAACATTTTCTATTCCCATATCTTTGTCAATATTTTCTATTCCCATATCTTTGTTAACATTTTCTATTCCCATATCTTTGTCAACATTTTCTATTCCCATATCTTTGTTAACATTTTCTATTCTCATATCTTTGTCAACATTTTCTATTCCCATATCTTTGTCAACATTTTCTATTCCCATATCTTTGTTAACATTTCCTATTCCCATATCTTTGTTAACATTTTCTATTTCCATATCTTTGTTAACATTTTCTATTCCCATATCTTTGTTAACATTTCCTATTCCCATATCTTTGTCAACATTTTATATTCCCATATCTTTGTTAACATTTCCTATTTCCATATCTTTGTTAACAATTTATATTCCCATATCTTTGTTAACATTTTCTATTTCCATATCTTTGTCAACATTTTCTATTCCCATATCTTTGTCAACATTTCCTATTCCCATATCTTTGTTAACATTTTCTATTCCCATATCTTTATTAACATTTCCTATTCCCATATCTTTGTTAACATTTTCTATTTCCATATCTTTGTCAACATTTTCTATTCCCATATCTTTGTCAACATTTCCTATTTCCATATCTTTGTCAACATTTTCTATTCCCATATCTTTGTTAACATTTCCTATTCCCATATCTTTGTCAACATTTTCTATTCCCATATCTTTGTCAACATTTCCTATTCCCATATCTTTGTCAACATTTTCTATTCCCATATCTTTGTTAACATTTTATATTCCCATATCTTTGTTAACATTTCCTATTCCCATATCTTTGTCAACATTTCCTATTCCCATATCTTTGTTAACATTTCCTATTCCCATATCTTTGTTAACAATTTCTATTCCCATATCTTTGTTAACATTTCCTATTCCCATATCTTTGTTAACATTTCCTATTCCCATATCTTTGTTAACATTTCCTATTCCCATATCTTTGTTAACATTTCCTATTCCCATATCTTTGTTAACATTTTCTATTCCCATATCTTTGTTAACATTTTCTATTCCCATATCTTTGTCAACATTTTCTATTCCCATATCTTTGTCAACATTTCCTATTCCCATATCTTTGTTAACATTTCCTATTCCCATATCTTTGTCAACATTTTCTATTCCCATATCTTTGTTAACATTTTCTATTCCCATATCTTTGTCAACATTTCCTATTCCCATATCTTTGTTAACATTTTCTATTCCCATATCTTTGTTAACATTTCCTATTCCCATATCTTTGTCAACATTTCTATTCCCATATCTTTGTTAACATTTTCTATTCCCATATCTTTGTTAACATTTCCTATTCCCATATCTTTGTCAACATTTTCTATTCCCATATCTTTGTTAACATTTTCTATTCCCATATCTTTGTTAACATTTTCTATTCCCATATCTTTGTTAACATTTCCTATTCCCATATCTTTGTTAACATTTTCTATTCCCATATCTTTGTCAACATTTTCTATTCCCATATCTTTGTTAACATTTTCTATTCCCATATCTTTGTCAACATTTTCTATTCCCATATCTTTGTTAACATTTTCTATTCCCATATCTTTGTTAACATTTTCTATTCCCATATCTTTGTCAACATTTCCTATTCCCATATCTTTGTTAACAATTTCTATTCCCATATCTTCATCTGTTCACATACAATTTCTCTACATCTTTTACCTTCTATCAACTTCATTATTTCACCATTTCTTGATGTATCTTCTTTTATCTCGACCTCTTTTTATTCGCTCTTCTAATTTCTATTTCCTTCTCTCTCTCTCTTCTCTTTCTCTCTCTCTTCTTTACTCTTCCTAGTTCTGTTTCCCTACTTCTCTCTACCTGTCTCCCTTGTTTTGTTTACTCTCCCCTCTTCTTTATCACTTTTTCTCTAGTTTCGCTGTATCTCTGTCAATCTTTCATCCCTACACTTTCTTCTACTCCTCTTTCCCTCATCCTCCCTCCTCACACTGTTATTCTGTAATTAATAAACAATCTATCACATTAAATCTAAAGACGAGAACTATTATTCCCTCAGACACATTTGTCATATTTGATAGACCACAAAACGCGTGCTGTCTTAAGATACCGCACAAAGAACAACTTCATTAGTATTACTGTCTGTCAAATTATAACCCTTATTTTTGAAATAAAAATAATTAATTGTTTAAGGACAGTAAAAGGAAGACAAAGAAAGTGAGCTATACAAACAGAAATAAAACATAGAAGAGCAAACGAAAGTTGCAGGTAAATCAAAGAAATAGAGTTCTGTATTGATTTTCTTTCTTTTAATTAACGTTTTTATTTCTTTCTTTTCTCTATCATGTTTGACCTCACTTCTTCTACTTCTTCTTTTGTTGTCACACTGCTACCGGGTTGTTGTCCAGTGTCGTCACACTGCTACCGGGTTGTTGCCCAGTGTCGTCACACTGCTACCGGGTTGTTGCCCAGTGTCGTCACACTGCTACCGGGTTGTTGCCCAGTGTCGTTACACTGCTACCGGGTTGTTGCCTAGTGTCGTTACACTGCTACCGGGTTGTTGCCCAGTGTCGTGGTTTTCTTTTTTTGTCTTGCGCTGTTCTGGTGGCTTGTGTGATTGTTATCTTTGCTCTTTCACAGGAATCTGCTACGTCATCTAATCATCTTTTCCGTGGTCTTCCTCTTGCCTTCTTTCCCGATGTTCTGTTGTAGAAGACTCTGTATACTGTGGAGTTTGGATGCATTCTTATTAAGTGGCCAAACCACTTCATTCTTTGTTTCTCAATGTAATTCAAGCACGGTTTTGTGCCAACTTTTTTCTTATGCTGATGTTTGTGATTCTGTCTTTTCTTGTGTTGTTGGTAACTTTTCGCAAGCAACGCATTTCACATGTAGTTATTTTTGTGACTGCGCTTTGTTCATTGTCCATATTTGGCACTGGTAACACAAAGTAGGTATAAAAATACTGTTGATCATCTGTTGCTTAGCTGCCTGTGAAATTTTTGGGTGTCTTAACAATGGGGCTAGCTGGTTAGTTAGTCTTTCCTCTTGGGCCTGTGGGCGGCGCATAGGGCAGAGGTCATAGCTCTTCATGTCTCGCGGTTCGTTGCTATCTGTTTTAGGTCTTTAATGTTTACTAGGCCCATCGTTGAGCCTTCTCTGATGATGGTTCTACGCAGAGTCTCTCTTGGTCTTCCTCGTTTTCTTTTTCCCTCTGGTGTCCATATGAGGGATTGGTAAGGAGTCTTCTCTCATCCATTCTAAGTGTGTGGCCGATGTAGTTCCAGCGGCGCTTTCTTATAAAATTTGATACATTTTCTTGCTTGGTCTCTTGTCTTATTTGTGTATTGGGTCTGAAATCTGACCATTTGAGGTTCAATATTCTTCTAAGATATTTATTCTCAAAGTTATCTAATTTTCTTTCTAGAGCTTTTGTTGCTTTCCAACTCTCGCATCCATAAGTTAATACTGGAATCACACAAGAGTTAAAGATCTTTAATTTTAAGTGCTTGCTGAGTAAGGGCTAGCTGGTAGGTTACAGCATTTGCTTCTTGCACTCGTCTCTATCTCTCTATCTAGTCTTCCGTCCTCTGTGAATATGCTTCCTAAGTATTTTAATTCTTTCGCTTGGTTTATATTAGTGTCATTGACATGGATGTCTAGTTTATTGTGTTTTCTTCCCATATTCACTATTTCTGTTTTAGTGTTGTTGATTTTCATGTCATGATTTATACAATTTTTGTTCAAGGTGTCAATATGATGTTGTAGATCTTGTTCATTTTGGTGTATCAGGCACTGATCATCTGCAAAAAGCAGTTCATTTATTTCATCATTATCTGAATTTCACTCTTATTCATTATTATGAGTTATTTTATCCATATATGCAATAAAGAGTAGTGGTGAGAGGACACAACTTTGTCTAACACCTGATGTAATGGAGAACCAGTCGGTCATTCCTTCTGTTGTTCTTACTGTACTCTGGCTATCTTGATATAAGGCCATGATATTACCTATATTTACCTCACTGCGTCAGGAAAAGAAGAGATTTCTAGAACGGGTTTTTATGTGCGCTTCATAAAAAATGTTTTTACTGCTTCTGTTATTTCTGATGACCGCCTTTTACATGAATGGCCTTTCGCTTTGTATCCAATGTATCGGAGTAACATTGCTTTCTGAGGCACGTTCGACTGTTGGTAATCTGCTTATGTGGCAGAACTATTTATTGTGTTGTTTCTTGTTGTTTCATTTTTTTTCGTGATGTCGTCATTTATAAACCGGTCTACTCTTGTTAGTCCCATCATTCTACGTAGACACTTCAACTCTGTGGTGACTAGTGCTCGTCTATCGTTTGATGCCAGCGTCCAGGTTTCTACGTAGACACTTCAACTCTGTGGTGACTAGTGCTCGTCTATCGTTTGATGCCAGCGTCCAGGTTTCTACGTAGACACTTCAACTCTGTGGTGACTAGTGTTCGTCTATCGTTTGATGCCAGCGTCCAGGTTTCTACGTAGACACTTCAACTCTGTGATGACTAATGTTTGTCTATCGTTTGATACCAGCGTCCAGGTTTCTACGTAGACACTTCAACTCTGTGATGACTAATGTTTGTCTATCGTTTGATACCAGCGTCCAGGTTTCTACGTAGACACTTCAACTCTGTGATGACTAATGTTTGTCTATCGTTTGATGCCAGCGTCCAGGTTTGGCACTGATAGCAAAATATTGGGAAATAGATTGTGTTGAACATTGCTCTTTTAGTGTTCATAGTGACATGTTTGCATCTCAAAATTGTTGCCACTTGTTCTTTGAATTGGTTTGTTTTATCTCATCTTTGTTGGATTGTCTTATGTATTCTTCCGTATGCTGAAAAAATACTCCCATGTATGTAAAGTCTTTGATATTTTTTTAATGAATGATTTATCTATAGAGAGGATGGTAGTATTTTCTTCTCTAGCGAATGTCATTACATTGTCATTATGAACTAATGCCATTAAATCCTAAAGGAAGTTTTAGATTCCAGCGCTTAGAAATCTGAACATGCATACAGTACATCGAGAAGCAAAGAATCAAGTGGTTCGGCCATCTAATGAGAATGGAACCACATTTACTACCATCACGTGCCTACAATAATCGACGCTCAGGGCGCAGAGCACGAGGCAGGCCAAGAACACGATGGATAGATAACATCTCAGAGTCATTGTGAAAGCATGGACTGACAACGTTAAGCGCAACACATCTCGCACAAGATAGAAAACTAGCTCTCCCCACGGCGCTTCACGGTAAATGTGATTAAGATAAGGAATCTGAACATAGCATTTTGTATATGGGGCTAGAAGCCGATTATGTATTAATTGATAGTAGTTTGTGTTAAGGGATCTATATGGTTAAGTTGTTAAGCTGGTCCCGTGCCTTCCGACAATCGTGGGTTCGATCCGAACATCACTGTTCAGTTCAGAATAGAGACAAAACGGCAAGAATGAAAATATTTTCAGAAAACTAAATGTGCCACACGAAACACGAAGTATATATATACATAAAACGTGTGCACATTCTGATTCTGTTGGAATCGTATAGACACAGTAACAAATAGGCACATTGTAGGTTGAACTATCCCAAAGAAAAGTAAGATCATTTTACAAAAGTATAACATTAATCACCAGTAACATATTAATCAAAAGACCGCGTATAATTGCGTATAATGGTTATCAGTTATATGAGGACTATCATCATAACACTCTGAACACGTTAATATGTGCCCCGATCTCCACCTCAACAAATCCAGCAGCGTCCAGCGGTCAAACACGCCATTTCGATGTTGATTAATTAATCGTTTTGCATATTTGATATATTGTTCTTTTCGTTCTATACCAATATCGACAACCATCTCTCTCAGTCTGGCCAGCGACTGTGATTCACACCCTGAAACTCATCTGCTCGAATAGACTCTCTTAATGCGTTAAGAATGTCATTTCGGTCCATTGCAGCTCCCTCTGTTATCGCAGCAGTGCCAGCCAATCTATCATTACCCCTGACTTATAATAGTTAAGGTACATTACTGGCTAAAACGTATTACAATGTAAGGAAAACAAAAGCTCACGGGTATCAATTAAGGAACTCTTTTACTGAAAAAGTGTCTAAAACAATTAAGAGTGACATGAAATACAAATTTAAAAAACAAGGTAAATAAAATAGCTAATATATAAACACACAGAGAGCAAGAGAAGAATAAGAATTAGAAGTAAGAAGTAAGTTTTTAAGCAAAGACACATAGAAATATAGCGCACTTTGTTTAAGCGGACGCAAGATACCACATAAAAATATGGTGCACTTGGTTTAGCGGAGACAAGAAACCACATAGAAATATAGCGCACTTTGTTTAAGCGGACGCATGATACCACGTAGAAATATAGTGCACTTTGTTTAAGCGGACGCAAGATACCACATAGAAATATAGTGCACTTGGTTTAAGCGGACGCAAGATACCACATAGAAATATAGTGCACTTGGTTTAAGCGGACGCAAGATACCACATAGAAATATAGTGCACTTGGTTGCAGCGGACGCAATAGAAATATGGAATAATGTACTAGAACATCTAATATATCAAATGCACAATCCCACAGATGTGATCTGAATGCAGTTTTCCATTTATTGTTGGTTCTCGGAGACGATTAACTCGATTATATGCTCATAAAACGTATATATATATATCTATATATTAGATATCCCATGCAAATATTTCTGATATATTTTCTGATGATATAATTTCTCATTTCATTTAAGCAATAAATTTAGTTAAGACAGAGATGAAGTGTCTAAGCAGAATGCCGGGAGTATCAATAAGAGACCGGTTGAGAAATGAAGACATCAGGACAAAATGTGTGAACAACATTAGTACTGAACTTCATAAAGAAACAACAAATTAAATGGTTCGGTCATATAAGCAGATTACTAACAGACAGCGCACCTCCAAGAGCAATGTTATTCCGATACAGTGGGTACAAAGCGAAAGGCCGTCCACCCAAAAAGGGGATTTCAGAAATACCAGAGGCGGTGAAAAATACTATTAATGAAACGCACACAAATTGCGTTTTATCAATCTTGACTTATCCTTACAAAAACAGAAAACCACGACACTGGGCAACAACCCGGTAGCAGTGTGACGACAAAAGAAGAAGAAGACTTATCCTTGTTCTGTGAGACAAAACAGGATTAGAGAACAGTAGAAGAAGAAGAAGAAGAAGAAGAAGAAGAAATGTAGATTAGGTCATTTGTGTTCAATGTAATGGAGCAATCCACTCGTACTGTAACCGCCCTTTGCTCCGGATGCCCATTCCACGAGACAATTGATTTATTTTCTACTGTATCTGCAAATGTAAATATTGCTATACAGACAATGGTGTATGTCATATGTTAAAATATACAACCTCGATGACCAGTGTGTTATATTAAGTAAGAAACATCCTGGAGGGCAACGAACGTGCTGACTTTCTTGCAAACAATGCCCCAACTCAAGCTGGCAAAAGTGTGAACAGAGCCGATGTCATCAATTCTGTAACCTCTCATTTATGTGATATCATCGGAACGATTTCGAGAATTAGGAGTTGAGTCTGGACATACTAAACAGTGCCATCCTCGTGGCAGAGAGAGAAGATACTCATGGGTACTGTGAGCAGGTGGACTTTGAGGTGGCTGCTGCAACGGGAGACGAATCCCGCATGGGAATACCCAATGTGCCATGACGTCGATCGCAAAAGATAACATAACATTAAGTCAGACCTCTGCCCGTGAACAAATGTTTATCTTTGCAGTGTAGTAAATCTTCCTCTGGTATAGCTTTGGAGTTGGCAACTTCAAATACTCAAATTACTTCCTTTGCGAACGCTCCATTTCGATACTTGCTAAACGACTCTTTGTGATGTGTATGTTATCTGAGCTTAAGCGCGTTTGTACGTTGTACCAGTTATTCACCTACAAGTAGGCCAGCACATCCAATTTTTGTGACGCTTTTTATTTACTAGGCTAGCTTTTCTATGCCCCTACCTCAGTCGCCTTTAACAACGTGCATTGTAGGTAGCAGTATTACTAATAGTTGCTCCCCTTGTGAGCACTGCAACACACAGGCTACTTAAGCTACAAAACATAAACAATATAAAACTTGATGTAGACAGACAAAAAGGGTAAAACTTGGCACAGCTAGCGGAAAGAAACGGGGTACAATGGGGAATTTAAATAAAGAAATGAACAAAAAACAAGACCGTTTAGAATTTTAGAAGCTTTGATCAAACTGTCATTACAGCTCTTTGTTTCCATCTCTCTACGCACGCTTAGGGGGTTGTATAGACAGCAGATCTCAGGACGCTTAGGGGATTGTGTAGACAGATGATCTAAGGTCTCTTGCACGAAGTATGCATGTCATTGGTTTGTTTTTTTAAACAATAGAAGAAGAAGAAATTGTTGACCTTACTGAAGGGTCAAGCATATGGAGTATCATTTGGAAACACCTCTATATTCAGCCATTCAGCCACCCAAGAACGCTAATATCTAACAGAAACGCAATTTAGTTGCACAGTTTTATTTGTGTTGGGAATGTTGAGCGTTACAGATAGATAAAAAAAACAATTTACTTCTTGTGATACCGATTTTGAGCGTCTGTAGCCGGTAGTAAGGTCGATCACAAGCCAAGCGTAAGTGGTTCAAACTCCACGGCGCGCAAGTTTGTAAGAAAATGTGTTCCCTTGGTTTTTTGTTACGATCGGTAGAAATAGACCTCACCGTTCACAAAGCAATGACAAACTACTGAACGTATAAGTGGTGCTTAGAAAATTAGTGACTTTTTACTGTGTTTGATGGCTAAGTCATGTGAAGGATATACCAAGATTTTCAATATCGTTTTTAGATGGGTGTAGGACAGGGATGACATAAGAAAGAGAAATGTAATGATCACATGGCTAGTTCAGTCACTGCGGAACTGGTTATGACTTTTTCTTTATGCCCCGGTCAGAAAAAAAACTCCATGACGTTACTGGGGATCGAACCCGTGTCTCCCGAATGGAAACGTGTGCTCTAATCAATTCGACCAGAGACAGACTTATATATCAACAGATATAACCATATTGGATAGACATGTCCATATTTAGACAGACAATATTTTGCAATATAGACATACTTTTCTATTGACCCTTGAGCATCTAAAGGGAACCTTGACAATAACAACCAATGTCAGTAGACTACAAGTCTATGTACGGGGAAAGTAGACTACAAGTCTATGTACGGGGAAAGTAGACTACAAGTCTATGCACGGGGAAAGTAGACTACAAGTCTATGCACGGGAAAAGTAGACAACAAGTCTATGTACGGGGAAAGTAGACTACAAGTCTATGTACGGGGAAAGTAGACTACAAGTCTATGTACGGGGAAAGTAGACTACAAGTCTATGTACGGGGAAAGTAGACTACAAGTCTATGTACGGGGAAAGTAGACTATGTACGGGGAAAGTAGACTACAAGTCTATGTACGGGGAAAGTAGACTACAAGTCTATGCACGGGAAAAGTAGACAACAAGTCTATGTACGGGGAAAGTAGACTACAAGTCTATGTACGGGGAAAGTAGACTACAAGTCTATGTACGGGGAAAGTAGACTACAAGTCTATGTACGGGGAAAGTAGACTACAAGTCTATGTACGGGGAAAGTAGACTACAAGTCTATGTACGGGGAAAGTAGACTACAAGTCTATGTACGGGGAAAGTAGACTACAAGTCTATGAACTGGGAAAGTAGACTACAAGTCTATGTCGGGAAAGTAGACTACAAGTCTATGTATGGGGAAAGTAGACTACAAGTCTATGCACGGTGAAAAAAAAATTCCAAATTTTATAACAGACAATTTTTACACATCTTGACCAGCCCGTGCTAATGAGCTCGTGCACTGATGCTGAGATCTTTCTGAGAAGAATGATATAGAAAAGCACATTGTTATTCACCGAGGTGCAATGATGATTGTCATATCAATCAATCAATCAACAGATCAATGTTAATTTTTAAGACAATTCCCGTGCTTTTGACATTCGCACTTCAATCATGTTTATCCCGTCTGCTTTTGAGAGCCGCAATAGCGTAGTTGTTTGCGACCTCGCTTCTTACGCTAGTGGTCCCGGTTTAATTCTACAGCGGGCGTAGTTAATTTTACCAGCCGTACCGACTTTCAGGTCTATCCAGCCTTATTTGATTACCAAGAAAAGCACTTCTTATGTGATCCGAGCCAAAAAGCAATTGTATGTTGTGCCAGTTATGTGCCTACTAGTAGGCCAGCACATCGGATTTCTGCAACGCTTTTATTAATTAGGTAGCTTCCTAAGGCCTTTACCTCAGTCGCCTCTTACGACATGCCTTCTAGGTCGCCGCGTTACTATTCTCGCTCCCCTTGATAGTGCCGGCAACACACGAGTAAGGAAAAGCACTAGAGGTAAAGGCGGCGCCCGCGTGCCCAGCGTGTTCGTAGCACGTTGGACTACGGGTGACTAGTCCTCTGTAAGTACGGGTTCAACTATGCGGACTGGCAGAAAAGCTACAGGTTCCCCAGATTTACGGTGTTCGTGGCACCGAGCCGAAGAGTTATGATGTCCATGACACCGAGCTTTCAGCTCAAGTGCTTCTGGATCGGAAAAAGACAAAAACAAAGGTAAAGGCGGCCGGTGTGATGATGAATAAATCATCCATCCTGTACCGACTGTAAATAAAGAATACGGGAATAACATTGCGTTACCCAATATACTTCGAGGTATAAAAAAGAGATGTATATGACAAAAATACATCAAAGGTCTAATGCCGAAGGGTTTCCTACATTACACCGGGTTTTACCCAATATGTCACGGTCCATCTCCGCAGAAATAGCCAGCCATATACCGAGAGTATTGCACAACGCACAAACTCCGTAGCTCTTGCAACAATCCAAAAGTTCCTGAAAAAATATACTCATGAATAGAACTTTGCGATCCAGATTTAAACCTACGGTCTTCGGAAGAGATGCGAGCGCTTAACCATTTAGCCACAGAGACCCTCCCGAAAACAATAGGTTTCTGTCCGCTACTTTGTAGTGATATTTAGCCACAGAGACCCTCCCGAAAACAATAGGTTTCTGTCCGCTACTTTGTAGTGACATTTAGCCACAGAGACCCTCCCGAAAACAATAGGTTTCTGTCCGCTACTTTGTAGTGACATTAAGTTCACTTGTTATTTAAGAGTTCATGTCTCCATGACAACACAACCTTGCAACTAAGATTCTCCTACGGTTGCTGTTCTGTGAGACAACGCTGATGTTAAACTAAACAGTGCAGCCATGTTCCTTCAGTGTTCAATTCATACACAGTACATTACCTAGCCTGATCTGTTAAAAGTTAGTTCTCGAACTTTCTGATTTTCAAAATATTTTTTAACGGTCGGGGTTGATGAAGGGGGGGGGTGTTGAAACCTTCTCATGAGACACCTCTGTCGACTCTCATTTAAGTGCTCTGTCGACTGTCACTGTCAATTTCAGCTGAAAGGAAGTCAGCATTTAAGGATGTCCCTGGCGGCATAGACATCGATATATCAATTCTAAGACGCTTTCCAGTTGTTGTTTTTTTTTCTTACCTAATTGCCTGTATCCCCTCAGTTTTTATATTTGTTCCATCTCTTACTTCAAACACTCTATATCGACCACTTGTTAACCCCTCTGTGTGATTTGTATGTGATCTGAGCCTAAAAGCGGTTGTACATTGTGTCAGTTATGGGCCTATAACTAATCCTGTACATCCCATTTCTGCGATGCTTTTTATTTACTAGGGTAGCTTCCCTAGGTCTTAAATCAATCGCTTCTTACGACATACCTTGTAGGTTGCAGTGGTACTATTCATTGCTTCCTTCACGGGCTCCGGCACCACACTGCGTGATCTAAGAGCCTTTAGTATCGTTTCCCATATCTCAGAAATGTATTCACTTTGTTTTATTATCCCATAGCTAAAGTGTCATCTTCTTTGTTATATTACAGGACATATAACAGTGTTATTGTTGTTATTGTATTTTCCAATAACTAATATTTCACCATCATCAAGTAGCTTGTCCCTTCCAGAACGTGGTTCCTGAGACAGAAGTCCTGAAAAACTCTCTATTCTGTGCAAGTTGGTCGGCGTCAGCAGCAATCATTCTCAGATCGTCAATGACATCTTGCACCCATCGTCGTATAGGTCTTCCTCTCATTCTTCTTCCAGACACCATTCCCTCCACAATTAATTTCTCTAGACACTCATGTCGTTTGATGTGTCCGGAATATTTAATTTTCCTTGTTTTTATGTTCTTGAATAGCCAACTCTCTTTAATATTAAGCTGTTGTATAACAGAAACATTTGTTCTTTTCTCTGTCCATGATAATCTAAATACTCTTCTGTAGCATTTGCATTCAAATATTCTATTATCAGTGTTATTGTATTATCCGATTACTAATATCGCATCAGCTTTGTTTTTCGTCAGATAGCTCATGTTCACGGGGGACCTGGGGCGGGTGGAACGATCTTTATGACGAGGTCGGAAAGACGTTTTTTAATCTCATATTCCGCCCACCTGCCCAGCGTATTCGTAGCTCGTTGGACTGCGGGTGACCAGCCCTCTGTGACTGTGGGATCAATTCCGAGGGCTGGCAGAAAAGTCACAGGTTCCCCAGATTCACGGTGTTCGTGGCACCGAACCGAAGGTTACGATGTCCATGGCACCGAGCCGAAGAGCTGAAAGCTCAAGTGCTTCTGGATCGGGAAAAAAACAAAACAATCTCATATCCACCAGTTTTGTCAGTGTCATGTGTCTCTCTGTTTGACCAAGTTTGTCTGACAATGTGTTCTCCATCTTCCACACAACTTGCCTGTGAAAAATCGTGTTCTGATTCGATACTATCTCTAACCAAGAACTGCTTGCGCAGTGTCAACAAGAGAATAGGAGCACGATCATTCAAACGATACTGATGTGGATCGGACATATGATACGTCTGGAGACTAAATCTTGTCCACGAAAACTGCACTGAGAAGGACACCAGAGGATAAACGAAAACGGGGAAGATGCAACAGAACCTGGAGGAGAAGACTGAAACAAGAACTGAAAGAAATAAACCTCAACTGAAACACAATACAGATGTTGGTTAAGAATAGTGAAGAATAGCGTGCATGTGTTGCTACCCTAAGTGCCAGGGGCGTCACAAGCTAGAGAAAGCGAGAGAGAGATTTTAAGAAAAAAAGAAACTTCTGTCTGAGGTATTTAATAAATAATATCTGACCCCTACCACCCCTTCTCATTTTTATTCCTCGATAGCGTCATTAGATTGGATCAATATGTATGTGCGTGTTTGCATTCGTGTGTGTGTGTGTGTGTGCATATGTGCCTATGTGTGTGTGTGTATGTCTGTGCGTGTTTGCATTCGTGTGTGTGTGTGTGTGTGCATATGTGTCTATGTGTCTGTGTGTGTATGTGTGTGCGTGCTTCTGTTTGTGTATATACGTTACATAAGCCTTTAATTCGTTGATTTGTGGAATAAAATAGACAAACTCTATCTCTCTCTCTCTCTTGTTTATACTCTCCTGTTTCTGTCACTGTCTATTTCACTCCTCCTCCCTCTAACCTCACTCACTCTTATTTCTTCCCTATTTTCCGATATACATATATCTGGGTCTCTGTGGCTAAGTGGTTAAGCCCTTTGCCTTGTGAGTCGAAGGTCGTAGGTTCGAATCCGCCTGCGTCGTTCTGTTCACGTGTGCAGTTTTTTCCAGAGACCCCAAGGATTGTTGCCGGAGCTACGGAGTTCGTGATTTTTGCAATACTCTCGGCAGATGGCGTGCCATTTCTGCGGAGATGGACCGAGCCATATAGGGTAAAACCCGGTGCAATGAAGTCAATCCTTCAGCTTTAAAATCCTTTAAAATACATATATGTATAACTCTAATAGTTCTACATAACAGTTTCCATAATGTACCGTTGTATAAGATAACTTAAAGGAATTCTTAACATACCACAGTGTTTATTGTGTAGCACGGTGTTAGACCCGTATTTTTCATTGATCGTCGGCACACGATGGGTGATGTCATCCCGCATTTACATCCCAGTGAGACTGGGTCGACATAAGAGCCTTTAAGATCGGAAAAATATTCCGGGCCCACTGTGGGTTTAACCCAGACCACTAGCCCAAGAAGCGATATATGATATCGTACCAAACGTTACCTGTTTCCCGCTATTTTTATCAACAACTTTCTCATACTTCATAATAAACCACAAATCTTCCAACAATTGAATCACTTTACTCATCCAGCAATCAATCACTTTACTCATCCAGCAATCGATCACTTTACTCATCCAACAATCAATCACTTTACTAACCCAGCAATCGATCACTTTACTCACCCAGCAATCGGTCACTTTACTCACCCAACATTCGGTCACTTTACTCACCCAGCAATCAGTCACTTTACTCATCCAGCAATCAGTCACTTTACTCAACCAGCAATCGATCACTTTACTCACCCATCAATCGATCACTTTACGCACCCAGCAATCGATCACTTTACTCACCCAGCAATCAGTCACTTTACTCACTCAACAATCAATCACTTTACTCATCCAACAATCAATCACTTTACTCATCCAGCAATCAATCACTTTACTCAACCAGCAATCGATCACTTTACTCACCCAGCAATCGATCACTTTACGCACCCAGCAATCGGTCACTTTACTCACCCAGCAATCAGTCACTTTACTCATCCAACAATCAGTCACTTTACTCATCCAACAATCAGTCACTTTACTCATCCAACAATCAGTCACTTTACTCATCCAGCAATCAGTCACTTTACTCACCCAGCAATCAGTCACTTTACTAACCCAGCAATCGGTCACTTTACTCACTCAGCAATCGGTCACTTTACTCATCCAACAATCGGTCACTTTACTCAAACGCTGCATACAAAAGACAATAGTTTTAACTTGATGTGTCACAACGACATTGCGACATTGCGTGCCAAGAAAAGTTATATTTTTCAACTGAAGGAGAAATACTGAAACACGAAATGAGGTAATTCAAGACGATGTAATACCAATATTCAGGGTCATTTTGACACCATCCAATGTGACCGTTGACCAGTGGCGGCTCGTCATTACGGGCCAGTGGGGCCGGGCTCCTCCAAAAATGATGTCTAACGTGTATTTATTATTTTATAAATTAAAATATAACCTAACCTAAAATCATGATTTTCCAGAATATTTGTGTCTGGCCCCACCAACAAATGTGAGCGCGAGCCGCCACTGCCATTGACGTTGCTATACATGTACTTTTGTAATACTGGACTATCATCGATGGTTTCTTGAAGCCACGTTTGTTATTCAGAACTATTTACATCGGAGTATGCAACGTTATCTAGGTCATCATCTGCAAACGTTGTAATAAGGCTTATGTTGGCGAAACTGGTAAGAAGCTTAGTGACCGTTTCGACACATATCTACGACATATACGAAAATTGATATGTGACCTCTGTCGCTACTCACTTTGATAACATTATCTATTTTGGAGTCCGTCACTTCTAGGTCACAGCCATCATATCGTGTTTTCTTTGAAGATTTAAGTCGGTGACATTTTAAATAATACTATATGTGGATATCGGACGTGTGGTGCCGGGGTCGCAAGGGAAGCAAAGAATAATACCACTGCGACTTACAAGGCATGTCGTAAAAGGCGACTGATGTAGGCCCTCGGGAAACGACCTTAGTAAATTAAAAGCATCGCAGAAATTGGATGTGCTGGATTAGTCATAGGCGCATAACTGGCACAAAGCACTATCGCTCGTAGGCTCAGATCACATACAAATCACACTGAATGGTTAAAAATGGTCGATATGGAGCGTTCGAAGAAGAAGAAGATGAGGATATAGTACATGGTAACCTCATGGACACAACACACTACGTTCGTATGTCTCTTGATAACGTATGTTCTTATGTTCGCTAACATATGTGGATATAGTACATGGTAACCTCATGGACACAACACACTACGTTCGTATGTCTCTTGATAACGTATGTTCTTATGTTCGCTAAAATATGTGGATATAGTACATGGTAACCTCATGGACACAACACACTACGTTCGTATGTCTCTTGATAACGTATGTTCTTATGTTCGCTAACATATGTATATCAACTTAGACAAGACAGAATGTATGATAATAGCACAAGAGGAAAAATAGAAAGAACCGGAAAACATAAATGTAGATAATATGAAAAACAAAGAAACAGAAACAGTTAATAAATCGGACGCTAACTTCAAAAGCTCTAACATAATAAAGAAATACAATTTAGAATAAAATCATAAATTAAAAAAGAAGGTAATGTTTTCACTACAACATCTGTTTAAATCTTAAGGTATGTCTCTGGCTGAAGATCACTATATTGTGTTTCTATTGTAACGTTATATGTTACATATGTCCTGCGAGCAAAGCCTCCATACCGCTCAATCCTAGTCAACTCGTGCTATCTCCTCTATGGAATTGAGTTCTATATGTCTTGCCTGTGTCTATTTTCTATCTAGTTTCTTTACGTTCACTATGTATGTCTCACTTTCAATCTTTTTCTGTCTCTCCCTTTTTCTTTGATTCCTCTTTCACTTTTTGTCCCCACTCTTTCTCTCTCTCTCACACACACACATACAAACACTCGTACAGACTAGACCAACAAAAACAAAGTTTTACAAAAGATATCTAAAAGTCATCAGTCTTTGTCATCCAGGCGATAAATGGTGTTTAATCGTTTGATCTTATTCACATTAAATATGTATTTATTCTGCAGTTACTACTTCACTTTCAACATACATACACACGCATATTCTAGTTAAATCCATGAAACTTAACTTAAGGAATCGAAGGGCATAGGGTCAAATATCTAGAAAGGAATTAGTATAAATAAGAATTTTATTGTAGACATGGGCGTCGACACGTTAAGGTAATGGGAGGGTGCGGAAGTAGCAAGATTCACACTCTGGAAAATAGAGTAAATTCTGGAAATAGTATAATTTTTGATAATACAGTTTCATTCGATTCTGATTTTCATCATGCCCGCGTAGTAAATTACTAAATAAAATTGTTAAAGTTAATTTTGTTCCCTCCTGGAAAAATATATGCGGATCCCCATGATTGTAGAGAAGTTAAGAGCGGAACAATAGAACAGAAACATCATAGGTCAAGGTGACAACAATATGACTGGAATTACAAACAAACATTGTGATATACTTTTCTCTAGCTCTGAGATGAATGGTCATTTTAGTCACATGCGTCACTGTCAGGAAGTGTAATTGTTACCTCGTAAGAACGCAGTCTAGATACCATCGTCTGCGAGGACTAGATTGTAAACAACGCAGTTACGCAGGCATACAACCAACCATCATCATCTGTCCACGTCGTGTCCAAGGTCTCATAAAACGGAGACAAACAATGCTCACTCTTTTCAATTTTGCCCCTTTCTTTCCACTTAAAATCTAGCCCTATGCATGTTTTTCAGCTGTGCTTCAAATGTCCAACCTTGTCCAATACTGACATATGGATGCGAGTCATGGATAATAAACACACAAATTAAAAAATATGTGAGGGCCAGAGAGATGTGGTTTTACAGAAGAATGATGAGAATCTCAGGGACTGCTAAAATGACAAATGTTGAGGTGTTGAATGAAGTCAAGATACAGAGAAAACTTATCATCAATATAAGAAAGAGGCAGTCATCATTTTTCGAGCATGTGACAAGAAAGGAAGGTTAAGAATACATTGTAACAATTGGTACAATCGAGGGTAGACGAGACAGAGAAAGACAGAGAGAGAAAATTGTGGATAGCCTGACTTCATAACACAGAAGAGCGTCAACATCTGAGATGATAGCAAACACCGGAGACATAGATTTGTGTAGATCCATGATCGCCTATGCCAGCCAGCACGGCACCTGATGATGATGTTGATGATAATTAAGTAAGCTGAATTGAAAAACTTATATATATATATTGGTCATCATCATCATCTTGTACCGTGCCGACTGAAGTAGACGACCTTTGATCTCCATAGATGTCAGCTAGATGTGCTGACTATCAGTTTGAATGTTGACACTCTTCCGTGCCATGAAGCCAGACTGTCTAGACCAGTGTTTCCCAACCTTTTTGTGCCATGCCCCACCAAAGCCTTTAAAAAATTCGTATGCCCCCCTTCCTATGTAACATATACAAAAATTGTATTTTCTAAAAATTGAATTGTTCACTGAAGAAACTTAAATGATAGGTTTTAGGAAGAAATCACTAGGAAATTGTTTAGGAAACATAGTAAGTAAATTTTCAAAACATATAATGGAGAACAGAAATTCAAGTATGATATCATTTTAATGATATATTTTTCTATATTATTTTAATTATTAGTAACTATTTATTACTTACACTTAGTGAGATCCTTGCGATTGATAGATGCTGCAAAGAGATTTTATGTTAGGTTCCAATTTAGTTAGCTTCAGTCTCAAGTCTCCCATTGTGTTATATTCAACCAATTTCTTTATTTAGCAGCAAACCAGTTATGACACTAAAACCACATTCAGTTAAATATGATGATAGAAATGGTAATAAGTTTTCTTGCACATTTGGTTGAATTTGTATATTTGATTTCTGTTTCCTCACAAAGCCATGCCGTCGCTCCTTTTATATTAAATGAAGTTTTAACTGACTCATCATTTTGCATATCTTCGAGTTCTTCTTGATACTGCATATTTGAAATATCAGACAAATCCACTAACATTGACTGCAATCAATTTGTTTCAAATCAGAAAATCTTTCTTTTAAATCAGCCGATAGAATTTTCAGATGATCGACAATAACAAAAATTTGATTTTCCAGATTTTCATTAGAAACGTTTGTTTTTGGTCGTCCATTTGTTTTTATAAATTTGTCACTCCTGTTGTTCGTTTGTTTGATAAAGGCCTTGTTCTTCAAGACAACGAACTCATTTCATTGATTCGTTGGTCAAGCATTGTTGGCGTAAAAGACATTAATGTGGAATACATTAATATAGTAATATTTCACATCAGGTGATATATGTTTGAGCAAATTCGATTATTATAGCATGACTATTTGAAGAAAAAAAACAAATCATTAACAATATTTATATTCACATTTATGTGATCAAATCTGCTCTTCTGAAAAAGTATGTGGTGTTCTCTTCTAATTAGCTCTGATAAATTCTAACCTCCAATAGATATATCTTCTACGTGAAGCTCTTCGGTTCTCTTCTGCTTTTCTCGTATAATCTGGCCTAACAGTCCTGTACTTTAGCTGTTCTGTGTCTAGTTTTCTATTTTTATTCTAGCTACCTCAAAGCTGTTCTGTGTTCCGCTCTCTATCTGCACTATTATTCCATCTTCTTAAAGTCCATCATGTATATATGGGTGAATATTTTATTATTTTACTATTCCAAAACTTTGTTCTCAGAACTTCAATTTCCCACATCTGTTACTCTCTTGGAAAAGACTCATCTTACTTCGACAAACGACATTCTTCTGTCATTGTCTAAAAATGTATGTTCCAACCATGCCTTCTCAATCTGTCGCTAAACATGGAAAAAAAGATCTCATGACATTCTACTGTAATCCATATATAAATGCTCCTTCGTTAACTATACAACTACAAAATGGTACTCTAAGACACCTGTATAATCCAGCTGCACAGTGAGTATCTATTACTCTGGTAATCAGACTAATGGCCCATAACTTGTATTTGAATCAAACCACCTTGATGTTTCTTAGTCTCTTTTCCCATCGTACCTAACATTCCAAGCCAAAGCAAACTTCAGACCTGCTTTCTATGGCGGAAATCTGATATTCGTGACTGTCCAATACTATTACATACTCAAGATTGCACTATATAAACTCATTTTGGACTTCAGGACAAGTTTGGCAAATGACAGACACTTTACAGTTTTCTTTTTTATATGACTCGATTTTAGCACTATAACATATGCTTTTCCTCTTTCAAAGTTTTGTTAAAAGGAGGTAAAAATGTACCTAGATATAAGTACTTTCCATTCATTAAAGATTTTTTAAACTTGAGTAAAGTGATTGTGAAGCAGCAGTCGTTTTTGTAAACAGACATCCAAAAGTCAGTATATCGGTTTTGTAACATCATGAACATTAGTTAAACTCCGAACGAGTCCATTGCCCCCTAAACGATGAAAATGCCCCCCAGTGGGGCGTACGCCCCACGTTGGGAAACAGGGGTCTAGACTGTTCTTTCTCTGTTTCCTTTTGTTTTGTTCCCATTGATTTTACCGACTGTTACAATATGTTCTAAAGCTCCCTTTCTCATCATAGACCCGCGACAAAATGATACATGGCTCTTTCTTATATTGATAATACATTTTCTCTGAGGCTTGACATTTCAACAAATGTTGGTGAGAAGTCATATATCATCATCAAACGCCGTGCCGGCAGGTGTAGGCGATCATGGATCTCCACAAATCTCTGTCTCTGGTGTTTGCTATCATCTCATGTTGACGCTCTTCCGTGCCATGAATTCAGGCTATCCAAAGTCTTCTCTCTCTCTCTCTCTGTCTTCCTCTGTCTCATCTACCTTCGATTTTACCAGTAAGTTATATGAATGTTTTCTATTAAATGGAAACGGAAAGGAATCAGAGCGAGACAGAGTGTGAGAGGGAGTGAGAGTGTGAGATGGCATCATAATTTAAACTGATAGTCGATACTTGCAGACTTTTGTGGAGAACAATACGCCTCTACTACAGTCGGCATGGCACTAAATGATGAAGACCTCCTTCTCACAATATATATATAATTTGTTATGTGGGGAATTAAAACCTCGTTAAACTGAGGCACACTCTTTTCAACCTAAGGCGAACCTTTTATTGGTTATATCAGAGCGTGTAGGGCAACAACCATGAAAAATAAGAATGTAATCCTTTCGGAGTCTCCAAGTTATACAATACAAGTATAAGATATATATATATATATATACACACATATATATACTGTACACACACATGCCAAAATGACTTCCGTTTTCTGCATCTGTTTCGTCTAAACAAAAGATATCAGAAATAAGTTTATTTCCATTTGCTTCCATCACGTGCAAGCATGTATGGTGTAGCTGAGCAAGCACTTTGTTCCTGACTGTTCTCAATGTTTCATTGGTTGGAACAATCTACAGACCTGGTTAGTTTCCTGTTGAGCTAAAGTTTTCTAACAGACATATAGTGTGCTTTCTCTCCCTTCCTTATCTAAATTCACGAGGTCACAAAAATGTGGAGACATTTATGCCTGTGGTTTTGTATTTCTGTTTTTATTTCAATTCAATATTTTTTCTCTTTTTTCCCTACATGTTCGCTTTCTAGATTTCCTCCTGGTCATTTTTATTTTTGTAGTGTTATATGGATATCAATTATGGACAATAACACAAATGTTTAATTTTTTTTTAAATTGTGTTTGCCTATTCTAATTTCAGGTGTAGCCAGGGGTACCTAATATGGGGTACTTCTGACTCTTTTTTGAGTTTGGCTTGCTTTCCTTATCATCAGTGTCCCTCGACATTCAGGCGAGTGTTATTTTGACTTCTTATGTACTTGTAATTTAGATCCGCAAATAAAAGATAAGGAAACCTGTAGTCCAACGTGTGCAAACCCAAATTGTTTTGGGGTGGGGGGGCATAAGTTGGCCTTCAAACCCCGGAATTAGCAAAGCCTGTGATTACTAATTTAGAATGAGAATGTACAGAGATATAGATTGAGAGCAAACAGAAATATAGATTGAGAGCAAACAGAGATATAGATTGAGAGCACACAGAGATATAGATTGAGAGCAAACAGAGATATAGATTGAGAGCAAACAGAGAGATAGATTAAGAGCACACAGAGATATAGATTGAGAGCAAACAGCGAGATAGATTGAGAACAAACAGAGATATAGATTGAGAGCAAACAGAGATATAGATTGAGAGCAAACAAAGATATAGATTGAGAGCAAACAGAGAGATAGATTGAGAGCAAACAGAGATATAGATTGAGAGCAAACAGAGATATAGATTGAAAGCAAACAGAGAGATAGATTGAGAGCGAACAGAGAGATAGATGGAGAATGGGCAGAAGGAAAGATGGAAAATTAACAGAGATAGATTCATAATGAGCAGAGAGATATATTGATAAGGAACAGTTATGTATATTGAGAATAGACAGAGAGATAGATCGAGAATGGACAGAGAGATAGATTGAAAATGGACAGAGAGATAGATTGAGAATGGACAGACAAACATGTTGGGAATAAAGACAGATAGAATGAGAACGGACAAAAAGACTAAGTGAAAGTAGACAGATAGAGTAAGATTGAATAGAGAGATAGAATGAGACATGCATATATATGTTTGCCCCTTGCCTGGCCTGCCAATGATTCCAAGTATTACTCCTACAAATGTTCTTCAAATCCCTTCATCTTGACATGCCAGAGAAATGTAGATCACCGTTTTCAAACTCTGATAATGATCTTCCTCACTGCATTTGCATTTTTTTAACACATCAACATTTGTCTTGAGTTTTTGGTTTTTAAAAGATTCTTGAATTCCTAATATTTGTATGTGGACTTCAGTGTTCTTTCCGTTTGCTCACACTAAGACTGTGTTGTTTTACTTCTAATATAAGATATGCTTCTATGTAGCTCTGAAGAACAACTTGCCATGCTTTTTTTGTCATGAATAATTTGCTTCATGTAGTACCAAGGGAATCTCTGTGACGTAGAAGTTATGTGCTTGCCTTTCGTTCCAAGGTACTCGATTCGCTCCCTCGTGGAGTCATCGGAATATTTGTCCAGAGATTCCTGATCTCAGTGTAGGGGAGATCGAGTTCCTAGTAGTATCGGTGACTGACGATGAAACGAAGGTTCCATGTTCAGGTTGAGCACTGAAACTAACCATTTGCAGTTCAAAATAAAAAATACCAGCCCGGAGACCTGCTGCTCTGGAAATTCATTAGCAAAAATTAAAAATAAAATTCCTAAAAAAATATATCCACCGTTTCTAAATTACATCGGGGCCCTCGCCGGTGTTACGGAGTTCGGGCACAGCCGCTGAGATCTTCCTGTGTAAGAAAGATATCGGAGTACACATGGCTATTCACTGAAGTGCAGCGATGATGGTCCTATCAATCAACCAATTAAGCAAGCAAGCACTAAAAACCAGATCTTTTCTTCACGTTATGCACCATGATTTGAGAGCCGGAATAGTATAGATGTTAGTGAACTCGCTTAGTAGGTTAGTGGTCTGAGTTTATTTTCATATTGGGCGTGAAATTTTTTCTGAACGTAATGGCTCTCAGGTCGGCCCAGCCTCAAATGGGTACCAGGGAAAGCTCTAGGAAGTTAAGACGACCGGCGTGTTGTTGACCACATCACATATCGTGGGCCGACGGTCAATAAAATATACGGGCCTAACACCGTTTACCATATAAACCAAGTGGTATAAAAAGGATTCCTTTACGTTCTTTTTTTCATCAATCATAATTTCTTCTAGAGAGCTCGGAAAAAAAAGTTTGCTGGTGTTGTTCTAGGTAGTATTTACTCTATGTAGCACTGCATATCTCGCTGTCCTACTTCTATATATTAGAACTGGTTCTCTCTCTCTCTCGATCCCCATAGAACTGGTTCTCTCTCTCTCTCTCGCGATCCCCATAGAACTGGTTCTCTCTCTCTCGCGATCCCCATAGAACTGGTTCGAAGTAGCACATCATTTTTTCTTCTTGTTTATAGCGAACGATATGTCCATATATGTGTGTTTACAGTTTTTTTTCTTATATAGCGAAGACCATGTTGTATAAACTTCTTCTTTTATGTTCTAATATGTTGTCGATATCTGATCTATTCTAATTCTCAATGCAAACTTTTATTTAACATACGTTATTTTCCAATGTATTAAAATTGTATGGACGTGTTTTAGCAAATGTTCATTTATTTTTACTGCATCTTCTGATGCGAAAAATAATGAACACAAAATGGGACGAATTCTGGAGAAGAGATGTAAATCAGAGAAATGTCTGTAAAATAATGCAGGTATGAAGAGTAGCATTCTCTGCACCGAAGTATGATGTCATGAAAAGTCCTGATGTTGATCGGAATATATTCAAGCACTTGTCGATACAGCATCCACTACATCTATTACAAGACTTGCTCACCAAGATATTTCAGTAGGATTACCTGAACTCAAATCAGAAAAATGTCTGGTCAACCACATGTAATTATTGTTATAAGAAGGAGAAGATTAAGATATGGTGGGCATATCTTGAGAAGAAATGGTCAAAGACTACGAAAGCAGGCTTGAAATGGGAGGCAGAAGCTTCAAGAAAGAAAGGTAGCCACATGGAAACATTGAAACGAACTTTGCTGAGAGAGTCAAGAAATATTGGACACAATTCCATCAAAGAAGTTGAGCGAGTCACACAGGACAGAGCTATAAAGAAAACTTACTTGCAGACCCTATGTAGCGAGTCACACAGGACAGAGCTATAAAGAAAACTTACTTGCAGGCCCTATGTAGCGAGTCACACAGGACAGAGCTATAAAGAAAACTTACTTGCAGACCCTATGTAACGAGTCACACAGGACAGAGCTATAAAGAAAACTTACTTGCAGACCCTATGTAGCGAGTCACACAGGACAGAGCTATAAAGAAAACTTACTTGCAGGCCCTATGGAACGAGTTACGCAGGACAGAGCTATAAAGAAAACTTACTTGCAGACCCTATGTAACGAGTCACGCAGGACAGAGCTATAAAGAAAACTTACTTGCAGACCCTATGTAACGAGTTACGCAGGACAGAGCTATAAAGAAAACGTACTTGCATGCCCTATGTAACTTGTAACGGTACCAGAGAACTATATACTCGTATATTATCTTACCCGTAGTCTAGAATGCCATTTATATAGTCTAGGAGGGTTTGGTTTGTTGACCTCTGACGCTTCTCATTCCTAAGAAACTTTTTTTTTTTGACAGAAATAAGTATCCCCGTTTCCAACACTTGCACCACTCAAGACGATATTATTTATTGGTTGCAGACACTTGTAATATTGTAGGTAATGTCTTTAACAACCCTAATTCCTCGTTATATTATCTGAGCCAACTTAATTTTTCTATCTTATTTATGCTTGACAATATCATCAATTTTAGCCAGAAATACTAGGTTCAAACCAATTATTGTCAAATAACTCACTATTGTATTCCAACAATTTTCTCATCACACTATTCATATTTTGTATTCCTTTCATTGATTTCAGTCAAGCAATGCTTGTTTTTCTTCTCTTCTTACTGTTTTTTCATTTGTTTACCTATGCAAAAGTGTTGTTATATTTTATGTTATTTTCAACACCCACTAATTCTCGAATTGCGCAAAATTGTTTTCACTGAATTAGTTTTGTCTGCTTATAATTTTATTAAGTCTGCTGTGTTATTCTTTCGCACCAATTAATTTCAACATTTTGTTTACCTAATTATTAAACTAATTGTCTGTTTCTATGTTACAGTGAAAACTTGAAAACGTCAACAACTAAAATAATTAAATTTGTGAAGCTTATTACGCCACAATGTGTAGGTCAGCTCGACCATATTTAAGTTTTTTACGTGCTTTTTTTAAATCAAGATATCAGTTAGTAAAGTTGGTTGAAAAATGTATATATTTTAAAGCGTGTTCTTCGGCAATTATGTTGTCATTGAGTATGCACAGCGGGAAACGGGGTAAGCTGCATTTGTAACATTTGTGATAGAACTATATCAATTTATTTTAATCGGATACAGATTTATAGCCCATGTTATGCTAATGAGTCCAGATATTCCAGCAATCACAGCCCTCGCATGGAGGACGGTCCATGTTATGCTAATAAGTCCAGATATTCCATCAAGAACAGCCCTCGCATGGAGGACGGTACATGTTATGCTAATAAGTCCAGGTATTCAAGCAATAACATGCCTCGCGTGGAGAACAGCCCATGTGATGCTAATGAGTCCAGGTATTCCATCAAGAACAGCCCTCGCGTGGAGGACTGGAGATGAGAAAAACGAAAGGAATACCAAGAATAACATAGAGAGAAAATATGGACGAAGAAATGTCTGCAGTATAGCAGACGTGGAATACTGCACAGAAAGTTGCATGGAACAATGGAGCATGAAAAGTACTTACTCGCCCGTGTGTTGCCAGGACTCACTGGGGGAGCAAAGATTAGTAACTCTACAATCTATAAGGCATGTCGTAAGAGACGACTAATGTAGGGGTCTAGGGAAGCTACACTAGTAAACAAAAAGCGTGGCAGAAATCGGATGTGCTGGCCTACTTGTAGGTGCATAACTGGCATAAAGTGCAATCGCTCTTAGGCTTAGATCACATATACATCACAAAAAGTGGTTAACAAGTGGTCGATATGGAGCGCTCGAAGAAGAAGAAGAAAAAAAAGAGGAAGTACTTACTGAAGACGCATGTGTCAATAAAGCATGTCCAAGAAAAAAAAAGGAAATAGCAAACAAGAGATATTACTTTCAAACGATTGTAACACAAAACATTTCACGGACATCTACCAGAAGAGATAGAAAGATCAACACAAAGGAAATAACAAACAAGAGATATTACTTTCAACGATTGTAACACAAATCATTTCACGGACATATACCAGAAGAGATAGAAAGAGTAACACAAAGGAAATAACAAACAAGAGATATTACTTTCAAGGATTGTAACACAAATCATTTCACGGACATCTACCAGAAGAGATAGAAAGAGTAACACAAAGGAAATAACAAACAAGAGATATTACTTTCAAGGATTGTAACACAAATCATTTCACGGACATCTACCAGAAGAGATAGAAAGAGTAACACAAAGGAAATAACAAACAAGAGATATTACTTTCAAGGATTGTAACACAAATCATATCACGGAAATCTACTAGAAGAGATAGAAAGATCAACACAAAGGAAATAACAAACAAGAGATATTACTTTCAAGGATTGTAACACAAATCATTTCACGGACATCTACCAGAAGAGATAGAAAGAGTAACACAAACATCAGAAAGAACAAAGTCTGCTCCAATAAATGTAGGCGATGTACAGAAACATAGATCTGAGGTGGTCAGAACGGATCAGATTAGATATAGAAAATAAAACGTGGGGATGCTGCGGTAATACCGAGTAACGGACGATTTCGATGTGGACGTGTATATCACAGTATCACATAAGAATGGAAAAATGAAATATTAAAATATGACACACTCGACGTTTCGACCATATGTCTTTATCAAGAAAACAACTACAAACACGGAATACTAAATTATTAAACTAAAACATAGTTGTAAAACAAATGATGACAAGAAATTGATACTATATACGTCCTGATTCCTAGCACTTGTGTGAACAGATGTACATCTGAGAGCGTATTTCGTATCAAGGGTCTAATATAACATGGAAATGATAAGGCTAGTGACCTTCCACTAAACATGAAAGAGAGAGAGAGAGAAAGAGAGAGAGAGAGAGAATAACATGGTTCAGTAACCTCATGGGGATGAAGCAAAGTCAATAACAACTTAGAGAATACAACAGTAGAAGATCTGGTCGGAGTTCAATGAAGTGCAAAGAAGTAGATTGTAGACAGCATGAAAGAAGTGATACAGCATAAATTCCGAACAAACTGTGATAATATGTTGATTCAGCAACGAGAGGTTAAGATTCGTGTGTCGTTTCATAGCAAACAGGACTCGACAGGAGATAGAGAGAGAAAGAGAAAGAGACAATAGAGATAAATGGAGAGCGAGAAAGGAAGAGAGATGAAAGGAGAGAAAAAAAAGAGAGAAAGACTTGAAAGATCGAGAACGAAAGAGAATATAGAGAGGAGAGAGCCAGAGGGAACGAGCTATAGCGAGCGAAAGAAGGATAGAAGCGAGAGAGAGTAAGGGTTAAGAAGACAGAGGACCATATATACACAACTCTATGAAGAGGAGAGAGATAATGTATGATACAGAGAACGAGAATGACAGATCGATAGAGAGAACAAAAGAGAGAGAAAAATAAGAGAAAAAAAATAGATACATAACGAGAAAGAACTAGAGAGCAAACTAGAAAGAGTAAACTAAAAACTAGAGAGAGAAAACTAGAGAGAGAAAAAGAAGAGAGAGCGATAGCGAGGAAGAATGTAGAGGGGGAATAATCAGAGAAAACCAAAGAGAAAGAGAGAAAATAAGAGACATAACAAGAAATGAAAAAAGGAGATCAAGAACAATAGAGAGAGAGAGAGAGAGAGAGAGAGAACGACAACAAAAGGGACAAAGCACACAATATAGTTATTCTCGTATTATCAAAGACAGTTTAGTCATAAATGTGACAAAAATTATCTATTTCTAAAAATCATATGAGATTTGTTTATGTTGCTCAATATTCTAATACACAAGAGCTGCACCTAAAATTATCATAATCAAGATCAGAATATATATAACAGAAGTTATCAGTATGACTTATCAGTCCAGTCACTACCACAATATGCATAATATGGACAGTTTTTTTTATTATTGGTAAACTCTGGACATACCAATGTGGAGCTTGTGGACGAATGGATTAGAGCGTAGCGCACATGCGGGAGACGGGTTTAATTCCCGGTACGCCTAAGGAGTTTTCTGTCAGGGGCATAAATAAAAATCCTAGCCTGAACAGTTTTATGTTGACTGTACTAGCCATGGGGCCATTAAATATCACAGGCGAATGTCTCCCCTGTCCTACACCGCCCCCCAAAAAGCGGCATTACAGAGAGTAACAAGAATTTTTGTTGTTTATTTCTGGACAGAGACATAATGAGACTCAAATGATAAGTGACTAAAGCGTTTCTTGTGCGTTCTGATAGTTGTGGGTTCAAAACTGGTCCAGGCAGCTTACGTAATTTTTTATGGAAATCCCTATAATTGTTGATGGAGCTACGGAGTTGGAGAATCTGGTAGCACTGTCGGCAGTTGACGTACCATTTCTGCCGACATGGATGGAGCCATATGAGGAAGCCCGGTGCAATGAAAGCAATTGTTCCCCTTTCAAATATTTTCAGAAGCTATAGTGGAGATATATATATATATATATATATATATATATATATATATATATATATATATATATATAAACGAAATACTTAAGATGATCTCTGGGCGATTTGTTGAACAAGTCCACAGTAGCTGTTTTCTAAGATACACTAAAACAGTTTGAATTGTTAATAGCTCAGCAGATATGGAACTGTATTATTACGTTTTTCGTATCGGTAAAACATATGTTCAAATTTGTGTTTCTGCTTCTTCTTCTCTTCCACCATTTACTTCTTTATAGAGTGGGGAGGGGGAGGTGTAGTGATCTTTTGTGTGCTTGTTCTAATGAACTTTGTAAGCTGTTATTCATTTTCTTAAGGCTGTTCTTGATGCCGTCATTCCATCTTTTCCGGGGTCTTCCTCTTGCTCTGTAATCGTTATACGTTTTCTGTGTGGCTCTCTGTGGTTGGTGATAACAGGGCATTCTTATCAGGTGTCCAAACCATTTAATCTGTTGCTCTTTTATGAATTGCGTGACAGGTTTCACATGCAGTTTTCTGCGTTTTTATAAATTTGCGTTTAATTGAATAATAGCAGAACCTCGACCCCCTTTTTCCCTTCCAAATACCAAAGGTTATCAGGGGGGTTCATGATTATGTAGCTTGTTCCTTCAGAAACTTGGCTCCGATGACAGCAGAGTCCTGAAAAACTCGATATTCTGGGAAAGTTAACCGGGGCCAGCAGAAGTCATTCTCAGATCGTGATTGTGATATTGCACCCATCGTCTTCTAAGTCTTAATCTCGATCTACTTCCAGGCACCATTCCCTCCAAAATTACCTTCTCTATGGACTCATTTCCTTTGATGTGTCCGAAATAATTCATTTCCTGTGCTTTTATATTCTTTAATAACCAACTCTCCTTAATATCAAGCTGTTGCAGAACAGAAGCATTTGTTCTTTTCTCTGTCCATATTATAGTTACTTTTCTGTAGCATTTGCATTTAAATGCATTAATGATCTTCTCCGCTGCTATGTCAATAGTCCATGTCTCACAACCATATGGTGTCAAGCGAAAACGCAGCTATCAAACACCTGATTTTTTCTTATGTCAGTTCCATTCCATAAATTAGTTAGTTCTTTTAGTTTTTGCAAAGCAATATCAGGGGTTTGCTTACGAATAATAATCAGGGGTTTGGTTACGAATAATAATCAAAATCGATCAAAACAAATGGATTTCTGCAGAAACTGCAATGAAAAAACTCAATTTGTGTTGGGAATAATTTCACCGATCTGCGCTATTAAGTACGATAAATACAAAAATTAATATAAATGTTAATGTTAAGTTGCAAGCATATGTTCCGTTGGAAATGTAATGAAATAAGATGGAGAGATTGAAACCGAGAGAGTATAAGTAGGACGGAACATGAAATAGAATGATTAAGGTCAATAAGCCACTGGAACTGTCAGCATCCTTATTCTTTATCATCTGTAGACATAGACGGAGAAGCTATATATCTACTAGAAGCACAAAGATACGGAATATGGTGTTCAACGATATCGTTTTTTTATTTGTTCTCAATCGATATCGTTCCATTTTGTTCTTTGTGACGGTTTTTTTTTGGGAGGGTCGCAATGCATATTAAGGTGACTTGCACATTTTATGGCCAAATACGAAAACAAATAAACAGTTTTTAGAACGAACGAACTGTGTATCATTGGAGACTATTGTTAAAGGATGAAGATGGAGGTGGATTGGTCATGTGTCGTATGCGAGTATGGACATTAACTAGGACAGCTCTACGATGGACAGCATATAGAAATCGAGGACCTGGACGACCCAAAAGGAAATATGGAGAAGAAATGTGGAAATAGAGTTGAAAGATTATATCCGGAAGTTGGAAACAATTCATAGAAAGGCACAGAACAGCAATAATTGAAATCTATTTACAGCCTTATCTGTCAAAAGTCTTATCTGTCAAAAACCGTATCTGTTAAAAGTCTTATCTGTCTAAAGCCTTATCTGTCAACAGCCTTATCTGTCTACCACCTTATCTGTCAAAAGCCTTATATGTCAACAGTCTTATCTGTCAAAAGCCTTATATGTCAACAGTCTTATCTGTCAAAAGCCTTATATGTCAACAGTCTTATCTGTCAAAAGCCTTATATGTCAACAGTCTTATCTGTCAAAAGCCTTATATGTCAACAGTCTTATCTGTCAAAAGCCTTATATGTTAAAAGCGATCCGAAGAGGATATATATTTTATATATATATATATAAATGAAGCGTTTGCTTTTCAAAACAGACACAAAATGATTTTGGGTTTAATTCCCGAATCCGGCGTAACACAAATGAGAAAAGTAAATGGTAACTGCTGCCTACTGCATACTTGGATTTATAGATATGAAGTGACAGAAATTTCATACTTTTCGGTCATCAAAGATTGCGGAAATTTTCAATTTTAAAATCTCTATCATTATATTTTATTTATCTGTTTTTTCTCTCTCTCTCTCTCTTTCTCTCTCTCACTCACTCTGCATCTATCTCTTTTATTTTTATATCTATTTAATTGCAACTCTTTTCTCTCAATCTCATCTATATTTTCCTCGTAATTATACAATATTTATCTCTCTCTCTATATCTCTCTCTCACACACTCTGCATCTATCTCTTATATCTTTCTTTCTAATTGCAACTCTTTTCTCTCAATCTCATCTATATTTTCCTCGTAATTATCCAATACTTATCTCTTTTGCAAACAATATTTATCTCTGAGATGTAATTCTCATTTGCAAATCCTGAGCTTTGAAGACAGCAACAACAAATTGTAAAAAATAACAACTATTAGTGTTAATGAGAAAGTAAGACAAACCAGATCATGGAGTTTTGGAAGATTAACGAATTGTTGTGATCATAACTTTGTGAATATTACAATCATCATCAAATAGCTTATCCTGAGTAGAACTTTGCCACGTTAACAGTTCTTCGGAATTTCTCTCTCGTAGGTCAGATGTTCCGCCTCTGCAGCCGTCCCGATCAAATCATCATTTACATCTTGAATCCATCTTCTCAGTGGTCTTCATGTTCTCATATTTGCAGGGATGCCTCATTACATAAAGGTCTTCTCCAACCCTTTTTGTTTTGTTTTAATATGTTGAAATTACTTCAATTTCTCATTCTTATTTCTAGCATCAGTCAGTTTTGTATCTCTTTCTGGATAGATCTATATTGGTTAGTTAGTTAGTCTTTCCTCTTGGGCCTGTGGGCGGCGCATAGGGCAGAGGTCATAGTTCTCCATGTCTCGCGGTTCGTTGCTATCTGTTTTAGGTCTTTAATGTTTACTAGGCCCATCGTTGAGCCTTCTCTGGTGATGGTTCTACACAGAGTCTCTCTTGGTCTTCCTCGTTTTCTTTTTCCCTCTGGTGTCCATATGAGGGATTGGTAAGGAGTCTTCTCTCATCCATTCTAAGTGTGTGGCCGATGTAGTTCCAGCGGCGCTTTCTGATAAAATTTGATACATTTTCTTGCTTGGTCTATATTGGTGACGATTACATTATAGAAAGTAAATGTACTAGAGAGCTGTCAATGTGTATGTGTGTGTGTGCGTGGGTGGATAGCTAGAGAGATGTCTATTTGTGTGGGTGTGTGTGTGGGTGGGTTGCTAGTGAGTCGGTAGTGTGGGTGTGTGCGGGTGGCGAAGATGGGTGCTGGTGTGGGTGGGTTGGTGGTGTGGGGTTGAGTGTATGAATTGGTGAATGTGTGTCTGGGTGTAGGTTGATAGGTGTGTGATGTGGGTGTGTGGATGTGGGCGTTTGTTACAAACAGAAAAAGTATGAATATGATGACAAATAATACTGCAGAAGAAAATGTTTGAATGATCTTTCCTTTGTATAGAATATTAATATCAACGCAACACACGGTCTGATCACATTTGTATCATAGATTGATTGACTGTTTGATTGATTGATTGATAGGACCATCATCATTGCACTTCGTTGAGTAACCATGTGTGCTTCTCTCTCTTTCTTACGCAGGAAGATCTCAGCTGCGGTGCACGAACCCCGTAGTAACAACGAGGGTCCCCGGTGTAATGTTGAAGATAGTGAAGATATTTTGTAGGAGTTTTTATTTGTAATCTTAATGTATCATAATAATAAGAAACGTCTTTGCTGGAATGGGACAATAAAAAAGTGCCTCAAAACGTGTATTTAAACAAATAGTTGCCCGTCTGCCCAGCGTGTTCGTAGCGCGTTGAACTACATGTGACTATCCCTCTGTGTGTGCGGGTTCAATTCCGCGGGATGGCAGAAAAAGCCACAGATTCCCAGATTTACGGTGTTCGTGGCACCGAACCGAAGGGTTACGATGTCCATGGCACCGAGCCGAAGAGCTGAAAAGCTCAAGTGCTTCTGGATCGGGGAAAAAAAAAATTGTTCAGTGGTTAGATATAGTATATATTTCACTCTTGGATTTGGGGTAAATCATTTGATCGTTGTATAGATTGCGCAACAGTGACAGTGAAACAGTTTTCAATTAATTGTAAACGTGCCCCGACCGAAAAATGTATTTGTTTAAAGTAACCAATAGGATGTGGTTGTCTATAACTTAAGCAGTAGTGACCTCATTCACAATACAAGTGTACCTGGTTCAAACTCCGTGGCGCGCTAAATTTGTCGATGTAGATTTTTACGAACGGTACAAATTGACTTCACTAGAAAGCAATGGCAAACAAAAAAGTTAATTGCATATCCTTTACATGACTTTGCGAATCAACCCCAGCTTTTAACGCTGTTTGTAATTTTCTAGGCATTATTACGTTCAGTAGTTTGCTATTGCTTTCTGAACGGGTGGTGCATCGTCCTTTTGTAAAAATCCACGCCACACAATTTGTAACCAAACTGTCCGCAGCGTGATTCGAACTCAGAACGTTGGGGTTAATAGACCGAGTCACTATCCCCTAAGGCACAGACGCCACCAATGACAAACTACTGAACGTAAAAGTGATGCCTAGAAAAACGACGGTTCCTTTACTGTTGTTAATGGTGACGTACTGTAAAGGATGAAATATAAATTTGGAACAAAAATGACAAATTGAAATCAAGAAAAGTTAACAGGAAATAGATGAGAATAAATTACGAAAAGAAAGAGGGCAGAATGGAAAAGAGGATAGCATAATTTAGAAATAAGAAACATCAAACAATTTTTTTTAAATAGGGAAAAAACAACAATATGTTTTTTTAAAGAAATAGAAGAATAAAAAGAGAAAAACACGAAAATGAAGATAAACAAAAATAGCAAAATATCTGAGATTGAAGAAGTCATAGAAATGCACAGCACGTTCATATTTATGGAAAATATCATAATGAATTCAGACCCCAAAAATAATAAATTATAAAGCAAGGTAACAGTTCTAGCAGGGACAAAGAAATAATGAATATAATATTTATGAACTTTGTTACGTGCAAATGTTATACAAATGAAAATAAAGAAAACTTAAGGATAGCTGTTATGATGAAGAATAAGAAAGTGCATTCGTGCGTGGATAAGAGTAATATTCCATGAAACCTGCACATGATGAATGGACAAGAAATAATGTATTAATGGTTACACAACTGAATATATTTCAAATATTTTGTTTCCGAATAGATAAAGACCTCATACGAACACAATAGATAAAGTGTATAACATAGAAACACGACATTTATGAGAAATAGTAAATGTCTTCGTCTAGTTCCTGAGACAGTTTTCAGAAAGTTTTTTGTTATCAAAGTATCAAACTCAAAGAGAAAGTGAGACAATAAAATAATACAGAAAGTTTAACAAAACAAAAAAAAGGAGAGAAACGAAAACGAGAAACGAGAAACAACAGAAAGAAAGAAGAAAGAAAGAAGGAGGAAAAAAAAACAATGAAAGTTTTAAAAAAATGTTAAAGGGGCAAGAAAATAACGAAAATGCAATTTAAAAAATAACAAGGAAATATCAGAAAAAATAATACAATAGAAAAAGGAAAGAAAGAAAGAAAAAAGAGAAAGAAAGAAAAGGGAAACAAATATAATGAATGGACAAGAAATGGTGCATCAATGGTTCGTCATCATCATAATTAAGTCGTTTGTCCTTCTATGCAAGTTGACAGGCATCTACAACAGTTATTCTCAGATCGTCAATGACATCTTGCACTCAACGTCCTCGAGGTCTCCCTCTCATTCTGCTTCCAAGCACCATTAATTGTTAGACAACTGAATATATCTCAAATATTTTGTTTGGAAATATATATAGACCTCATACGAACACAATAGATACATTGTGTAACATTAAAATACCACATTCATGAGAAATGGTAAATGTCTGCGTCTAGTTTCTAAGACAATTTTGAGATAGTTGTTTTATCAAATTATCTAGCTCTGAATAAACAAATGGAACTCCTCGCCATGACCGTTAGCAGAAGGAAGTATGTCCAAGAAGAGGATTCTATTGAGAACAATGAATAACAGTCTCAGCTTAGACAGATTTGGTTATTTCTGCGTTAATAAATCGTTGTTTGTAATAATTCTTAACTACAGGGAGTAATTGAGAAGGAGGGAGGGAGAGATAGTGTAGTGAGGTATGACTGAGTAGTATAATGCATTAGAGAAAGGATGGGAAAGAAAGACAGAGAATGACAGAGGGAGAAGGTGGAAGAGAAAGACAGAGAGTGGTAGAGGGTTAAAGAGAGATGATGTGAGAGAAAGACAGAGAATGGTAGAGTTGGAGAGATATAGGAAGGTAGAGAAAGACAGAGTGGTAGAATGAGAGAGAGATAGGATAGGAGAGAAAGACATATAGTATATAGTAAGAGAGAAAGGATAAAAGAGAAAGATAGAGAGTATTAGAGAGAGGGGGTAGAAGAGAAAGACGGAGTAGTACAGTGAGAGAGATATGGTGGGAGAGAAAGACAGAGAAGGGTAGAGTGAGAAAGAGATGATGGGAGAGAAAGACAGAGAGTGGTAGAGTTAGAGAAACAAAGAAGATGGGAGAGAAAAAAAGAGTGGTAGATAGAGAAAGAGTGGGAGAGAAAGACAGAGAGTGCTAGAGAGAGAGATATAGGGTGAGAGAGAAAAAGACAGAGAGTGGTAGAGAGAGAGATATAGGGTGAGAGAGAAAAAGACAGAGAGTGGTGGAGAGAGAGATATAGGATGAGAGAGAAAAGACAGAGAGTGGTAGAGAGAGAGATATAGGGTGAGAGAGAAAAAGACAGAGAGTGGTGGAGAGAGAGATATAGGGTGAGAGAGAAAAAGACAGAGAGTGGTGGAGAGAGAGATATAGGGTGAGAGAGAAAAAGACAGAGAGTGGTGGAGAGAGATATAGGGTGAGAGAGAAAAGACAGAGAGTGGCGGAGAGAGAGAGAGCGCGCGAGAAGAGTAAAGAAAGACTTTCAAAGAAATATATCATATGTTTGTTACTATAGCAACGACTGCTTGACTATGCAACACGTTGGTCTCAGAAGATATCAGTTACAGCATTACAAATTCTAGTGGTTTACTCAGGCGACTTGCCGACACTCTGCGTGATACCCATATGTTCTCAGTTTGCTTCGGCAGATGGTGAATGGTGTTCATGTGTTTATGATCCCTGTCTCTTGCTAGTTTACACAATAAGTGCAAGGTAGGTCAAGAATGAAATTGAAAAATATTTTGAAAAAGGTAATAATTAGAGAGATGCTGAGAATAGATAAAAGAAAGACAACAAATGAAGAGGAAAGAGATGAAAGAATGAAATTAAGAGAAAGAGAAAAAATTGAATATAATATTCTTCTTCGAAAGCTCCATATCGATAACTTGTTAACCACTCTTTGTGATGTGTATGCGATCCGAGCCTAAGAGTGATTTACGTTGTGCCAGTTATGAGCCTAAAAGTAGACCAGGACATCCGAGTTCTGCGATGCTTTTTATTTACTAGGGTAGCTTCCTAGATCCTACATCAGTCGCCTCTTACGACATGCTTTGTATGTCGCAGTGATACTATTCTTTGCTCCCCTTGCGAGCCCCAGCACTACACGGATGAGTATAGAGATACCAGAAAGAAAACAAAAAGATAAAAAACATATGAATGGGGGATGAAATGGGAAAAATATGGAAAAAAATAAAATACGTACAATAATATGAGAAATGAGAAACAGTAGAAAAAACTAAGAGAGAGAGAGAGCGAATAGAAAAAAAAATAATTAATAAGTAAAAGTGTATAAATCAGTGAGAGAGAAAAAGACGAACAAGCCCAAAGAAAGACAGAAAAATAGAGGAAGAAACAGAAGGAAAAAATAAAAGAAATGGGAAAGAATAATAGAAAGAAAATGAGAAACAATAAAATAAGGGAAAAGCAATTAGGACGAAAAAGTTCATTACAAAAACAGAAAGTGAAGTATCAAGAAAATGAGTACAATAAAAAACAAACCGAAGGAAAACAAGAAAAGGGACTAAGGAAAACAGAAAAAAAGAAAACAAATTTAAACAAATATAAAACATAATGGTAGCAGCAACAAAATACTATCAACTGAGATTGTGGCACAAAGCAAGAACTCAGCAGATCCAGCAACAATACCAGAGATCTCATGAGAAATTACACGTTTGTTAAGATCTGAATTCGAACTTACACCCTTCAGAACGACAAGCAACCACTTCACTATTGAGACCCTGAATTCTTAGTTCCTGAAGTTGATTGTTACAACTCATCATCAGGTGCCGTGCCGGCTGGCGTAGGCGATCATGGATATCCACAAATCGCTGTCTCCAGTGTTTGCTTTCATCTCAAATGTTGACGTTCTTCTGTGCCATGTAATCCAACATTTTCTCTCTCTGTTTTCATCTGTCTCCTTTTCCCTCGATTTTACCGGTTATAACAATGTGTTCTAAACCTCCCTTCCTCATCACATTTCCTTAAAATGATGACTGCTTTTTTCTTATATTGATGATAAGCGTTCTCTATCTTGACCTCATTCAACACCTCAACATTAGTCATTTTAACAGTCCATGATATTCTCATCATTCTTCTGTAAAACCGCATCTCAGTGGCCCTCTGAGATTTTTCGATCTGTATGTTAATTGTCCATGACTCGCTTCCGTATGTCAGTATTGGTTCTATGTAGCACTGAATAACACACATTCTGATCCCGATTGACAATGACTTGTTATAACTACAGACTATAAAAACAGACATAAAATAATCCAATACAGACAAACGTTGTTAGAAAGACAGCAGACTAATAAATAATGTTGTCAAAAGCAACTAAGTAGAACAATCGTTGGTGATCTTGTCTGAAACCTGTAGGCGCAGAAAAAAGTCAACATCCGATAAAAGGTTTCAAGTAGAGTGTCAACAGAGCAGACCACTGTAACTAGTCTATTGCGTGCATAGCTAATGATGTTCCTACATTAGAAATAATAGACTGACGTAGAACAGTTAATGTACAGTGGATTTTTTCCCGAGGAAGAAGGTGATGGAAATGTACACGCAGCACAGAGTTACCGAGTTATGAACGCATTGGCCGCCTGTGTGTTACCGGGGCTCGCAAGGGGAGCAAAGAATTGTAACACTGTGACTTACAAGACATGTCGCAAGAAGTGACTGAGGTAGGGCCTAGGGAAGCTACGCTAGTAAATGGATAGCGTTGCAGAAATCGGATATGTTTGCCTACTTGTAGTCGCATAACTGGCACAACGCACAATCGCTGTTAGGCTCAGATTACATACAAATCACAAAGAGTGGTTTAACAAGTGGTCGATACGGAGCGTTCGAAGAAGAAGAATGTATTGGCAGGTTACCTACTCCTAATATCTCGCTCTATTTTGTGACTTTTAACCCGGTTGAGGCATAAATACAATTTCCCGTAGCCCTTTCAGAAATTTTGGTATGAAGTCACTTCACCTACTAGGTTCTAGTGTGCGGCAGGTAGGTGTGCCAACTCCTTTCCTCGCACGTAGATCTAAACCGACAACCCTCTTCTGTCTGACTCGAAACACGAATAGGAAACGTTTTATCGTTCGTCTCCGATAGGACTAGGAAGTTGATCTCACCTACACTGATATCATGGAGCTCTGCAAAATTATCCCGAGGACTCCACGAAGGAGCGAACCGAATACCTCTAGAACCAGAGGCAAGAATCTAACTTCTACGCGACAAACTCCACCTTTTTCATTTCAATATTTCTCCCCACTCATTTATCCCTCACTCACTCACTTTCTCTATCTCTCACTTACTGTCATAAACGTGTCTCTCTCTACATTCCTCTCTATCACAGCCCTTCCTCTCATATTTGAAGACCTCCACGAGCCACTTTAATTAGCAAAACTTTCATGTTCTTTACTGGAAGTTGTAAACATCCAACGATGGAGAATCATTAGTTCGTGTTGATCACTTTCTCAACAGTTTTATTATTATAATTTTCTTCTTTCCTTTTCTATCCCCCTGTTGTCATCATCACCCGCATTCTTCTAACTCTCATCATATACTCATTAACTCGCGTTATGCCCAGCTACATAAGAAAAACAGAATGTGTGCATTGCACAGAATTGCTTTCTAATTTTTATGTATTTCCATTCATACATTGCTGTTCTTTTCTTGTAGGTTTCTTTGAATGAGAAACCCTTACATAACAGATGCGTCGATATTTCCCGATGGTTATTAGAGAATCAAATATATCCCATACATATGTGTATGTAAATATATTATTTGTAAGTTTTACAGATGTAAAAGATATCACAACAAAATTTTTAGTGCAATACAATTTTCATTAGGGTACAATATCGTTGTTTGCTAAGATACGATATTGTGTAATATCGTTTTTGCTAATATACAATGTTGTGTAATATTGTGTTTGCTAAGATACAATATTGTGTAATATCGTTTTTTGTTAAGATACAATATTTTGTTATATTTCTTGTTGTTTTTGTTTTTGTTAAGATATGATCTGATATAATATAGTTTCATTTTTCAAGAAAGAAAACAGTTTTAACTTCTCTTTTGATATGATAAAGCTCGATGTAACTGTGTTTTGCTCTGCGATACGATTTGATGTAGCACCATTTTTGCTACAATACGATTTGATGTAACACCATTTCTGTTATGATATAATCCGGTGTAACATGGTTTTGGTTACGATTACATTTGAAGTAACAATGATCTGACTATTGGCTGTGGAGTTACAGGCACGGTGCGGTACTTGTATAGTACTACTAACAATGATGCTCGTCCATTACGGGTGATGATGACCACACAAATGTTCATCCAAGGGAATGTAGTTGCGTTATGTTTGTCTGTGTGTGCGTAGATGACTAGTGAGCCCGATGCGGGCTTGAAATGTTCTCGTACAGTGTGGGCAAGGTATACTTGCACTTGTAGGGAGTTTTACTGCCTTTCTATTTTGACGTTTTTGTTCCATCAGTGCTGTTCTACCTGCCTCGCAGGTCGAAGAACCGTGTCGAATAAGTGTGCGCCAGGCTGATCTATCCTGAGCAAGATTCTCTCAGTTGTCGACATCTATGCCAAAGGATTTCATCGAGTTCTTGACTGTGTCCTTGAATCGCTTTATCTGACCACCCTGTGAGCGTTTACCGCTATGCAGCTCACCATAAAAACTAATAATAATAACAATGAAGAAATATAATATAAATATATATAGCAATTTTTGTCTCTATAGACGGTCAATTGACAAGTGTTTTACTATGACAACTTCTGAGTTACGCTTGTTTCTCTTGTCTTTCAGCTCATCCCTAAGTCTCTTTTCAAAAGATTCTGCACCTTTGCGTATTGTTGTTTACCATAAAACTCGATCATCAGCTAGTTTTTCCCATTTGCTGGGACCGATAGAAATGTTGAGGCCTTGCAGACATCTTTATATTTTAGCAGTGGTCTGTCCTGGTGCCTCTTCCCCTCCGAAATATAAATTGTAATATTAAAATTTTTTTAAATAACAACAGATGTAAATTTAATCCTGAGTGACGTTTAGTTTTTACAAATATTTTGCTGACTAAAATAACTCAATTGTACTGTTATTAAGAAATACATAGTTTCTTGAAATTAAGGTTGGTATCAAAGTCGACGTAAATAAAATAAGGTGTCAGGGTGTATTACCAGGGCGTCATCGCACCGCGGGTACCATTGGATGACGATGATTGGATACGTTATTATCTACTTCAAGTGTAATACTGCCTACACTGTGAAGACAATGCATGCACTGTCAAACTGGTAAACGACTAGGTGCTCATTTCCTAGAATATGTTACAGACATCTATAATATAAATTTTCACTCATTTGTTGTATTTATCTTTTAATGTCCCTATTTACCAAGTAAACCAAATATCTATATTCTGTTATCCCTTTAGCTGCTAAAGACGTATATATACGTTTTTTCCATTCACTTCTAAAGACGCATTAACACGTCTGTTATTATCTCTCCTCTGTGGGCTAAAGACGTGTTAACACGTTATACATTGCTACTGTCACTGCTATAGGTGTACATTCACGTTTGTGACCTAGAAACAAAGAGTAGCTATTTTTAGCTAAGCCTTTGGAAAGTATGAAGCAGCGAAAGGGTTATGGATGTTGACAACTGTTACCCTGGCGACCATCGCCGCTTTGATCTTGAAACACTTCTCATTCACAAGCAGCAAGCGCTCTATTACTATAATACATTAAAAAATCTTACACAATTTTATATAGATCTTTCTACATGTGCATCCCTTCTTACTTTCATCTTTATTATGTCTCTGTACTAAAATTGATTCGCTTGCATTACGCTTCTACGCTTATGCATTCTTACATTACCTTGCAGGTGATAAATTAAGAGCAGGTAAATTATATTTTTGTACTTAAGAAATGCAAAAATCATCTAAAAATGCAAGATGAAAAGGATTCTAAAGGGAAAAAAAACACATTTATTTTACTTTTTTTTTTTAATTTGTTTTCATGTTATTTACATTAATTTTATCCCATTTTTTCCTTGCTTTTGTGAAATGTAATCTTCTAATCTGAAGCTTCTAATTTAGCGTCCGTTGGTTCCGTTTTACTGCAGCGCTCTAGCAAGATCATTAAAAGGTGATTGCCTTCTGGAATCTTCTGGTTACTGTTCTTACTTTGTTATAGTCATCATCTTTGCAGGACTTCGCTCCCAGACTTGAAAATATATTGGTCTCTATCCAGCTATCTCACTTTCTCCGTCGTTATATTCAAAGTTTCTTTAATGTCATATTTCCAGCGCTGGATAAACAGTTTCTTGTCTCGTTTTCCGTTAACCAAGTCCTTCATTGGTATTCTTTCTAAACCAGTAAAGCATTAAATGTAATCAACCAAGTCCTTCATTGATGTCCTTTCTAAATAAGTGCGACGTTTAATGCATCAAAACATTTTAGTTTCTAAGACATTATGCTGTTTATGAACTATAGTTTCCTAAACAAGATGTTGTTCATGGGTTAATGTTTCTCCATGTTCATTGACAAAGTTTCCTAAACACGATGTTGTTCATGGGTTAATGTTTCTCCATGTTTATTGACATAGTATCCTAAACAAGATGTTGTTCATGGGTTAATGTTTCTCCATGTTCATTGACAAAGTTTCCTAAACAAGATGTTGTTCATGGGTTAATGTTTCTCCATGTTCATTGACAAAGTTTCCTAAACACGATGTTGTTCATGGGTTAATGTTTCTCCATGTTCATTGACAAAGTTTCCTAAACACGATGTTGTTCATGGGTTAATGTTTCTCCATGTTCATTGACAAAGTTTCCTAAACAAGATGTTGTTCATGGGTTAATGTTTCTCCATGTTCATTGACAAAGTTTCCTAAACACGATGTTGTTCATGGGTTAATGTTTCTCCATGTTCATTGACAAAGTTTCCTAAACACGATGCTGTTCATGGGTTAATGTTTCTCCATGTTCATTGACAAAGTTTCCTAAACACGATGTTGTTCATGGGTTAATGTTTCTCCATGTTCATTGACAAAGTTTCCTAAACACGATGTTGTTCATGGGTTAATGTTTCTCCATGTTCATTGACAAAGTTTCCTAAACACGATGCTGTTCATGGGTTAATGTTTCTCCATGTTCATTGACAAAGTTTCCTAAACAAGATGTTGTTCATGGGTTAATGTTTCTCCATGTTCATTGACAAAGTTTCCTAAACAAGATGTTGTTCATGGGTTAATGTTTCTCCATGTTCATTGACAAAGTTTCCTAAACAAGATGTTGTTCATGGGTTAATGTTTCTCCATGTTCATTGACAAAGTTTCCTAAACAAGATGTTGTTCATGGGGTAATGTTTCTCCATGTTCATTGACAAAGTTTCCTAAACACGATGTTGTTCATGGGTTAATGTTTCTCCATGTTCATTGACAAAGTTTCCTAAACAAGATGTTGTTCATGGGGTAATGTTTCTCCATGTTCATTGACAAAGTTTCCTAAACACGATGTTGTTCATGGGTTAATGTTTCTCCATGTTCATTGACAAAGTTTCCTAAACACGATGCTGTTTATGGGTTTCTCCATGTTCATTGACAATTTTCCTAAACAAGATGTTGTTCATGGGTTAATGTTTCTCCATGTTCATTGACAAAGTTTCCTAAACACGATGTTGTTCATGGGTTAATGTTTCTCCATGTTCATTGACAAAGTTTCCTAAACACGATGTTGTTCATGGGTTAATGTTTCTCCATGTTCATTGACAAAGTTTCCTAAACAAGATGTTGTTCATGGGTTAATGTTTCTCCATGTTCATTGACAAAGTTTCCTAAACACGATGTTGTTCATGGGTTAATGTTTCTCCATGTTCATTGACAAAGTTTCCTAAACACGATGTTGTTCATGGGTTAATGTTTCTCCATGTTCATTGACAAAGTTTCCTAAACACGATGTTGTTCATGGGTTAATGTTTCTCCATGTTCATTAACAAAGTTTCCTAAACACGATGTTGTTCATGGGTTAATGTTTCTCCATGTTCATTGACAAAGTTTCCTAAACACGATGTTGTTCATGGGTTAATGTTTCTCCATGTTCATTAACAAAGTTTCCTAAACACGATGTTGTTCATGGGTTAATGTTTCTCCATGTTCATTGACAAAGTTTCCTAAACACGATGTTGTTCATGGGTTAATGTTTCTCCATGTTCATTGACAAAGTTTCCTAAACAAGATGTTGTTCATGGGTTAATGTTTCTCCATGTTCATTGACAAAGTTTCCTAAACAAGATGTTGTTCATGGGTTAATGTTTCTCCATGTTCATTGACAAAGTTTCCTAAACAAGATGTTGTTCATGGGTTAATGTTTCTCCATGTTCATTGACAAAGTTTCCTAAACACGATGCTGTTTATGGGTTTCTCCATGTTCATTGTCAAAGTTACGATCAGGATAATATAATGATTGAGGGTAATATTCAAAATGATGTTAGAAAGTGCATAATAATAAATCCTCTCGTACCGTTATACTTTACATAGGGCCTGCAAGCAATTTCTCAATACCGCTATATCCTGGGCAACTCCTAATCTCCTCCATGAAACTGAGACAGATTTGTTTGCCTCTCTCAGCAAAGTTCGTTTCAGGGTCTCCTTAGGTCACCCTCTCTTTCCTCAACCCTCTGCTTTCCACTTCAATGCCAGCTTTGATATTTTTTTATCATTTATTCTCAAAGTGTGTTCAACAAATCTCTATCTTCTCCTCTTTCAGTAAAGTTCGTTACAGGATCTCCTTAGATCGTCCTCTCTTTCTTAAACCCTCTGCTTATCATTTCAATGCCTGCTTTGATATTCTTTGATCATTTCTTCTCAAAGTGTGTCTAACATATCTTTATCTTCTCCTTCTTATAACAGCTGTTACTAGTGGTTGACTAGACATGTATCTGATTTCATCACTTCTCCTGAATTCGTTCCATTTTATGTTCATTATTTTAGAGAGTGCATACACACACACACACACACACACAGCAGAAGAAGAAGAAAAAGAAGATGGTTCATTTCTGGAACATTTCGCAACTAAACGAAGGTATTTTAGAAATTTCATTGTCATTCTGAAGATATTAAATTGTCTGCTCCTGAATTTGTATTTGAATGCAATAATTTGTCACCGACTTGTTATTCAAACATCAAAATGATATATGCTGTGTTAATACTCGCTGAACAAGTTGTCTCCCATTGATACTCGTAAATTCCATCTTGTCTTTTCCAGTTATTTTGAGAGATTTAATATCACCATTACAAGATGGCAAGGTAACTCACGGCTCATAAACTAGAAGATGCTCAGTTGCAGTGGAATCGATCGTGCAGCACCGTTGGATTATGTTCGCCTCGTGGTTCGGTTGATTTCTGGAAATCTTTGACCGGAGATAATTTATAAGTGCTCTGACGATGACACTTTTAGCTGGCTGAAGAATATAAGCACTTATTATACAATCTGGAGTGCATTGACGTCAGTTCCTTGTTTGGTAACTATCTCTGTCTTGAATTGACACTTGTTAAAATGTTCAAGTACAACACGGTAGATTACTCAAGTCAAGGGTCTTCGTTCAAACACATAGTCCTGTTACTGCACTTGAAAATCTTGCTACACATATGTCGAATGTGATTACAACCCTCGCTGCATCCTCATTTTTTAGATTATTATCATGGTTTCCTGTTAGTCTCGAGAGGTAATGAATGCAGCACTCAATAAATGATACGTGCGAGCAGATGGCGTATAACCGGTAACGGATTCTTTCTGTGTTGTGTCGACACCGTGCTGCGAAGCATATGTCACAAAAAACAAAAGGAAGCAATATTTACTAAGTACTAAAGCTCTCTCTCTCTCTTTCTCTCTCTCTCTCTCTCTCTCTCTCTTTCTTATTTTGTGCATTCTTAACCCCGGGTGGAGCATAGATATGCAACTCAAACGACGGTGTGGCCGGTTAGATTTTGTAGTTTAAGTTTTCTACCGGATAGGGTAGTTCTTCTTCTTCTTCTTCAGCGATCTCTGGTCATGCGCTAATTGCGCATGGCCATTTGAGTTGTTCGTATGTGTCGATTCCTCCCGCCAATAATGGCTGACACATTCCGTTTCTGAGGACATCTTTTTTGAGGTTGTTCTCTAGACAGTTGCAGTCCCCTGCTGACGAGATCTGTCTTCCCGGGGGATAGGGTAGTTAACCCAAGCCAAACCCTACCGTACTCACCTCTCCAAACAGAATGGGTAGGTCGCAGAGCTACTATTCTTGGTTTCCATTGTAGGCCCAGACAACACACCGGAGCAAGTACAGACATATAATCACAAAATATTTCTCAGTTGTAACCATGACACTTCTTTTTTTCTTACATTTCTACTTCAAACACGATAGATTTCGATCAACTTCGTTGTTTATTATTCTGTCTGTGTCTTCAAAGTATGGGTATACCTTGTTCTATTTACTAATTGTGTCTTCAAAGTATGGGTATACCTTGTTCTATTTACTAATTGTGTCTTCAAAGTATGGGTATACCTTGTTCTATTTACTAATTGTGTCTTCAAAGTATGGGTATACCTTGTTCTATTTACTAATTGTGTCTTCAAAGTATGGGTATACCTTGTTCTATTTACTAATTGTTTTCTGAGAGGATAACTCATCTATTAACACTTTCATCAATATTTCATTATTAACACACTAATTACTACATTGAAAAAGAACACTGTGGACGAACTAATTTCTTGTCAATGGTTCTCTCTACAGGTGTATCTACAAATTAGGCTATAGTTATTTTTTGTTTAACGAAACGTGTTTAATAATATCATAACATCATTAATAGCATCATTGGTCTCTTTGTCTCAGGAGACAATAGGTTCTGCATCGCGTAGTTTGTTATGTGTTGAATCACAACGTTTCTTGTGGCTGTAATGGCTTATTCTGGAGTGGCAATCTTAGCCACAGTTGCTGCAGGTAAAACTGGAGACTTCAGTTAACTAATACATAGAATGTTCTCTCTGCGCTTTCTTATAGCTCCATATGTGATTATGTTTTTCTTCTTTTCTTTTTGAGCCTTCACTCACTGTCGCTCGCCATGCTTGACTGTCTTTGGCCAGTCGCTCTCAGTGTTCTTTATCTATGCCACATGACGTTAGATCGCGTTTGCAGGTGTCACTGAAGCGTAATAATAGGCGTCCGCGCTGACTAGTACCAGTTGCGAGTTGACCATATAGAATGTTCTTTGGTATTCTACCATCGCTCATACGGCACCCATGTTCCAGTCACCTGGAAAACGTTGCTGACTCAGCAAGGTGTACATACCTTAATAATATATAATGCAGATAAATGAATGCACTTTAATACAGGCTTAATAGAATGCACAAGAATAAATTATAAACCGTTAAAGATCAGTAAACTTTGTAGCAGTAAATACTGAGCAAATTTTACACTAAAACAAATTATGGCAGTCTGTGGCATATAGACACATGGGAACAGACAATCGGTTGCATGTTGCATCACTTGGTAGTTAATATGTTAATGTTGCTCCTATATCGTGCTCACTTCTACATTTGTTATCATCTGTGGGATCGGGTTAGCGTAATGCGTGGTATTTTCGACTATCAACTCAGACACAAGAGGTTCAACTTCACACTCGACGTTCCATACGTGAGGAAAGGAATTGGCACTCCTACCTCCTGCATACTAGGCCCCTAGAAATGTGAAGTCAAAGGCACTTCATACAATTAGGTCTGTAAAAGCTAAAGGAAATTATTTAAGAGTATCAGATCGTACCATCATAAATGACATATACAGAATAACATGTATTAGAAAGAGATATATCTCATCATATGATCTTAGACAATGGCGAGCAATGCTACTATCGAGAGTGGGTCTTCTATGGACAAAACCGGCATCATCAACGCTCTAAGAGAAAACATACGCTCTGAAGGTTTCAACGAAGAAGATAAAGGGTATTCTCTAATTCGGTTTGCGCAAGTTGTGCATACCGATAGGTGCGGCTATACGGAAAAACCACGAGAAACACGCCAGTAGATCTCTCAAAACAGAAGGGAGTTGTTAGCCTAAACACATTGAAATACAGGCTTGGGAGGAGATCGGAGCAATTATGGACATGTCCTATGTGCGATGAAGATGATCTTCAAATGAACAATAATCTTAGACAATGCATTAAGTTTTCAAGTTAAAAAAACGGGGTGTACATGTGAAGTATTGACGCCATCGCACCTGGTTTCCCTACATGACTCGCTCACCCCTAACAGAAATGACACGATAACCGCTGAAAGTAGAAAACAAAGAAAAACAACTCTATATCTCCAATAACAAATTTTGGAACATCTGAAAAACATTCACTCGTGAACCGAAACAAACAGCGGAGTTCGAAATCTCAACCTTCAAAATACAAGACACACGGTTCATTGAACTAATTCATTGCGCCCACAATACACATCTGTGACCTACATCTGTGACCTACATCTGTGACCTACATCTGTGACCTACATCTGTGTATGAATATAAAAGTAAAAAAAGTAAAGGAACACTTTGATACCTCGTGGTATATGGGTCAATACAGTGTTAGGCCTGTATTTTCATTGACCGTCGGCACATAATGGGTGATGTGGTCAGCATCACGCCGGCCGCCTTTACTTTCCCAGAGCCTGTCTGGTACCCAGTTGAGGCTGGGTCGACCTGAGAGTCGTCGTGGTCGGGAAAAATTCCACGCGCATTGCGGAAGCTGAACCCAGACCACCAGCCTTGTGAAGCGAGTTCACTAACAACTAGTGTATGAATATACGAACGTAAATAAGAAGAAGGATAGACTATTAAGACAGATAATTACTTCGACATGACATACTAATAACAACATCCGCAACAAACTTGGTTTAATAATCAGAATGTAACCTTCACAAGACAATTCACTGCACATGTAGCTAGATAATACTAGGGAAGTGATTGATCGTTTTGATTGACTGATTAATTGTTTCATTGATTGATTTTTGGGATATAATCACTGTACTTCGGTGAATAACCATGTGTGCACCGATCTCTTGCATAGAAAGATCTCAGTGCCAGAACACGAACATCGTAGCACTGGCGAGGATCCCCAATGTTATTTTGAAATTGTGAAAATTTTCGAAAGAATTGTATTTAAATATATTTACTTCATTTTTCCCGATCAACGACTTTGCAGTCTACTTTTATCGGTTTTGAACTGCCAGGAATTTTTAACTTGCTCAACTTCAACGCTCGACTTACGCTGCATGGTTCGTTTCTGATAGGACTAGGAACTCGATCTCACCAACATTAAGGTCAGGGATCTATGGAATTACATCCCGATCGCTCCACTTGGGAAGAGAACTGATACCTTTTGAGAGATATGTGAGCGTCCTAACAATAGAGACCCCCCTAATGGTGGAATGGGTGGGCATCATTCGGAGATCACATCTCAAGAAAATGGCTGCCGTACACACCTGAACATGCTGGAGTGCAGGGTAACGAGTGTGCTGATTTTCTTGCAAAAAATGCTCCAACTCAAGCGGGCAGAGGCATGGACAGAGCCAACATCCTGAATGCGTTACGCTCTCATTTATGTGACATGAGCGAGTCTCAGACAATGGAACGAGTTCGAGAATTGGACATTAAGTTTGGACATGCCAGACAGTGTCGTTTCGTGGTAGACAGAGAGGATATACTAATCAACTTCTCATGTGTACTTTGAGAAATTTGGGATGGCTGCGGCAGCGGAGGACAGAGCACGAATGGGAATGACCAATGTGCCATGACGTCGATCGCATAACATAACATAACATAACATAACATAACATAGAGACCCCCAATACAAGAAAAGAATTTATGACAGACTTCCTATTTGTATTTATGCTCATCGTTTTATTATCTGTGAGAAAAGTGCAAATTGAATATAGCATATGCTGAGCTGTTAGCAAATCTTTTATTAATCAATCAATCAATCAATCAAACGACATGCCTGTCAGCGTAAGCAATCATGCTTCTCATCAATTCTCTCTCCCTGATGCAATTTATCATTTCGAACGCTGGTCTTTTGTTCAACCACGATATGAGACTATCCAACATCTTCTCTCTCTCTCTCCCTGATGCAATTTATCATTTCGGACGCTGGTATTTTGTCCAACCACGACGTCAGACTAACCAACATCTTCTCTTTCTGTGTCTTCCTCGCTATCTTCTTCCCTGAATTTTACCCTTATATTTAAAAAAAAACGGTCTTTTCGTATTATGTGTCAAAAGAAAATTCTCATCTTCATATTCTTTTGATAAGGTCTCTTTGTGTGCGAGTGGCTAGTGTTGGGATTTGTTTGTGTGTTTAGTGGTTAATTAATCCTCTTTGTGTGCGAGTCGGTAGTGTTGGGATTTGTTTGTGTGTTTAGTGGTTAATTAATCCTCTTTGTGTGTGAGTGGCTAGTGTTGGGATTTGTTTGTGTGTTTAGTGGTTAATAAATCCTCTTTGTGTGCGAGTCGGTAGTGTTGGGATTGGTTTGTGTGTTTACTGGTTAATAAATCCTCTTTGTGTGCGAGTCGGTAGTGTTGGGATTTGTTTGTGTGTTTAGTGGTTAATTAATCCTCTTTGTGTGTGAGTCGGTAGTGTTGGGATTTGTTTGTGTGTTTAGTGGTTAATTAATCCTCTTTGTGTGCGAGTGACTAGTGTTGGGATTTGCTTGTGTGTTTAGTGGTTAATTAATCCTCTTTGTGTGCGAGTGGCTAGTGTTGGGATTTGCTTGTGTGTTTAGTGGTTAATTAATCCTCTTTGTGTGTGAGTGGCTAGTGTTGGGATTTGCTTGTGTGTTTAGTGGTTAATTAATCCTCTTTGTGTGCGAGTGACTAGTGTTGGGATTTGCTTGTGTGTTTAGTGGTTAATTAATCCTCTTGTTGCCGATGTACGCTACTTTCAATCTAAGACAGGTGTCTTCAGTGGTTATGCCAAAGTGTATTGACCTTCTTTCTTTGTGTGCACGTAGAGCTCAGGATTAAGATCAACAAATAAACAGGGTACAGGTATTTAGAGCTTCCGAAAAACAAATAGACAAACACGGGACTCGAACCACTTACCCTAGTCCTTACGACACCAATCGCCTAGGAGCGATTTTACGAACTAGCCATTCTAAAAAATGACTCACGGGGGAGCGTCTTTCTCAAACGCTCGTTATTTAACTAGACACAGAACAATCAGGTAGGGTTCGTTCCAATAATGTCTGCACAAACACATGCTATAAGCTTATTGTGTTTGTATATATTTGAGACGAGACAATATCATACATACACACATGTATACAAATATAACAAACATGCATAAAGGAAGACTAGTTACTGTGTATTGTGATATTGCTTTCTGGTCTGTATTTTGTCATAATAAGGACTTTGTATTGATTTGATTGTAGTCCTGAGCAAGACTGCACTGATCTAGATATAGTCCTGAGAAGGACTTAGTTTTTCTAGTGTCTATCGGTTTTGTTTTGTTTTGCTGATCTCGTTACCTTTAGTTTTGTCAAAATGTTAGTTTTCTTTGGAGAAGCTTGACAGTAGTTTCTAGCTTATTTTTTATTGAGCTTATTAATATTATGTGCTTATTATAACGGTTTTTAGCCAATTACAGTTCCGGGAATGAAGCGATGGAATGTACTTATTAAAAAGTACAGTAGCAAACTAAATCAACGTGTTGGTCAAACGATCTTTATCAAGTAAGGTATACAAGACACAGATAAAGGAAAAGTGATTTATCACAGTAAGACAAACGATATCAAAACAAAAATTTGAGATTAAAACCTGATAATTAAAACGTGGCACTCAAACGGTACCCGATAAAGCTATTTTAGTTGAAACAATAAAATTATAATGTGGTTGTATTATCATAGTTTGACCTTTTTTTGTTTGCTTGTTTGAACATGTGGGCAGAGACTAACTCAGATAAGGACTGTTCTATTTTAATCTTTCATTTCATTATGATTAGACTTGACCTGTGACTAGGCACAGAATATCAAGCACACAAGCGTGGTTATGTGGTATATTTGTTTAAGAAACTGCTGCTCTACGTACTGTGCCTTCCCTAGAATCTGATTGATTGATTGATGATAGAACCATCATCATTGCGCTTCGATGAGTAACCATGTGTGCTCCGATCTCTTCCTTAAACAGGAAGCGGTGCACGAACTCCGTAGCACCGGCGAGGGTTCGCGATTTAATTTTGAAGATATTTTAATAGGAATTTAATTTTTAATTTTTTTCTAATGGATTTTGCCCTGGCAGCGGCTTATCAGCCTTCTCTTTTCCATTTTGAACTGCCAAGTGTTCTTTTACATGCTCAAATTATACACGGGACCTACGTTGTATCGTCAGTCTCCGATAGGTCTAGAAACTCGATCTCACCTACACTCAGATCTGGGATCTCTTGGAAAAAATCTCCGGTGGCTCCACGAGGGATCGAACCTGGTACCTTTGCACGAGACGAGCACATAACCTCTACACCACAGAGACCATGAATCTATTCCCAGTGTTTGTTTGTATATCTAACATTATGCCAGTGTTTGTTTGTATATCTGACATTATGCCAGTGTTTGTTTGTATATCTGACATTATGCCAGTGTTTGTTTGTATATCTGACATTATGCCAGTGTTTGTTTGTATATCTGACATTATGCCAGTGTTTGTTTGTATATCTGTCATTATGCCAGTGTTTGTTTGTATATCTGACATTATGCCAGTGTTTGTTTGTATATCTGACATTATGCCAGTGTTTGTTTGTATATCTGACATTATGCCAGTGTTTGTTTGTATATCTGACATTATGCCAGTGTTTGTTTGTATATCTGACATTATGCCAGTGTTTGTTTGTATATCTGACATTATGCCAGTGTTTGTTTGTATATCTGACATTATGCCAGTGTTTGTTTGTATATCTGACATTATGCCAGTGTTTGTTTGTATATCTGACATTATGCCAGTGTTTGTTTGTATATCTGACTTTATGCCAGTGTTTGTTTGTATATCTGACATTATGCCAGTGTTTGTTTGTATATCTGACATTATGCCAGTGTTGTTTATATCGATATGTGTGTGTTATACTGACATTATGCCAGTGTTTGTTTGTATATCTGACATTATGCCAGTGTTTGTTTGTATATCTGACATTATGCCAGTGTTTGTTTGTATATCTGACATTATGCCAGTGTTTGTTTGTATATCTGACATTATGCCAGTGTTTGTTTGTATATCTGACATTATGCCAGTGTTTGTGTGTATATCTGACATTATGCCAGTGTTTGTTTGTATATCTGACATTATGCCAGTGTTTGTTTGTATATCTGACATTATGCCAGTGTTTGTTTGTATATCTGACATTATGCCAGTGTTTGTTTGTATATCTGACATTATGCCAGTGTTTGTTTGTATATCTGACATTATGCCAGTGTTTGTTTGTATATCTGACATTATGCCAGTGTTTGTGTGTATATCTGACATTATGCCAGTGTTTGTGTGTATATCTGACATTATGCCAGTGTTTGTGTGTATATCTGACATTATGCCAGTGTTTGTTTGTATATCTGACATTATGCCAGTGTTTGTTTGTATATCTGACATTATGCCAGTGTTTGTTTGTATATCTGACATTATGCCAGTGTTTGTTTGTATATCTGACATTATGCCAGTGTTTGTTTGTATATCTGACATTATGCCAGTGTTTGTTTGTATATCTGACATTATGCCAGTGTTTGTTTGTATATCTGACATTATGCCAGTGTTTGTTTGTATATCTGACATTATGCCAGTGTTTGTTTGTATATCTGACATTATGCCAGTGTTTGTTTGTATATCTGACATTATACCAGTGTTTGTTTGTATATCTGACATTATGCCAGTGTTTGTTTGTATATCTGACATTATGCCAGTGTTTGTTTGTATATCTGACATTATGCCAGTGTTTGTTTGTATATCTGACATTATGCCAGTGTTTGTTTGTATATCTGACATTATGCCAGTGTTTGTTTGTATATCGACATTATGCAGTGTTTGTTTGTATATCTGAATTATGCCAGTGTTTGTTGTATACTTACATTGCAGTGTTTGTGTGTATATCTGACATTATGCCAGTGTTTGTTTGTATATCTGACATTATGCCAGTGTTTGTTTGTATATCTGACATTATGCCAGTGTTTGTTTGTATATCTGACATTATGCCAGTGTTTTTGTGTGTATATCTGACATTATGCCAGTGTTTGTTTGTATATCTGACATTATGCCAGTGTTTGTTTGTATATCTGACATTATGCCAGTGTTTGTTTGTATATCTGACATTATGCCAGTGTTTGTTTGTATATCTGACATTATGCCAGTGTTTGTTTGTATATCTGACATTATGCCAGTGTTTGTGTGTATATCTGACATTACTTTATTCCTGTGTTTTCAAAATGAATACTTTGAAAATAAGATACACTCGTACAAACTAACAGAAAATATAGTAAACATTAAAGTACGCTATCTAACAGACAGATAATGTGTGCTATTTGTGCTTGTATAAATCTCACTATTATTAATAGTAACAAGACGAACGTAGAATCATAAACGTCAGGAATTAACATTTCCCACATTTCTGTTTGTGAATGTTACTGAATTCTTCTTCTTCAGAGATAGTTACTCAGAATTTTAGGTTTACAGTGTACCACAAACTGCTCTGTCAGTTTTAGACCTATTGTGTATAACTATTGTTCAATTTTTATTTGTCTAACTACTATAACTCATTTTGAATATTGATAGCAAATACTAGGGACAGAGATTTGTGGCCATCCATGATAGCCTACTCCAGACGGCACGGCACCTGATGTTGATGATATATATATATATATTGCTTTTTGTCCAATATTGTTGAGTGTTTCTAACAACTATAACTCATTTTGAATATAAATCATATATTTTCCAAACAATTGCACATAAGAGCAAGACTACATTGACATAGATTAAGCACAAAAGAATAAATATATTAGTAAATATTTGCAAACAAGTAATCGCAAAATGTAGATCGATATGTATCGTATAAATTCAAATACACTAAGAAATGCATTGGTGTCAGCAGATTTATCAGATTTATCGCATAAGATTTATTTGAAAGGAAAAACAGTTATACTTTTTATTTAAATATTTATAACTTAAAAAACAATTCTGACACTTTTGTACAAAACAAAAGAATGTGCTACAGTTGTTTTTGACACGTTTGGGTCACATCTGTACAGAGCTTAAGTGTTTTATAGGTATGCAATGAGTTCATTGACATTTCTTGCACACTTCATTGATTTTGTATAGTGTATGAATATATTAGATGTACTACTTAACTCAAACTTATTGTCTGGGTTTTTTTGGATTTAAAAAAGAATTATTGGTAGTTTACAGTTTTGATGGACATGTTAACTCCTTCACCCTTGTGAGACGATATACTGAATGTGGTATTTTTTTAAATGACGCAAAGCCAGTCTACTGGGTAATTCAGTCTATTGTCTTTTCCCAAGTGGATTATGGAATTTGTTGTCTACTTTTGCAGTTAAGCGTAAGGGTGGGAGCTTTAATTTACGTTCCATGGCCAGATGAGTCGCCCTAGTTGTGTTATATCCGTGTTTATTTAGTGTGGTCTTGATATTGTCTATCCATCGTGTTTTGGTCTTCCCCTGGCTGTAGTACTTGATCTCTTTTTATTGTATGATGGTTTTATTGGTAGTTGATTGTTAGCATTCTATTCGCAGTAAATGTCTAAACCACTGCATTTGTTGTCTTTTAATGTATTCGGTGCATGACATTATGCTAACTCTGTTTCTGATGTCTATCCCTGTATTAGACTATTTTTTCGTAGCCTATCTATCCTGGTGACCGTTACTGCCTCCCACAAGCATTTCATGTCACAAGTGGTGAACTTTCTGCGGGGTGTTGCTGTCAGAGACCAAGTCTGGCACTGGTAACAAAGTGTTGGTATAAAAATACTTTTTATCAACTGTCTTTTCCCTTCCATCTTGAACTTTAAGTGTTGTAGTAATGTTGCCGTGTCAGCTCGTAGATACATTGCAAATTTCAGTATACGTTGCAAAATAAATGTGTCAGAGGGTAACAAAAATTACGGAGTGAAAGGGTTAATTTACGAATAATAACTAATAAACCACTTAACTACCTGTCAAGAACAATAACACAACACAGAATCGTCTGTAGTTTCTATCCGACATCCTTTCTAATTCTTTCCGTGTCCTTTCAATCACTCCGGTATTCATTGCCCTTGTCTTTATGTGTATAGATACGTTAAGGCAAGGGAGGGGAAGGATGTATGCGGACAAATGCCACCCACTGGTAACTGGCTTTTTTTATAAGACAGTTTTTGTGACTATTGCTAACTAGCTATTCTTGAAACATTTCAAAGAAGATAATATTTCTATACATGAATCGTATAATATTTCTATACGTGAATCGTATATATTTCTATATGTGAATCGTATCATATTTCTATACGTGAATCGTATATATATATCTATACGTGAATCGTATATATTTCTATATGTGAATCGTATTATATTTCTATACATGAATCGTATATATTTCTATGCGTGAATCGTATTATATTTCTATACATGAATCGTATATATTTCTATGCGTAAATCGTATATATTTCTATACGGGGATCGTATATATTTCTATACGTGAATCGTATATATTTCTTTGCGTGAATCGTATTATATTTCTATACATGAATCGTATATATTTCTTTGCGTGAATCGTATTATATTTCTATACATGAATCGTATATATTTCTATGCGTGAATCGTATATATTTCTATACGGGAATCGTATATATTTCTATACGTGAATCATATATATATATATATATCTATACGTGAATCGTATATATTTATATATGTGAATTGTATTATATTTCTATACGTGAATCGTATATATATTTCTATACGTGAATCATATTATATTTATATACGTGAATCGTATATATTTCTATACGTGAATCATATTATATTTCTATATGTGAATCGTATATATATATCTATACGTGAATCATATTCTATTTCTATATGTGAATCGTATTATATTTCTATACGTGAATCATATATATATATATCTATACGTGAATCGTATATATTTCTATACGTGAATCGTATTATATTTCTATACGTGAATCGTATTATATTTCTATACGTGAATCGTATATATTTCTATACGTGAATCGTGCAATCGAAATCTAATATGAATCTTGTCTTCTAAATTTCCGCTAGGTAAACTACCAACAAAATGATTTTTTTCATTTTTATACACTCTCTACACATTTTTGTTAACTCTGGAACCATGGAATTTTGTCAGTTTATTCCTGCATAAATTTTTTACCAACGCAACCATCTTGAACTCTTTACATGCTTTATTTACCGAGTTATGAATCAGTTAAGTGTGTTAGAAAATGTATACATGTCATAGCGTGTTCCATCAGTCACTATACTAGGTCACTGTGTATTCACAGTAGTCAACGAGGACAAAAGTAGTTGCACCATTTGAGAATGAAGAACATCAATTTAAAAAATGGATCAAAATTTCCATACTTTATCAGAACGAACAAGACAAATTTAATTTCCACTTTTCTAAATGTAATGGAATATACAATTTATAAATTTTTAAAAAAAGCTAAAACAACCCATTTTCATGCCAAGAGGTATAACTTAATACGGTTTTAGACTTGTATTATTCTTTGACCTGTGATACCCGTTAGGTAATGTGATCAATAATGTGAACATCAGTCGGATTACCTTTACCTCTCAGTGCTTCTCTGGAACCTACCAGAATGTGCGCCGACGTGAGAACTGTTACTGTTGAAAATTATTTCACACGTTAAGTCCACGCACTGATGTGTTGTAAAGTTAGTCCATTTATAAAAGCATGTGTCTATTACGTAAACGGTGTAGTCGTTTTCTTTGTTTTCACAGGCAAATAAAAACTAACTTGACATTTTACTTTGTTTCGATAATATATCGACAACGATTTACATCGACAATACTCAATTGACACAGATGCATGTCGACAATACTTTCATTGACAAATATGCGCATCGACAATACTCCATTGACTCAGATGCACATCTACAATTTATTAACTCAGATGCGCATCGACATTATATTCATTGACTCAGACGCACATCGACAATATATTACTTGACGCAGAAGCGTATCAACACTACAACACTACAACAGTACGACACTACAACACTACAACACTACAACACTACAACACTACGACACTACAACACTACAACACTACAACACTACAACACTACAACACTACAACACTACAACACTACGACACTACAACACTACAACACTACGACACTACAACACTACGACACTACGACACTACAACACTACAACACTACAACACTACAACACTACGACACTACGACACTACAACACTACAACACTACGACACTACAACACTACAACACTACAACACTGCATAAATAAACAAACAAGACGATCTGAAGAATAAACACACGCTCATTTGATAACGTTTCGTAATCTATTCTTTTTTTTTATTCTTATTTATTTAAATATCCAATACAATTGTATCCATTTCAAGTTCATCAATCACAAAAATATGTCTCTTTTCTATTCTGAAATTTTCTAATTTTTAATTAATGTTATTATCTTCGTTCTCTTCAAAACCAAAATAAACGTTCCATCTATTTTTTATTTGGTTCAAAAATAGCAAGTTCTTTCCGTCTAAATTGTCATTTTAAAATCTTCTTTCAAACCGTGATTTGTTTTGGTTTTATCTTTAAATTTGTTTTTTTAGTGAAATTTTGTTTTTTATGATGCAATATTTCTGAATTGATAACATCAGTTAAAAAGTTGTTGAGTGGATATGTTATTAGAGCCTTAGTCCATAAATACTAATGTCGTGTACCAGCTTGGTTGATGTTACATTCGACTAAGCAAACATTTGTCAATCGCTACTTCAGTTAGGGACAAGATTTCAAATTTGTCTCAGAAATCTTCTTCTCATCGTTCTTTGGTGAAGCGCTTAGTTTACTGTGGACCATAAACTAGGCAGTCAGTTGCAGGTCTGTCAGGTTTCTCGAATGCTTAGTTTTTAGGTCGACTATGTGTGGCCGCATTGTTTCTTAATTCACACAGGAGATTACATTCTTGCAGGACATGAGTTGTATATTCCACCTGCTGACACTGTCAGAGAGATGTTTGATGTATTCCACCTGCTGACACTGTCAGAGAGCTGTTTGATGTATGCCACCTGCTGACACTGTCAGAGAGATATTTGATATATTCCACCTGCTGACACTGTCAGAGAGCTGTTTGATGTATTCCACCTGCTGACACTGTCAGAGAGCTGTTTGATGTATGCCACCTACTGACAATGTCAAAGAGCTGTTTGATGTATTCCACCTGCTGACAGTGTCAGAGAGATGTTTGATGTATTCCACCTGCTGACACTGTCAGAGAGCTGTTTGATGTATTCCACCTGCTGACACTGTCAGGGAGATGTTTGATGTATTCCACCTGCTGACACTGTCAGAGAGCTGTTTGATGTATGCCACCTGCTGACACTGTCAGAGAGATGTTTGATATATTCCACCTGCTGACACTGTCAGAGAGCTGTTTGATGTATGCCACCTGCTGACACTGTCAAAGAGCTGTTTGATGTATTCCACCTGCTGACAGTGTCAGAGAGATGTTTGATGTATTCCACCTGCTGACACTGTCAGAGAGCTGTTTGATGTATTCCACCTGCTGACACTGTCAAAGAGCTGTTTGATGTATTCCACCTGCTGACAGTGTCAGAGAGATGTTTGATGTATTTCACCTGCTGATACTGTCAGAGAGATGTTTGATGTATTCCACCTGCTGACACTGTCAGAGAGCTGTTTGATGTATTCCACCTGCTGACACTGTCAGAGAGCTGTTTGATGTATTCCACCTGCTGACACTGTCAAAGAGCTGTTTGATGTATTCCACCTGCTGACAGTGTCAGAGAGATGTTTGATGTATTTCACCTGCTGACACTGTCAGAGAGCTGTTTGATGTATGCCACCTGCTGACACTGTCAAAGAGCTGTTTGATGTATGCCACCTGCTGACACTGTTAGAGAGCTGTTTGATGTATGCCACCTGCTGACACTGTCAGAGAGCTGTTTGATGTATGCCACCTGCTGACACTGTCAAAGAGCTGTTTGATGTTTGCCACCTGCTGACACTGTTAGAGAGCTGTTTGATGTATTCCTAGTCTATGTAATCGTCTGCCTCAGAAATGAGGGTTTTTTTTAACAATGGTCGAATGGATTCTTTTTTTCCGATCCAGAAGCACTTGAGCTTTCAGCTTTTCGCCCGATGCCATGGACATTGTAATCCTTCGGTTCGGTGCCAAGAACACCGTACATCTGGAGAACCTGTGACTTTTCTACCAGCAACCGGAATTGAACTACACTCACAGGGAACTTGTCACACGTGGTCCAACGCGATACGAACACGCTGCGCTGACTGGCTGGTCGAATTGATAAGAGCGAGGCTCGCATGCAAGAAAACTGGGTTCAATCCACGGTAAAGTCAAGGATTCCATTTTCTGTCGGGGGCCGTGGAAAAAAAATTATAACCTTAACAGTTTCGTGGCGACTGTACTAGCAATGCCGCCATTCAATTCCACAGACACATGTTCTCTCTATCCTACACTCCTCAAAACAAAAAGCAGTATTGCAGGTTTTAACGAAAAAAACGTTTGACACTTTAAAAACCATTGTAACATTTCACTTTTATACCGTTAGATATAACGAAATTATATATATATATATACATATATATATATATATATATATAGACACACGTTGAGAAGAAATGATCAAAGAATATCAAAGCAGGCATTGGAGTGGGATGCAGAGGGTTCAAGAAAGAGAGGACGACCTAGGGAACCCTGAAACGAACTTTGCCGAGAGAGGCAAGAAATATCGGTCTTAGCTCCATGGAGGAGATTGAGCGAGTTTCCCAGGATTGAGCAGTATGGAGAAATTGCTTTCACGCCCTATGGAACATATAACGGTACTAGAGGAATTATTATTATATCTATTTATATATACGTTAGGGTCTCCGCATCGATGGTAGGTGATCCTGGAAGGCTGTCTTACTTTGATATTGCAACCTATGCCAGGCTGTAATTTGTCCATCTCTTGATTCCACCCACACACCCCCTCTCCCACTCCCTTGTGTATCGATCTTCTTTGCTTGCCGACCTTCAACTTCCCCCCTCCTTAATGTTTTGATCAATGTGTCATGGCACTTTACGTGTCCGAAATATTTTATTTGTTTGATATTTGTATTTCCTGTAATAATTAAAGGGTTTTAAAGCCGAAGGATTGACTTAATTGCACCGGGTTTTACCCCATAAGGCTCGGTCTCTCTCCGCAGAAATGGCACGCCACCTGCCGAGAGTATTGCACAAAGCACGTACTCCTTGGCGTGATGCTGACCACATCACCCATTGTGTGCCGACGGTCAATGAAAAATACAGGCCTTACACTGTATTTACCTATATACCACAAGGTATGAAAGGGTTCCTTTACTTTTACTTTTACAAACTCCTTAGCTCCATCAACAATCCTAGGTGGCTCTGGAAAAAAACTGCACTGGTGAACAGAATGGCGCTGTCTGGACTCGAACCCACAACCTTCGACTCACAAGGCAAATGACTTAACCACTTAACCACAGAGACCCTCTGTAATAAATATGGTGTTATTCCCAATTATTCTATAACACCTTCTTTATTTCTATATTTTTCTGTCCATGAAACACGACCCATTCTTTTCTATATCCAAATCGCAAAGGCATTAATCATGCCTTCTAAATACTTACTGTGGTTGATGGCTACGTCCTTTGGGATATGCCACGATTTTCATTTTCTAAATACTTCTTTATTGTGTATGTTACTGAACCATACGCAAGATTAAATATAATACTTAATAATGCTTATCTTTAGCGTATGTGTTATCTATTTAGATGTTAACAACTTGCTCATGTCACTGTAGAGGTTTCTGTGATGTAGAGTTTAAGTGCTTATCTCTCGTTGTATAGGTACCAGGTTCTCTCCCTCCTGGAGCCATCTGGATATTTTTCAAGAGATTCCTGATCTCAGTGTTGGTGAGATCGAGTTCCTAGTCATATCGGATGTGGACGATAAAACGTAAGTCTTGTGTTCAATTTGAGATCGTAAAGAACCCTTGGCAGTTCAAAATCGAGAAGAGTAGGCTGGAAAACCAGTCATGTAGCAATATGCTGTATTTTTACATGTTCCAGAAGATCTCTGTTTATTTTTATATTTATTACTGCTTAATGAGATGTTCTTCTTCTATTTCTTCGTTTGTCACTAGATGTGCAGTCCGTATTCCTCTAATAAAGGAAGCTGTCGGCTTTAGATTGTCTGCCACGCCATACAGTTTGTCTCGGGCGCTTATGTAAGTGGGCCACCTCTTTCTTCTAAGGTCTGTATACTACGAGCAGTACTGTGGTACACTCTCTGTCGTCATACTCGCCAAGTCACAGTTGTACAGGCTGTTGGTGCTTATTTTTGAACATTTAATCAGTTGCTCATAGAATCACAAAGCAGACATTGAATTAGAGGTGCAAAGGTTCCAAAAATATAACTCCTGAAACGAACTTTGCAGAGAGTCTAGAAATATCGGTCTCACTTCTATCGAGAAGACTGGACGAGTTGTCCTGGATAGACCGACATGAAGACAGTTATTTCAGGCCATGTGTAACGTTGAACGAGTTGTCAGGGATAGAGCGACATGAAGACAGTTATTTCAGGCCATGTGTAACGTTGAACGAGTTGTCAGGGATAGATCGACATGGAAAACGACTTTCAGGCCCTGTGTAACGTTGAACGAGTTGTCAGGGATAGATCGACAAAGAGAAACTTCTTGCAGGCACTTTGTAACTTACAACATTACAAGATGAATATAAAAATAATAAATGGTTGATTATGTAAGATAGAAATGCTAAAGTTGGAAAGAAAAAATACAAAAATCTCAAAGGATCCTATGAATGAAGAAAAAGATACGGCAGAAGAGATATACTCTTCTGGAAACGAAATAAATTTCCGGAGACAAAAGACTCTTTGAACAATAGAAGAAAATTATATACATCTAAAAGATAATTAAATAAAACATATTGTCTTACAAATGATAACGGACAGGTAAAAGAAAAATATAACCAAAACTGAGACATAAACAGAAGTAGATAGAAACTGTGCCAAAACTGAGACATAAACAGGAGTAGATAGAAACTGTGCCAAAACTGAGACATAAACAGAAGTAGATAGAAACTGTGCCAAAACTGAGACATAAACAGAAGTAGATAGAAACTGTGCCAAAACTGAGACATAAACAGAAGTAGATAGAAACTGTGCCAAAACTGAGACATAAACAGAAGTAGATAGAAACTGTGCCAAAACTGAGACATAAACAGAAGTAGATAAAAACTGTGCCAAAACTGAGACATAAACAGAAGTAGATAGAAACTGTGCCAAAACTGAGACATAAACAGAAGTAGATAGAAACTGTGCCAAAACTGAGACATAAACAGGAATAGATAGAAACTATGAACAACGTTCTAAAGCAAGGAAGACGCACAAAAGGATTAAAAGATGATTTTAAAAAGTATATAGAGCCTGAAAGATTAAAAAAAAATATGCTTTGAAACAACCATATATAGATCAAGCATGTCTTGTCAAAGTGAGGAAATAAAACATGAAAGACTAACGAAGCAAAGTTGTGAGCAGAAGAGAATATCCGAATCAGAAAGTAGATCATGAATAGGATTTCTTAAGAGCATACACACAAACAGTGAACGAGTGAATAACCGAAAGAGATCAAATGAAAAATTTGGTTTGGATGTCTGATAAAAGCATAAATAAGGTAACATATATAAGGAAACTGTTGTTGATGGCTACGTTCTGTAAAGGATATGTCACTATTTTCATTTCATATATGGAAAGTAAGGCAAAAAGCTTTTTTCGCTTTATGAGTCGATATGCTGGCTTATTTTTGTTAAGATGACACAGATCCAGTCTACTGTCTACTTCAGGATAAATTGCAATATAAATGTCTTTGGAGGTAACAAAAGTTAACGTGTGAAAGGGTAAGAACAGAAACAAAATGTAAAAAGTCGTTCAGACAAAACAATAATGGATAGAAGAGAACTGCTAGAAAATAGAAGTCGCTGGGAAAATCCCAAAAAAATACAGAAACGCATGAAAAACTAAAAATGAACAAATCTTATTCAACACATATAGCTATATATATATATATATGTAAGATAAATTTGGAATTTGTATGTGTGTTTATCTGTTCCCAATGCTTCAAGATATATGGACATCCTACGGACTAGAAATTTGGCAAGGGGGGCGCTTTCATAGATGGGAAGATGTAAAAATTATAAAACTGGACTATTCGTTCGTTTTTGTATCTTATATACTAACTTAACGAAATGAATATTTTCACCGGAAGCGTTGCCGATCACAAGTGACGCGAATATTTGACCTATTCTAATTTTTCCCCGAAGGCGTTCTAAGTTTGTTCTGTACACAGCCAACTCAAAAATATCTAGCGCTGGCAACGGTTCTGTAGTACCGCTGTAGATATTTACTGGAATTTTACCACATATGGTCACTATTCGATATGTTTTTAATCATTTTAATTATTGTTGGTTTTGAAGCTTTCCTTTCTTTCTTAGTTTGACTGTTTTACCGCTATTCAATACTCACCTTGCTTTTATCACGGTATTATTTTGTTTAATCCACGTAGCATGTAGAGTAAACATATTGCTATAAATGGGAAAGAAGCCGATTTTTGAAGTTATACCGGTGATGGGATGGGGCATGTCTCTTTAATATGCTCAGTCTCGCCACAGCCAACTCTAGATAACTAAGCAAGACAACTGACGGAGAAACCCCTGACTTAGATCAGATCGGGCGGCTGGAATCTATATATGTTTGATAGAACACTGCAAGCTTTTTGTTTTTTTATTCAATTCTGTGCGTCTATAGTTATTTATTGGTGAAAAATATTCATAATACTTATATTCCTTATTGTTAAACTTAACTTGTTGCATAATATAACTTCGATTTAGCATTTTGTGTTAATTTTAAAATGAATTCGTCTATATACACCAATACTAGAATGCGAGGTCACGTGGTGCAGTTGTGGTCTGATTTCCCATAATTCTTACCTGGGTCTGAAGACCCATAAATTTATAGCTGGCTCTGGTCTCGCACTGGTTGGGACTGATAAATCCCCGTGCAAAGAACGGATACATCTGCTAGTAAATTATATACGGAGAGAAACATGAATGTGTCCTATTTGCTTAGTTTTTATGTGTTATGTAAACCGAACACATTTTCCAACAAATGGCTGGAATGTCAGTGATTAAGATCTGTTGAAGAATTCTAAACAATCTTTACTGATATGTAGATTACATAGTGATGTTAGCTTAGAACGACCAAGAATTGCAAGAACTCATAGAACAAGTAAATAACAGATGTAAGTTATGTGAACAAGACATCAATATCGACAATAAAAACTAATAAACAAAACACAAGAAAAGAACAGGTTGAACATGAAAAATGAAGGTATGACAATGGAACAAGTAGTAAGCTATGTATATGTGGGAAATATAATAGCAGAGGCTGAAAGAAGTGAAATGAGGAAAGTTAAGAATAGAACTGGAAGGGCAAACAGTCTGTTAAATAATAGCAAAACTTACAAAAACTGGGACGCATCAAGTGCTATTGGTTATTAGTTATTGGTTACTGTGCAGACGTCACATCACTCTGGTTAGACCCATAGGGGCTCAATCTTCCACAGCATATGTCGAATGGTATTGTATTGATGGTTGCTGTGTTCCTGTGTCTTACTGGCTAAACACACTTTCTCTCTCTCTCTCTCTCTCTCTCTCTCTCTGCCCCTCAAGCAGTCAGCTCTAATTGTTCAACGTGTAATTTCAAACTCTTTAAATCGCTGGATTTAAGTTCATGTTAGTGTTCTCATCGAACAATATAAATAGAGAGATCAAAGAACATCTTCTGCATCCAAACTAAAATCCCAAAGAATCGATGCTTTCGTTGCAAGACTGTCCGCTCTCTCGTTGCCGCGAACACCCGCATGTCTAGGACAGTATATCGACTTTATCAAGTGTTACATATACTCATCATTGTAGGGTTAAGGAGTAAATGTGGACAGTAAACAAAGAGATGAAACACAGAATCAAAACTTCTAAGATGTCAATAAACAGAAGAATATAATGAAAAGAAAAGATAATCTAGTAAAGATATGCTGCAAAAACTAAAACTGAAAAAAAGAGAATTACTTAAAGAGAAAAAGAAATACTTAAAATGTTAAACTTAATGTTTTGGCCATGTTAAGAGACAGGATACATTGTCTGAAACTTTATTGGAGAACAGTTACGGGCAAGAGAACAAAGGAAAGGCGGAGGTATAATTGGGAGGAAACCATAAAGAGGTGGAAATTAGTCTGTTAACGTTCTGTGTTACAGGGAAAAAGAAACATAATTTTCTGGAAATATATTGCAATCAAACTTCGAGGTCAAGGCGGCACATGTTGATGATGAGCATGACCTTTAATTCTTAACCCTAGTAATGGCGTATTGCCCTTTCTATATTATCTGTCTTTTCATTACCTTTTTATTTATACTTTTCTTATTTGTCTGAGAAGAGACTTATATATGAGCTGAAAGACAAGAGAGAAAAGCGTAAACTCAGAAGTTGTCACAGTAAAACACTTGCCAATTGACCATCTGTAAAGACGAAAAAGGCTATATATATCTTTCATGTTTGTGTGGTCATTTAGTACTTATCTTTCATGTTCGCGTGGTTTTAGTACTTATCTTTCATGTTTGTGTGGTTTTAGTACTTATCTTTCATGTTTGTGTGGTTTTAGTACTTATCTTTCATGTTTGTGTGGTTTTAGTACTTATCTTTCATGTTTGTGTGGTTTTAGTACTTATCTTTCATGTTTGTGTGGTCAGATAGTACTTATCTTTCATGTTTGTGTGGTCAGTTAGTACTTATCTTTCATGTTTGTGTGGTTTTAGTACTTATCTTTCATGTTTGTGTGGTCAGTTAGTACTTATCTTTCATGTTTGTGTGGTCAGTTAGTACTTATCTTTCATGTTTGTGTGGTCAGTTAGTACTTATCTTTCATGTTTGTGTGGTCAGTTAGTACTTATCTTTCATGTTTGTGTGGTCAGTTAGTACTTATCTTTCATGTTTGTGTGGTTTTAGTACTTATCTTTCATGTTTGTGTGGTCATTTAGTACTTATCTTTCATGTTTGTGTGGTCATTTAGTACTTATCTTTCATGTTTGTGTGGTCAGTTAGTACTTATCTTTCATGTTTGTGTGGTCAGTTAGTACTTATCATTCATGTTTGTGTGGTCATTTAGTACTTATCTTTCATGTTTGTGTGGTCAGTTAGTACTTATCTTTCATGTTTGTGTGGTCAGTTAGTACTTATCATTCATGTTTGTGTGGTTTTAGTACTTATCTTTCATGTTTGTGTGGTCAGTTAGTACCTATCTTTCATGTTTGTGTGGTCACTTAGTATTATCTTTCATGTTTGTGTGGTCATTTAGTACTTATCTTTCATGTTCGCGTGGTTTTAGTACTTATCTTTCATGTTTGTGTGGTTTTAGTACTTATCTTTCATGTTTGTGTGGTCATTTATTACTTATCTTTCATGTTTGTGTGGTTTTAGTACTTATCTTTCATGTTTGTGTGGTCATTTAGTACTTATCTTTCATGTTCAGTGGTTTTAGTACTTATCTTTCATGTTTGTGTGGTTTTAGTACTTATCTTTCATGTTTGTGTGGTTTTAGTACTTATCTTTCATGTTTGTGTGGTCAGTTAGTACTTATCATTCATGTTTGTGTGGTTTTAGTACTTATCTTTCATGTTTGTGTGGTTTTAGTACTTATCTTTCATGTTTGTGTGGTCATTTAGTACTTATCTTTCATGTTTGTGTGGTCAGTTAGTACTTATCTTTCATGTTTGTGTGGTCAGTTAGTACTTATCTTTCATGTTTGTGTGGTCTGTTAGTACTTATCTTTCATGTTTGTGTGGTCAGTTAGTACTTATCTTTCATGTTTGTGTGGTCAGTTAGTACTTATCTTTCATGTTTGTGTGGTCAGTTAGTACTTATTTTTCATGTTTGTGTGGTTTTAGTACTTACCTTTCATGTTTGTGTGGTCATTTAGTACTTATCTTTCATGTTTGTGTGGTCATTTAGTACTTATCTTTCATGTTTGTGTGGTCATTTAGTACTTATCTTTCATGTTCGCGTGGTTTTAGTACTTATCTTTCATGTTTGTGTGGTCAATTCGTACTTATCTTTCATGTTCGCGTGGTCAGTTAGTACTTATCTTTCATGTTTGTGTGGTCAGTTAGTACTTATCTTTCATGTTTGTGTGGTCAGTTAGTACTTATCTTTCATGTTTGTGTGGTCATTTAGTACTTATCTTTCATGTTTGTGTGGTCAGTTAGTACTTATCTTTCATGTTTGTGTGGTTTTAGTACTTATCTTTCATGTTTGTGTGGTCATTTAGTACTTATCTTTCATGTTTGTGTGGTCATTTAGTACTTATCTTTCATGTTCGCGTGGTTTTAGTACTTATCTTTCATGTTTGTGTGGTCAGTTAGTACTTATCTTTCATGTTTGTGTGGTCAGTTAGTACTTATCTTTCATGTTTGTGTGGTTTTAGTACTTATCTTTCATGTTTGTGTGGTCATTTAGTACTTATCTTTCATGTTTGTGTGGTCAGTTAGTACTTATCTTTCATGTTCGCGTGGTTTTAGTACTTATCTTTCATGTTTGTGTGGTCAGTTAGTACTTATCTTTCATGTTTGTGTGGTCAGTTAGTACTTATCTTTCATGTTTGTGTGGTCAGTTAGTACTTATCTTTCATGTTTGTGTGGTCAGTTAGTACTTATCTTTCATGTTTGTGTGGTTTTAGTACTTATCTTTCATGTTTGTGTGGTCAGTTAGTACTTATCTTTCATGTTTGTGTGGTTTTAGTACTTATCTTTCATGTTTGTGTGGTCAGTTAGTACTTATCTTTCATGTGTGTGTGGTCAGTTAGTACTTATCATTCATGTTTGTGTGGTTTTAGTACTTATCTTTCATGGTTGTGTGGTTTTAGTACTTATCTTTCATGTTTGTGTGGTTTTAGTACTTATCTTTCATGTTTGTGTGGTCAGTTAGTACTTATCTTTCATGTTTGTGTGGTCATTTAGTACTTATCATTCATGTTTGTGTGGTCAGTTAGTACTTATCTTTCATGTTTGTGTGGTCATTTAGTACTTATCTTTCATGTTTGTGTGGTCATTTAGTACTTATCTTTCATGTTTGTGTGGTCATTTAGTACTTATCTTTCATGTTGCGTGGTTTTAGTACTTATCTTTCATGTTTGTGTGGTCAGTTAGTACTTATCTTTCATGTTTGTGTGGTCAGTTAGTACTTATCATTCATGTTTGTGTGGTCAGTTAGTACTTATCTTTCATGTTTGTGTGGTCAGTTAGTACTTATATTTCATGTTTGTGTGGTCAGTTAGTACTTATCATTCATGTTTGTGGTCAGTTAGTACTTATCTTTCATGTTTGTGTGGTCAGTTAGTACTTATCTTTCATGTTTGTGTGGTCAGTTAGTACTTATCTTTCATGTTTGTGTGGTCAGTTAGTACTTATCTTTCATGTTTGTGTGGTCAGTTAGTACTTATCTTTCATGTTTGTGTGGTCATTTAGTACTTATCTTTCATGTTTGTGTGGTCAGTTAGTACTTATCTTTCATGTTTGTGTGGTTTTAGTACTTATCTTTCATGTTTGTGTGGTTTTAGTACTTATCTTTCATGTTTGTGTGGTTTTAGTACTTATCTTTCATGTTTGTGTGGTTTTAGTACTTATCATTCATGTTTGTGTGGTCAGTTAGTACTTATCTTTCATGTTCGCGTGGTTTTAGTACTTATCTTTCATGTTTGTGTGGTTTTAGTACTTATCTTTCATGTTTGTGTGGTTTTAGTACTTATCTTTCATGTTTGTGTGGTCAGTTAGTACTTATCTTTCATGTTTGTGTGGTCAGTTAGTACTTATCTTTCATGTTTGTGTGGTCAGTTAGTACTTATCATTCATGTTTGTGTGGTCAGTTAGTACTTATCTTTCATGTTTGTGTGTCATTTTCTTTCTTTCATGAATGTGTGTCTTTCTAATTTTTTTCGCTTTATTGTTGCCAATTAGTTCTTTTATTCACATTTGTGTGACTAATTAGTTATCACTTTCATCGTGTGTGAAGCTCCCACATATGTATAACCCAATTGTTGTTGTAGACATGGCTCTTGCAATATAGCTCTTCCAAATAACAAACAACATTTCAAATTAGAACAGCAATATCTCCCCTTATATACAGTTTAGAAAAAACGTGGAGGTTCAAGATACAACTATGGGCGATTAGAAAAAGAAAGTTAATTGCATATCCATATTTACAGGACTTTATAAATCAACACCAGCTTTTTAACGCTGTTTGTGATTTTCTAGGCATTATTACGTTCAGTAGTTTGCCATTGCTTTCTGAACGGATGGTGCCATCGTTCTTTTGTAAAAATCCCCGTGAAAGAATTTGCAACCAAACTGTCCGCAGCGTGATTCGAACTCAGAACGTTGGGGTTAATAGACCGAGTCACTATCCCCTAAGCAATAGACACCACCTAGGTGATATGTGCATCATATGCAAGTTTAACATTCCTTGCACTTCTTATGTTGTTAGTGAAATATACTCCCGATGAAGGAAGGAGGTGGCGGAAGGGGAGGAGGGGAGGGGGTGTAACAAAATATTTTTCAAGAACATTAATTGTATTTTAAATAAATAATTACAATGCGTACAGTAAACGTTGTTTATCATAAAAAAACAATGTCTTTTGCAACAATTGGTCAAATGTTATGACTATATGTTTGTTAATTTTCTTCTGTTACTTTTTTAAAAAAAGACAACCCTTGTTCAGGGTGGGTCTCCCGCCTTTTAATATAACCAAATCAAAACAATTTCTTAACATGAAATGTTTCATTCTCAGATTAACACACTAACTTCCAAATTCCACATCCTCGGCCCTTTTATCTGTCTTATGCCGGGGACAGTACAATCATTTCTTGTTTCATTGTAAAATTAAATCTAAATTTAGGCTAACGTATTCTGGTCACTATCAGTTTTATTTAATCTTTCACATTTAGTAAACTTTTCATAACAGAACGTTCATAAATCTATAAAATAGCATGTATATATTCCACTTGTACTGTTATATGTTATATGTTATATACCACATGTTATAAGCCTGCAAGTAATTTACCATAACGCTCCATCTTGGACAACTTTCTCAATCTTTCCATGGAACTGAGTCCGTTATTTCTTGTCTAATAAGATTGTCCCCGTGGTTTCCCTTGGGTTTCCTCTCTTTATTGAACCTTTGAGTGGAAGACTTCAAAGCCTGTTTTGGTATTCTTTGATCATTACTTCTCAAAGTATACTCAATATATCTCCATCTTCTCTTTCTTTAACAGTTGTTACTAGTAGTTGACCAGTCATTTCTCGGATTTAATTCTTTCTCCGGAATGTTTCAAATTTTACGTTTATAATTTATCGCAGACCTCTTTTTTTCAAATGCATTCAGCTTACTTTGTATATCTTTAGTTATTTTTCATCTCTCGTTTGCATATGTATATATATATATATATATATATATTCATTAAATTGTGTGTTAAGAAAAATAAAGTTTAATTTGTACATGCACCTGCGAATTTAAGAAGTGAACAAAAATGTATTATTCTAGACCAGGTTTGTGTTTTTGTTAAAGCGGTATTTAATTTGTTTCAGAGGCGTTACTACTACCTGTATAACAACATTTATTTTAATTGCTGAACTTTTCTTGTCACTCCAAGAATAACATCCACACTTCAACATTTATTTCTATTCGTAGTTAAAACATATGCATTCATGAACATGTTTGTGTCTGTTGATTGTGTACTCTGTGACCTTGCTTTATTCTCTGCAACTCTTGTTCCCTTGTTCTCTGTGATGTACACTGCCTGAGAATTATCGTGCGGTTGAGAAACAAAGAAAACAAGCTGCGCTAAAAGACAGAACACACAACAAGTAGATGTCTAACCTTGATCATGTATGCCCCACCTGCGGTAGCGGATTGTGTTCTAGAATTGGACTCTGCAGTCATCTCCGCACACACCAGAGAGGTGCCGCAGTACACGTCTGAGACTGTTGTCACCATCGCTTGCGATGGACGGCTATTATTATATATTTCTATATATAGTTAACTATATATTTTATATAGTATACTTGCTCCCTATATTTTATATAGTATACTTGTTCCCTATATATTTATATCGTATACTTGTTCCCTATATATTTATATAGTATACTTGTTCCCTATATATTTATATAGTATACTTGTTCCCTATATATTTATATCGTATACTTGCTCCCTATATATTTATATGGTATACTTGTTCCCTATATATTTTATATCGTATACTTGCTCCCTATATATTTATATAGTATACTTGCTCCCTATATATTTTATATAGTATACTTGCTCCATATATTTATATAGTATACTTGCTCCTATATATTTATATAGTATACTTGCTCTATATATTTTATATAGTATACTTGCTCCTATATATTTATATAGTATACTTGCTCCTATATATTTTATATCGTATACTTGCTCCTATATATATTTTATATCAGTATACTTGCTCCTATATATTTTATATAGTATACTTGCTCCCTATATATTTTATATAGTATACTTGCTCTCTATATATTTATATCGTATACTTGTTCCCTATATATTTTATATCGTATACTTGCTCCCTATATATTTATATAGTATACTTGCTCCCTATATATTTTATATAGTATACTTGTTCCCTATATATTTTATATAGTATACTTGCTCCCTATATATTTTATATCGTATACTTGCTCCCTATATATTTTATATAGTATACTTGCTCCCTATATATTTATATAGTATACTTGCTCCCTATATATTTTATATAGTATACTTGCTCCCTATATATTTTATATAGTATACTTGCTCCCTATATATTTTATATCGTATACTTGCTCCCTATATATTTATATCGTATACTTGTTCCCTATATATTTTATATCGTATACTTGCTCCTATATATTTATATCGTATACTTGCTCCTATATATTTTATATCGTATACTTGCTCCTATATATTTATATCGTATACTTGCTCCTATATATTTATATCGTATACTTGCTCCTATATATTTTATATCGTATACTTGCTCCTATATATATTTATATCTATACTTGTTCCTATATATTTTATATAGTATACTTGCTCCTATATATTTATATCGTATCTTGCTCCTATATATTTATATAGTATACTTGCTCCTATATATTTATATAGTATACTTGTCTCCTATATATTTATATAGTATACTTGCTCCCTATATATTTATATAGTATACTTGCTCCCTATATATTTTATATAGTATACTTGTTCCCTATATATTTTATATAGTATACTTGCTCCCTATATATTTTATATAGTATACTTGCTCCCTATATATTTTATATGGTATACTTGTTCCCTATATATTTATATCGTATACTTGCTCCCTATATATATTTTATATCGTATACTTGTTCCCTATATATATTTTATATAGTATACTTGCTCCCTATATATTTTATATGGTATACTTGTTCCCTATATATTTTATATCGTATACTTGTTCCCTATATATTTTATATATATAGGCAGCAAGTGGAGCGAGAAGAGCAGACAGGAAAGCCGATGCACGGACAAAATTTATTAGAGAAAAGAATAAATAAAATTCCTACAAAATATTTTAACCATCTTCTAAATTACATTGGGATCCTTGCCGGGGCTACGGAGTTCGAGCACTACCGTTGAGATATTCATGTGTAAGTAAGAGATTGAAGCACAGATGGTTACTCACGGAAGGGCAATGATGATGGTCCAATCAACCAATGAATCAAATAAGCATTCTCTATTATCTATACATTTACTACTAAACATTTTCTATACATTTACTACTAAACATTTTCTATACATTTACTACTAAACATTTTCTATACATTTACTACTAAACATTTTCTATACATTTACTACTAAACATTTTCTATACATTTACTATTATACATTTTCTATACATTTACTACTAAACATTTTCTATACATTTACTACTAAACATTTTCTATATATTTACTACTAAACATTTTCTATACATTTACTATTATACATTTTCTATACATTTACTACTAAACATTTTCTATACATTTACTACTAAACATTTTCTATACATTTACTACTAAACATTTTCTATACATTTACTACTATACATTTTCTATACATTTACTATTATACATTTTCTATACATTTACTATTATACATTTTCTATATATTTACTACTAAACATTTTCTATACATTTACTATTATACATTTTCTATACATTTACTACTAAACATTTTCTATACATTTACTACTAAACATTTTCTATACATTTACTACTAAACATTTTCTATACATTTACTACTAAACATTTTCTATACATTTACTACTATACATTTTCTATACATTTACTATTATACATTTTCTATACATTTACTACTAAACATTTTCTATACATTTACTACTAAACATTTTCTATACATTTACTACTAAACATTTTCTATACATTTACTACTAAACATTTTCTATACATTTACTACTATACATTTTCTATACATTTACTATTATACATTTTCTATACATTTACTACTAAACATTTTCTATACATTTACTACTATACATTTTCTATACATTTACTACTAAACATTTTCTATACATTTACTACTAAACATTTTCTATACATTTACTACTAAACATTTTCTATACATTTACTACTAAACATTTTCTATACATTTACTACTAAACATTTTCTATACATTTACTACTAAACATTTTCTATATATTTACTACTAAACATTTTCTATATATTTACTATAACTTATCTACATTCAAAAATGATTTTCTAACTTCTATATATTTATTATTTGCAGAATTTTTCTTAAACATTTATTCTGAAATGTCTCCAACTTGCGTATTATGTGTTGGGTCATTTTCCAACATTCACTTCTGTATAATAACACTCACAGTATATTACTTCCATATATTTTAAGTTTTGTCCTAAGATTTAGTACTTTTGTTTTCCAGATTTTGTTGAGCATTGCAAACGTTTGTCTTGCTGCTTGATTTTTTTCGATGAAATCCTTTTCTGAATCTCCACCTTGTGATACTGTACTTCCCAGGTATACGAATTTCAATTCGTTTATTATACTTTATCTACCTTCAGAAATCCATTGCTATCAATGTCCTATACTGTATCTTTCTTCAGAAATCCATTTCTATCAATATCCTATACTGTATCTTCCTTCAGAAATCCATTTCTATCAATATCCTATACTGTATCTTCCTTCAGTAATCAATTTCTATCAATATACTATACTGTATCTTCCTTCAGTAATCAATTTCTATCAATATACTATACTGTATCTTCCTTCAGTAATCAATTTCTATCAATATACTATACTGTATCTTTCTTCAGTAATCAATTTCTATCAATATACTATACTGTATCTTCCTTCAGTAATCCATTTCTATCAATATACTATACTGTATCTTCCTTAAGAAATCCATTTCTATCAATATACTATACTGTATCTTCCTTAAGAAATCCATTTCTATCAATGTACTATACTGTATCTTCCTTAAGAAATCCATTTCTATCAATGTACTATACTTTAACTACATTCAAGAATAATTGTTTATTATTTAACTCTTTGCCATTATCAGCCCCAACGAATGATAGGATAAATGGCTCCATTTTTAAAATAGAAACATGTCACCATGAACATATAAAGAGCAATGTTCAATACAATATTTCTTCCAACATTAAGATATCAATGCCAAACCTGGACGCTGACATCAAATGATAGAGAGAAAAAACTAGTTCCGACAGAGATGAAGTGTCTACGCAGAATGATGTGGGTACAAGAAGAGACCGGTTGACAAATGAAGACATCAGGAAAAATGTGGATATAACATCAGTACTGAACTTCATCAAGAAACAATTAATTTAACTTTATGTGGACAAAACGCCACACTACGTAGCTTTTGGTTGGTCCCCTTTTTAGCAGAAGCCACACTACATGACGATTTTATTTAGTCTAAAAATAAATGGCTTGTAAAAGAATAGCGTTTGCCTTGGTTCACTAAGAGAGTTCTACCACATAAGTAGATTACCAACAGACAGTGCACCTCAAAGAGCAATGTTGCTCCGATACAATGGATACAAAGCAAAAGGCAGGCCACGCAAAAAGTGGACCTCAGAGATAACAGAGGCTACGAAATACACTATTTATGAAACACACACAACGCCAAGGCTCGTACTAGAAATCTCTTCTTATCCTAACGCTGTGAGGCAAAACAGGAGTCTAGAAAAGAAAGAAAGAAATAAAGAAGCATAAAACTACAATTTTGTGTGGAGGCTTTTTCACTGCAAAATATTCATTATTCATCTGAGTAAGATATCTCTAATATTCTAATATAATATCTAAAAAGTCGGATATTCAAAGTCACAAACGCGGTGGACAATGACTAACTAACATTTCCTAGAGACTGATATAGATTGCGGTAGTACCCGGCAAACTATTTCCGTGATGTCTGCCACGGACAAAAGAAGGAATACAGCCTATTCAACGTCACGCTTTCGGTCCCCATTTGTTGTGTTTTCTTAATGTTATTTTAGTGGGAAATGTTGTCACAATCATTCTAGAATATAATTAGATAAAATTCAAGCAGCAAACAGTGGGTGTCTGCCATTTCAACCATTTCATGATTGTCTATTTTTCTATTTTTTACTTCCTGTTGGGAAAGGTATCTTCAATCTACATTTTAAAATAACAGCTATTTTTGTTGTTGTTTTTTTTGCCCATGTGCGGTGCAGGGGCCCCAACAGTAGCAAAGAATAGTACCTCTGCAACCTATAAGCTACCGGCACGTCGTAAGAGACGATTTGTGTAGGAGCTAGGAAGCTACCTAGTAAATAAAAATATAGGAGAAAATCGCATGTGCAGAACTGGCATACTTGTAGGCGCATAACTGGCACAACGTAGAATCGCACTTATGCTCAGATCACATACAAATCACAAAGAGGGGTTAACTAGTGGTCGATAAGGAGCGATCGAAGAAGAAGACGAAGTAGAAGAAGTTGTGTTTTCTTGTTTGCTTGTGAGAAATATCTCGCTCTATTCGTCAATGCATTCTCTAAAGATTAGAAAACTGAAGAAAAAACTAATGTTGAAAAAAAGGTGTTATTTTCTCTCATGGAACAAATAAATGGTAGTTCACATTCTCATGAATAATTTCAAACAGTAATTCTCTAGTGTGTATTGTTGATAAAAGCTTGAATAAAATATCAGGTGTAAGGCTGCTACATTTGTCAAAGTTGTTAACATGCAAGTCTGAAAAAGAAGACGAAGGAAACAGCGGAGCTGACGTTTATACACCCAGAGTGTTTCCTGTGACTGTTACTTTCAGGCAGCTAAAAGCCTTTTCGTTAAAACAATTATAAATATAAGGGAAAAAGTGGACCTTAGAGATAACAGAAACGACGAAAAACACTGTATATGAAATGGACACAAATGCCCGTTCTAGCGAGTTCTTCTTATCCTGACGTTGTGAGGCAAAAACAGAATTAGAGAACAAACATTACAAAAAAAAAGACTGCTGTAAAACAAAGTAGCAGAAGTGAAACACGTAGAAATAAAAGTTAGTCCTTAGAAAAATAAGCACATGCATAAACGTTCAAAGAAAATATATATTGGAAGAAAAAAGATGAACATTTAGTTAGTTAGTTTCACTGTAGACAAAACATGACATTGTATGTACAAATCATATATACAGTCTTCTCGTATCATTATATCATAGGGCTTGCAAGTAATTGCTCCATGCCGCTCTGCCTTTGCCAACTCGCCCAGTTTCTTCCATGAAATTGAGTCCGTTAGTAATTGTCTCTCTCATCAAAGTTCGCTTTAGGGTTTCCCTATGCCTCCCACTTCAATGCTTGCTTTGGCAATCTTTTATTATTTCTTCTCAAGGTATGTCCAACATATCTTCATCTTCTCCTTGTTATAACAGTTGTTACTGGCATGTTACTGCTTACAAAACATGGACGCAATAAAATTAACATAACAATAAGCAATAATGTCGAGCACAGAACCATAGAAATGAACGTATTCAGGGCCGACGAATGTCGAATAACGGTCTAGACTGTGTTGGTAATCTGGTGAAACACGCAATAACAAAGCAATGTAGTTTTACAAAGTACAAAAAACAATATACAGAAACGTATCTAAAGACTTTCATTAAACAAAGGATACAAAAGAAATGGAGAAATGCAGACATTCTTTACAGCAAACATATATATTACGAAAATAAATCCAGAACTGTCATAAGTTGAAAGTATGTGACCAAAAAAACGAAATAAATGGGGAAAACTAGAAATGGAAAAAAAAAATATAAAACAATAATAATCAAATATATGTATTGTAAATATACATTTAACATATACACATATACACATATACTATTGAGCATGAGAAGAGACAATATTGAGATGCATATGAATTTAGTGCGTTGAGTTCGTGAGATCGCAAATTACAATATAAAGATATATAAAGCGATTTTTTAGAGCAAATTAACTCCTATCATCAGAGGAACATGATCAGGTGGCTGTGACCTGGATATTGAGAGCTTGCAAATGGTCAGTTCTATTGAAATGAGTGGTTACATTGAAACGTTGGTATTCTGGCATAGTATATCGGTTACCAGTGGCGGCTCGTGATCATTTTTGTTGGTTTGGGCTAGACATTTCTTTCCGGATAAATCATGGTTTTTGGTTGTTATATTTTAATTTATAAAATAATAAATACACGTTATACATTATTTTTGGTGTGACCCGGCCCCACTGACCCTTAATGACGAGCCGCCACTGCCGGTTACTATCTAGTTTCATACTCGAGTAATAATTTTAAAGTAGTCAATTAGTTTCGTTCGGGAGAGCATGGTATCGGGTAGAAGAAAACCAAGCAAAAGATGTGCACAAAATGTCATAGACTAGCTGACTGTGACTGCGTTAACTCTGTGCACATCGTGCAGGGCAGAAAGGCATTTTAGCTGCTGTCATTGAAGACAAGTTCTGACAAAGACAAGCTAGATATTGATGATGATGAGGATGATGTTGCCGATGATGATAATGATGATGACGAAAATGATATGACGATGATGATGATGACGACGATAATGATGAGAATGATGTTGATAACGATGTTGATGATTAGGACGATAATGATGATGAGTATTAGTTACTTAGACTTGATTATCCGTTTCTATTTGTTGAGGCAGTCTAGTAGTTAGCTATATGGCGTGACTAACGGTTTAGACACGAACTAGACGATCAAATTGATAAATTATTTCCGATAGACGAAGCTATTGAAAGGCAATGTAAACGAGGACAAGAACAGACAACGTATACGCCCCATGTTGCAACGTAATACTATGAGGCATCTCTACATATACAAAGATAGCTCCTTCTTTTTCATAGATTAATTATAGTAAAACTGGACAAATGAAGAGTAGAATTTTGGAGAACATTTAACTATATACCATTAACCACTATAGTGGCATAGAAATGTGCGCCAGCAATTATGGCGTCTTTTCACATAGAGCATTTTCTTTTTCTTTTTTACTTTCAAGTTTAATTCTGTTTTGTTTTTTGGGTTCTTTCAAATTTTTTTTTCGTTGCTATAAATAGTAAAACATGTATGTATGTATGTATATATATATATATATTTGTGATACCTACTGCAAACAAGTAGTTTAGTAGTTTGGTAGGTAGTTTAGTGTGGCGTTGGGTAGTTTAGTGTGGCGTTGGGTAGTTTAGTGTGGCGTTGGGTAGTTTAGTGTGGCGTTGGGTAGTTTAGTGTGGCGTTGGGTAGTTTAGTGTGGCGTTGGGTAGTTTAGTGTGGCGCTGGGTAGTTTAGTGTGCGTTAGATTGTTTAGTTTGGTGTTAGGTAGTGTAGCGTGCATTAGATAGTTTAGCGTGGCATAAGGTAATAAGTACGGTAAAGAGGTGAGATCAGATGTTTCATCTGCTACCGTATGACAGTAGATGGTATAATCTGCAACTGTGAAACCCACTGTCATATAGAGGTGGGGCTCAGGAGAGCTTACGTCTAGGGAAGTAAGCCCTGATAGAAAATCCTCACTGCCTAGTGGGTTCGCACAGTTTTGCAGAAGGCGAGAGGAGTAAACATTGACCACAAATTTGGAGGAGGGACCTAAGGCAGTTGATGGTTATGTGTATATTCCATTTCATCTTCTGTTATCCGCCCTACAAACCCTGCTTGATTCCAAACGTATGGAATTTGTGCAAAATGTGCAAGGCACATTCCCCATATCATCTGCCCAGACCAGGCATCAATAGAGAGGACACTTCAACCTTGCTTTCGGCTAGGACACAACACGGAAAGCAACAAACATAAGTTGTCACAGTAAAACACTTGCCAACTGACCATATGTAATGACGAAAAAGGACAAATATATATATATATATATATATAGGATGCCTAATGCAAACAGCGTTTTAAAAAATTGTTTTAACAAAAACTATGCTCTGATAAGTTAATTGGTGTCCGAACTTAAAAATATTAATGATACGAAAAGAGTAAACCAGTGATTCACAAGAACCATCAGCATGTATACCATACGATATTCTCTGGGAAAGACTGGGGTCACAGTGTATTGTCCCGGGTGCATAAAGGTTGGTTCAAAAACTAGCAACAGAAACTAATACCTCCATTTTGATTCTGTTTAAGATCAATTGGTATCGAATCAAAGGAGTTCATTAACAGGATACGATTGGAACGGTTTGCGAATATCAAGAGAATGTCTCCTCGTCTCACACTCTGTGCTGACTAACAAAGACTATTCAATACGTAGCCATTCTCTAGAAATATCAGAAAGAGCCATGAGAACAAATAACAAAAAATGGATACTGAATGTGATTAAATAAAGTAAAGTTGTCTCAACGATCGCTTGATCGCAGAAGTGCCGATCTGGGTATATATAAACGGGAGACAAATGTCCGATCGATACCAGGGGCGATCATCTCTAACGACTGCTGTTCTATGCTGATGAGAATTTGAAAGACGGAAGATATTTTGCATTCCAGATGAAGAAATTCTCACGTATATTCTAGACATTTTTCACAATCAATCAGCTATTAAAATATTTGTGATGTCTTTGACTTTTAAAATCAAAATTTTTTCAATACAAAAATATTGTTGTTGAACGTTGTAGTATTCACTAGGTGGCGTCTGTGGCTTAGGGGATAGTGCCTCTGTCTATTAACCCCGGCGTTCTGAGTTCGAATCGCGCTGCGGACAGCTTGGTTGCAAGTTGTTTCTCGTGGATTTTTACAAAAGGACGATGGCACCACCTGTTCAGAAATCAATGGCAAACTACTGAACGTAATAATGCCTAGAAAATCACAAACAGCGTTAAAAAGCTGAAGGATATGCAATTTAAAGAAGAAAAAGAGTATTCACTATGTGTTGAGATTTTTTACATTTATATTCTGTAACTATTAGATTCTCTGAATGGAGTTAATTCTTATTGTTCATGTTTGTTAGCCTATACGCTCTGATATAACCAAAACATCGTTCCTCCTTTGGTTGAAAGGACGTGCCTTGACTTAAAGAGGCTACAATCCTCTACATAACAAATCAAACCATTTCTATAGAGCGCCTAACTCACCTAGGATTTTTGCTGGAGCTACGGATTTCGTGCTTTCGGCAGGTGGCGTGCCATCTCTGAGGAGAGGGACCGAGCCATATGGGGTAAAAACCCGGTGCAATGAAGTCAATCCTTTGACTTTAAAACCCTTTAAACCTTTTAAACCTAACTCACATACAGACCACAAAGAGTGGTTTAACAGGAGTTAATGTAGAGCAGACTAAGAAGAAGAAGAAGAAGAAGCGATATGTGTTATGTAAAATGACATTGCAGTATTAACTATATGTTGATATCACAAACCTGGACATCAGACGATAGAAGAAAACTAGTCACGAGTGAGAGATAACGTGTTTATACAGAATGCTGGAAGTATCAATAAGAGGCCGGTTAAGAAATGAAGACAGTCGGATAAATGTAGCATCAATACTGAACTTCATGAAGAATCAACAAACTGAATGGTTCCTTCATATAAGTAGATTACCAACAGACACCGTGTCTTAAAGAAAAATGCTACTTCGATATAGTGCATACAAAATAAAAGGTTTTACCACCCAAAATGGGGACCACAGAAATAACAGAGACAGGGAATGGTACTATTTATAAAGCGCACAAAAATGCCTGTTCTAAAAATCGCTTTTTATCCTAACATTGTGAAGCAAACAGGATTAGATTAAAGGTTTTAAGCCGAAGGATTGACTTCATTGCACCGGGTTTTACCACATATGGCTCGATCTGTTTTGGCAGAAATCACATGCCATCTTCCGAAAGCATTGCACAAAGCACGAACTCTGTAGCTCCGACAAAAATCTCAGCTGTTCTCTGGAAAAAAATGCACTCGTGAACAGAACGGCGCGGTCGGAAAACGCCAGGACCTTCGACTAGCAGGACTAGGGTTTAACCACTTAGTCACAAAGATCCACGGGATTAAAGAAAAGAAATCGACGTGGACGAAGAGTTATTTGTCTGTGCCATAATATTGTATTGTATTCTGACATTGTTGACAACACTACATGATTCACGTAATAGCGGTGAATCTACAACTCTAACCAGACTGCAAGAACTCAAAGTTAAGTGTGATGTAGCTCGACAAGAACGCTATGCTGGCAGACAACAAAGAATTGTAAACCAACAAAGAACCGGTGTCGTTAGTCGCCACACGCTGATGGACATACTGAGGGAGAGATCGGGGCACTTATGGACCAATTTGTTCGACGTGCAGTGATGGTGATCCGACGACTAAACTAAAAAATGGTTGACAGCACCGAAACTCATCACTGTTTTCCTGTATTACACTTTTTATCGTGATATTTCTTTGAACTTTTTGTTTGATAATTTTATTTCCAGCTTACCATACCACCATCTGTTATGAATATGTTTTCTTTCAGCCAAGTCAGGTGCATATATTTTGTGGATTGCTGTACTTTTTTTTATTTGTTCACAAATGTTTCATTTTGTTAAAGGTTATTTTCTTTATTTTTATATTTGTAGTCGTTATTGCTGATGTTTTGTTACTGTCGGAGATGGTGGTATCTATTGTGTTTTGTTTTTCTCAGTTGCACTTATTAACTACGAAACAATGACATCAGAAGCAGAGTGGGTATAACTTCATACACCGAATACATTGAAAGAGAACAAATGCAGTGGTTTGGACACTTAATGAGAATGGAATATAACCAACTCAAAAATAACAGCATACAATAAAAGAGATCAGGTACTAGAGCCAAGGGAAGACCAAGAAAATACGGACAATATCAAAACCAAACTAAATAAACACGGATACAACACAACAAAGGCAAGAGTGGACAACCAATTCCATCATGCACCTGAGGAAAGTCAAAAGACAATAGACTTATTGACATTGCATAAGTTTTGTTTTTCTATGTTACCGATTTCGAATCAAGATGTTCTTGGTTTTTTTTTTTTTCCAACCTAAAGTGTTGACCATTGTTAGTTATCGCAATTTCTCACAGAGTTCATTTGTTCTTTCCATCCTTCCTAAGCTGGAATTTAAGATCACAATTTAGATCTTTTTGTGTGATCAAATCTGCTAAATAACATAATTTCTGAATGCAATAAATGAAAACGCCAAATGGAAAATTCCTGAAAATTATCATCTTCGTTTATTTTCGGAGTTTTGCGACCATAAATATTTTTGTAGCATGGAGGTTACACTTTTTAATTCGACATACAAGTTTCCGTTGTATAAAACAGACACATACACATATGTAGATAGAATGAGTGACCAAAAGAAGAAACTAACAAATGTAGATTAGCTGTGCTTGAGACATTAAGTAAGACTTATCGCTTCTATGTTTGCTCTAGATAAGAAACTTGTCAAACCCCACTTTGGAGTCGGTATCTGAGTTAGGCGTCTACAGACCCGTACGCAATCACATCTGGTTTATCCATGCTTTTCTCGGGTTCGCCTCTCTAAGTAGGATAACAAAAAACTTAACCTAGGGGAGTTCACACCAAACGTAAGTCAGATTTCCGTTAGTTATTCATTCTGCGGTCATAGTTTCCCGATGAACGCCCCTGTGAAGTGGGGTTAGTTTGTGTGTTATGTGGATCATCAGAAAACTATTAATTTTTACGTTTTCTTAGGTAGACTCAATTAGTAGCATGTCCCTTGCGGAATGTCGCATTCATCACAGCCCATCTGAAAAACTCTCTATCTATTCAACTTTTCCGGCCTTTTCTAGCGTCCTGTTCAATGTTTCTTTGATGTGCTGCTGCCACCTTCGCCTTGGTCATCCCCTGTCTCGTTTTCAAGAAACCATGACTTCCATTATCTTTCTCTCTAAACCGCTGTGGCATTTAATTTGGCCAAAATATTTCATCTTCCGGGACATGATGTTTTTTATGAGCCAATGCTCCTTAATATGCAGATTTTGTTGGATGTCTTTGTTAACTAAGATAGACTAGTCGACCCCAACTCTGCTGGCAGCACAGTCCGGCACAGAACACACCTTGTAGAACCAAATCTCTGCTAAAGTTATATGTTGAAAGTAAATCAGACACAGAACACACCTTGTAGAATCATATCTTTTCTAAAGTTATATTGAAAGTAAGACACAGAGCATACCTTGTAGAACCAAATCTATGCTAAAATTATATTGAAAGTAAGTCAGACACAGAACACACCTTGTAGAATCATATCTCTGCTAAAGTTATATTGAAAGTAAGTCAGACACAGAACACACCTTGTAGAACCATATCTCTTCTACAGTTATATTGAAAGTAAGTCAGACACAGGAAATACAAACGAATAATTGAATAACCTATTAGACTGTGAGATTAAAGAGAAATGAACGTAATCCACCTTCCAGGGCATGTCAGAACACTAGATAGCATACAGTAGGAAAGCTAAGAACAAACTGATTGAAAGAGTGGCGGAAGCATAAATTAACAATATAACTCTCAGATCATGGCATGCACCCAATAACACATTGGTATCTCCCAGCGATGTATACTAGTGCACATAAACTATCAAGCCCCAAACAAATTTGTATTTTTTATGCATACACATGTACAGTCTCACTCAGTGTATGCACATCGAATAGTTCCTGTCTGCAGTGTTCATTTCTTGCCTACACAGTGTTGATTTCTTGCATACACAGTGTTCATTTCTTGCCTACACAGTGTTGATTTCTTGCATACACAGTGTTCATTTCTTGCCTACACAGTGTTGATTTCTTTTCTACACAGTGTTCATTTCTACCTCTTCTTCCTCTTCTTTGCGTTCGTTCTTTACGACAAATTTTAATCAATCTTTGTGATTTGTTTGATCTTTGCCAAGAACGTGTATACGTTGCACATTGGTTTGGTAGGCCCCTAAACGAATAGATTTCTACAAGTTTAGGACATGTGCATCCGATTTCAGCCAAACCTCCTTAGTCGCCTCTTACGACATGCATGGCAGGTAACAGTGGTTCTATTCTTTACACCCCAAATTTTGTGTGTAAATCGGTAACCACTCGGGCGATTTCTTGCCTATACAGTGTTGATTGCTTGCCTACACAGTGTTGATTTCTTGTCTACACAGTGTTGATTTCTTGCCTACACAGTGTTGATTTCTTGCCTACACAGTGTTGATTTCTTGGCTACACAGCTATTATTTACACCTTGCCTACACAGTGTTTATTTTTTGCCTACACAGTGTTCATTCCTCGTCTACACAGTGTTGATTTCTTGCCTACCCAGTGGTTACTTCCATCTTGCCTACACAGTGTTCATTCCTCGTCTACACAGTGTTGATTTCTTGCCTACCCAGTGGTTACTTCCATCTTGCCTACACAGTGTTCATATTCTATCCAAATAGCAGTTCTTTTCTAGCATACACAGTGTTTATTTCTGGATTACACAGTGTTTATTTCTGGATTACACAGTGTGTATTTTCTGCCAACACAACGAATATTTGTTGTCTATAGTACGTTTTTCTAGCCTACACAGTATTTACTTCCAGTTTACACAACGTCTATCCTTGATGGTGAGCGTCTGTATCTCGAGTGGTAGTGTTCTCGATCACAAACCCAAGCATACCTGGATCAAACCCCACGGTGGGCAAGTTTAGAAGCAAATTCGTTTCCGTGGCATTTTTACAAAAGATAAAAATAGACCTCGCCGTTCAGAAAGCAATGGCAAACTAATCATCATCAAATAGCTTGTCCTGAGCAGAACTTTGTCACCCCAACAGTCCTCCGGAATTTCTCTTCCATAGGTCAGAAGTTCTGCCTCTGCAGCCGTTATGTTCAAACCATCAGATACATCCTGAAGCCATCTTCTCCGTGGTCTTCCTCTTCTTCTCTTTGCCGGAATTCCTTCTTCCATGATGATCTTCTCCAGCCCTTCATGTCTTCATGTCTTTGAATATGTTCAAAATATCTCGATTTTCTCTTTCTTATTTGTAGCATCAGCCAGTTTTCTTTGATTTTGAGTTCCTTCTGGATATATCTATTTGTTCTCTTCTCTGTCCAAGATATACGAACGTATAATGGAAAACTACTGAACGTATAAGTGGTGCCTAGAAAATCAACGACTCGTTTACTGTGGTTGATGGCTACGTCCTATAAAGGATATGCCACGATTTTTCATCCTTGAAAACTATAAAAAAAGTGAAAACCTGCAGATTATAAAAAATAAAATACTGTTTGTTATCACTCCGGTTATATTTTTTCATTAAAATAATATGTCTCTCCACGAAAAGGCGCCCACATCAGAACTCCCAGTTTCAATACATATTTTTATATCAGTGGATGTCTGTGAAGAGAGATATCTTAAGAAGGGAAGTTTATTTAATCAGCAGGTCATCAAGCCCACATGGAGAGATATTTTAAAAAAAAATAAATACAAATTAAATAAATTCCAGAGTTGAGATATCTAGGAAATGTTTTTGTACAGAAAACTGCAGATTTGTTTTCAGTAAGATAACGAAATAAAATGTCAAAGAGTCCAGCAAAAAGGTATATCTCTATCTGTCACTACTACCTGTAGTAACGCTTTTTGGGCGATGTAGGACAGGTGGGACGTGAGCCTGAGGACTGGCATGGCTATTGCAATCGCCACGAAGCTGTTCAGGTTAAGATTTTTCATTTATGCCCGCAACAGAAATAAATCATTGACCTTACCGAGATTTAAACACAAGTCTTCCGCATGGAAGCCGCGTTCTAATTAATTCGGCAAGATGCTCCTCCAAAATGACATATCAATTGATAATATTATTCAAGACATAATATATGAACATTTAACTTAACTTCCTCACGCATAGTGTCCCCTGTCCTTCTGTAGTAGACGGCTACTATTTGTTAAATACACATGCATGTTTCGTGACTTCTGAAGCATGCTCTCTACTGCTAAAGACTTGCTGTGTACGATGTGTCTACTGCCAGAGCGGTAAATTACTTTTACGGAGTAGTCAAGACCACGGAAGAAACAATATCCCTTCCAAAAATTATTGTTTGAGAGTAAAAGGCATATCATGAACCATTCCCCCTGTCCAGTGTGTTCGTAGCGCGTTGGACGACGGGTGACAAGCCCCATGTGCGTACGGTTAAATTCCGCGGACTTGCAGAAAAGCCAGAGGCTCTTCAGATTTACGATGTCCATGGCACCGAGCCGAAGAGATCTTCTTCTTCTTTGTGTTCGTTCTTTACGACCAATTTTAATCACACTTTGTGAAATGTTTGATCTTTGCCAAGAACGTGTATACGTTGCACATTGGTTTGGTAGGCCCTAAACGCATAGACTTCTACACGTTTAGGACATGTCCATCCGAGTTCAACCAAACCTCCTTAGACGCCTCTTACGACATGCGTGGCAGGTAGCAGTGGTTCTATTCATTACACCCCAAATTTGGGCCCCGGTAACCACTCGGGTGGCCGAAGAGATGAAAGCTCAAGGGCTTCTGGATCGGGAAGAAAACAAAAACCATTTTGTTTTTCATACCAACTCTCTGCTGCCATTATCAAACATGGACATTATCTTCTCTTTCTTTGTTTCAATATTTTCATACATCGACTTGTATGCTTCTAAAGTAGTTGGTGGTCAACCAGAATCTTCTTCTTCTTCGAGCGCTCAATATCGACCAATTGTTAACCATTCTTTGTGATTTGTATGAGATCTGAGTCTAAGAGCGATTGTACGTTGTGCCAGTTATGCACCTACAGGGAGGCCAGCACATGTGATTTCTGCGTCGCATTTTATTTACTAGGGTAGCTTCCTTAGGCCCCTACTTTAGTCGCCTCTTACGACATGCCTTGTAATTCGAAGAGTTACTATTCTTTGCTGCCCTTGCAAGCCCCGGAAACACATGGGTAAACACATTAATTAAAACCTTATTCGAAGGCGAAAGCTGAAGGACAGCGAACAAGAGAAAGACCAGGACATAAGTGGGAGGGACATTTCAAGATATGGACAAATTACAGTCTCGGAAAGTGCAACATTACGACAAGAGACAGATAGTGTTGGATTTCCTTGCAGCAAACTTTTGATGCAGAGATGGTGACATGTTTCAATGAAAACAGATACGAGGATTAAGAGAGAGAGAGAGAGGGGGGGACTGAGAAAGACCGGGGAGCTAGAGAGAAAGAGAGTGATATCACATCATGTGATATATTTTCCTCTCTAGCGGTAACATTTGATGCGTCGAGCATAAATCAAAAAATAATTTGATATCATAAAACCTACCACTATTTCTCTACCTCTATCCATCTACCGCAGTTTCTTCTTCCCCTAATTCTACATGTCAAATTCTATTCTTCAATGATATCCATCACTGAAATCTTCTCTGTTCCATAGCCTAATTTCACCCCGATACCATCATACTACTTTTCAGAATTTATGAAATGCTTTTCTTATCTTCTTAAGATGTTTACAGTAACCGATAATATGTAATTTTTTTATTTTCTCCAAATAAAAACCGAAATGTACGGGTCTCCATTTTCACATATTTTATGTTAACTAGTTACATCGCCCGAATGGTTACCGGGGCCCAAATTTGGAATGTAAAGAATAGAACCACTGTTACCTGCCACGCATGTCGTAAGAGGCGATAAGGAGGTTTGGCTGAAATCGGATGCACGTCTCCTAAACGTGTAGAAGTCTATGCGTTTAGGGGCCTACTAAACCAATGTGCAACGTATACACGTTCTTGGCTAAGATCAAACATATCACAAAGAGTGATTAAAATTGCTCGTAAAGAACGAACGTAAAGAAGAAGAAGAAGAACTTGTATCATCTTTGTAACTGTTGGTAGTTATAGCGCGAAGGTAAGGTACATACTACTTACACCTAAGACACATGGTTCGTTTCCTGCATGAATCAGTCGTGCTAGTATACCAGTGATTCCTGATCTCAGTGTGAGATCGAGTTTCTAGTCCTATCGGAAACGACGATTAAACGTTGACCCGTGTTCAATCACGTTGAATTCGCTAAATAACTAGAAACTGTTAAAACTCGATAAGGGTTAGTTGGTAATCTTCTACCATGCCAAAATTAAAATTAAAATTTCCACAAATTTATACTTTTCTAACAATAAAATCGGAAACCCTCGCCGGTGCTATGCAATTTTATTACTATCATTGATATCATTCTGTGTAAGAAGAAATATGAGTAAACATTATTGGTCTACTGTCGAACGAGTGACTTCATTGCATTAGATTTTACACCACATGGCTCCGTTCCTCTGCAGAAATGACCTGCTGATAGAATTATACAAAACACGAAATCTGTAGCTCCGGCAACTATCCTAGGAGTGTCTAGAAAAAAAAGGCTCGTGAACAGAACGTCATTGTCCAGAATAGAACCTACGACCTTCTGAAGGCATGGGCGTAACCAATTAGGCATAGAGTACCTTGTATAATTATTAATCGAAGTGCATTGATGATGGTATTACCAATCCATCAATCAATGTAACTACAGATATCTGTGTTTATCAAATCAAATTAAAATAAAATGTTACACTACTTATTTGTACGTTTTTAATTGCAAGTAAAATGTGTTTGAATGTAGGATGTGTAAATCTCCATTGTACGTTGTACGTGTATTCATTTACTTGTGTTTTATATTTCTAACAGACACATTTACTTTACAAAACAATGATTTCTATCAGTGTATATACAGGATGATATACAGAGGAAGAAAGAGAGAGAGATATGCACATTCAGGGGCGGCTCGTCTTTAAGGGCCAGAGGCGCCGGGCCAATCAAAAATAATGTGTAATGTGTATTTATTATTTAATAAGATAAAATATAATCTAACCCAAAGCCATGATTTTTCCGAAAATTAATGTCTGGCCCCATTAACAAAAATGATCAAGAGCCGCCACTGAACACATTGATGATAATTTTGAGGCATAGATGGAAGACATGCATAAGGCTATGTTCTACTTCGAACGTTCCATACGTCCATCGTTAAGAAACACTATGTCCATCATCATCATCATCATCAAATATCGTATTCTGAGCAGAACTTTGCTCCTTAATAATCCTTCTAAATTTTCTCTATATCGTTGGCAAGATGCCCCGCCTCTGCAGCCGTCATGCTCAAAGCATCAGTTACATCTTGAACCCATCTTCTCCATAGTCTTTCTCTTCTCCTCTTTGCCAGGATGACTCCTTCCATAATGGTCTTCTCCAGCGATTCGTGTCTCTTTATATATCCAAAATACTTTAATTTTCTCAATCTTACTAGAATCAGCCAGTTTTCTTTGATTTTGAGTTCTTTCTGGATAGATCTATTTGTTCTCTTCTCTGTCCATGATATAAGGAGGACTCTTCTGTAACACTTATATTGAACAGCAGATATATGTTTTTCTACCGCCTTGTTAAATGATCATGCTTAAACACTATGTTAGTCGATGAAATGACGTTGAGAAAGTAAACAACAGTTGTTGACAATAACAGAGATTTGAAGAACAATAGACAAGGTTTGCACTAGTATGTGTGTCACGTGTAAATGAATACATACATACATACATACATACATGTAAACATGCACATGCGCATGCGCACGCACATGCGACCTGCACGCGCACACACACACGCACACACACACACGCACACACACCCACACACACACACACACACGCACACACACGCACACAAATATACGTAACACATGGTATAAAAAGGATTCCTTTACATTTTTTGTTACTTTTTATTGATTACTGAACCGGTGTCATAACCATACCATACTTGTAGGCGCATAACTGACACAACGTACAGTCGCTCTTAGGCACAGATCATATACAAATCACACAATGGTTAACAAGTGGTCGATATGGAGCGTTCGAAGAAGAAGAAGAAGAACTAAATTGAGAAACAATAGCTAGACAGGTATGTATGAATGTTAGAGAGAGTGTACCCCCCGTGAAGGATATCACTCACCTGGAACATGCTATTCTCGTTATTATCTTTTGCTGTCAGTCAAGCCGTCTTGCTAGATTAGACTGTGTCTATAGCCTTTGTTTATTCTTCCAATGTCTTTTTTACCTGAAGGAGAATCAGTTGAAGGGTTACTCCTTTTATGACATGTAAAGGGAGTAAAATGAAAGTCAAGATTCTGTTTTCATACCATAAAGTGTGATTCGAGTCTAAGTAACATCAGATGACATACCCAAAGTAAAAATAAAGACTAGAATATGGAAGCCAAGCAGAGTTCCAGAAAATGGAAATGGCTCACTGAGGAGCCATTTTTTAGAATGCTTGCTGGTTGTGTTCGTAAGGACGCTCGTATTGCTAGACTAGGCGATGGGTGTCGCAAGAAATGAGGGTAAGTGGTTCGAATCCTGTGTTTGTCTATTTGGTTTTTTTGGAAGCTCTTAATACCTGTACATTGTTTATTTGTTGATCATAATTTTTGCTTGTTGATTCCTCTGGGGTTCTTGAAAAAAAAAATTTCTTGTTCTCATCAGAAAATGAAAAACATTACATGAAACAAGTCATTGCAAATTGAGATTAGAATGAGAGATACAGTGCACATAGAACTAATACTGACATATGGATGCAAGTCATGGACAATAAACAAACAGATAGACAATTGAGATTAGAATGAGAGTTATACAGTCTAATAGAACTAATACTGACATATGGATGCAAGTCATGGACAATAAACAAACAGATAGACAATTGAGATTAGAATGAGATTTATAAGTTACATAGAACCAATACTGACATATGGATGCAAGTCATGGACAATAAACAAACAGATAGACAATTGAGATTAGAATGAGAGTTATACAGTGCTACATAGAACTAATACTGACATATGGATGCAAGTCATGGACAATAAACAAACAGATAGACAATTGAGATTAGAATGAGAGTTATACAGTGCTACATAGAACTAATACTGACATATGGATGCAAGTCATGGACAAAACAAACAGATAGACAATTGAGATTAGAATGAGAGTATACAGTGCTACATAGAACTAATACTGACATATGGATGCAAGTCATGGACAATAAACAAACAGATAGACAATTGAGATTAGAATGAGATTTATACAGTGCTACATAGAACTAATACTGACATATGGATGCAAGTCATGGACAATAAACAAACAGATAGACAATTGAGATTAGAATGAGAGTTATACAGTCCCATAGAACTAATACTGACATATGGATCAAGTCAGGGACAATAAACAAACAGATAGACAATTGAGATTAGAATGAGAGTTATACAGTGCTACATAAAACCCAATACTGACTTTGGATGCAAGTCATGGACAATAAACAAACAGATAGACAATTGAGATTAGAATGAGAGTTATACAGTGCTACATAGAACTAATACGGGCATATGGATGCAAGTCATGGACAATAAAAAACAGATAGACAATTAAAGATTAGAATGAGATTTATACAGTGCTACATAGAACTAATACTGACATATGGATGCAAGTCATGGACAATAAAAAAACAGATAGACAATTGAGATTAGAATGAGATTTATACAGTGCTACATAGAACTAATACTGACATATGGATGCAAGTCATGGACAATAAACAAACAGATAGACAATTGAGTTTGAATGAGAGTTATACAGTGCTACATAGAACCAATACTGACATATGGATGCAAGTCATGGAAAATAAACAAACAGATAGACAATTGAGATTAGAATGAGAGTTATTCAGTGCTACATAGAACCAATACTGACATATGGATGCAAGTCATGGACAAAAACAAACAGATGACAATTGAGATTGGGAATGAGATTTATACAGTGCTACATAGAACCAATACTGACATATGGATGCAAGTCATGGACAATAAACAAACAGATAGACAATTGAGATTAGAATGAGAGTTATACAGTGCTACATAGAACTAATACTGACATATGGATGCAAGTCATGGACAATAAACAAACAGATAGACAATTGAGATTAGAATGAGAGTTTTTACAGTGCTACATAGAACTAATACTGACATATGGATGCAAGTCTGGACAATAAACAAACAGATAACAATTGAGATTAGAATGAGAGTTATACAGTTACAAGAACCAATACTGACATATGGATGCAAGTCATGGACAATAAACAAACAGATAACAATGAGATTAGAATGAGAGTTATACAGTGCTACATAAAACCCAATACTGACATATGGTTTAAGTCATGGACAATAAACAAACAGATAGACAATTGAGATTAGAATGAGATTTATACAGTGCACAAGAACCAATACTGACATATGGATCAAGTCATGGACAATAACAAACAGATAGACAATTGAGATTAGAATAGAGTTATACAGTGCTACATAGAACTAATACTGACATATGGATGCAAGTCATGGACAATAAACAAACAGATAGACAATTGAGATTAGAATGAGAGTTATACAGTGCACAAGAACTAATACTGACATATGGATTCAAGTCATGGACAATAAACAAACAGATAGACAATTGAGATTAGAATGAGAGTTATACAGTGCTACATAGAACCAATACTGACATATGGATGCAAGTCATGGACAATAAAAAACAGATAAAACAATTGAGATTAGAATGAGAGTTATACAGTGCTACATAGAACTAATACTGACATATGGATGCAAGTCATGGACAATAAACAAACAGATAGACAATTGAGATTAGAATGAGAGTTATACAGTCACATAGAACTAATACTGACATATGGATGCAAGTCATGGACAATAAACAAACAGATAGACAATTGAGATTAGAATAGAGTTATACAGTGCCATAGAACTAATATGACATATGGATGCAAGTCAGGGACAATAAACAAACAGATAGACAATTGAGATTAGAATGGGGATTATAAGTGCTACAGAACTAATACTGACATATGGATTCAAGTCATGGACAATAAACAAACAGATAGACAATTGAGATTAGAATGAGAGTTATACAGTGCTACATAGAACCAATACTGACAAATGGATACAAGTCATGGACAATAAACAAACAGATAGACAATTGAGATTAGAATAGAGTTATACAGTGCCATAGAACTAATACTGAATATGGATCAGTCATGGACAATAAACAAACAGATAGACAATTGAGATTAGAATGAGAGTTATACATTGCTACATAGAACCAATACTGACATATGGATGCGGGTCATGGACAATAAACAAACAGATGAAATTGAGATTAGAATGAGATTTATACAGTTTACATAGAACTAATACGACATATGGATCCGTCATGGACAATAAACAAACAGAAAAGACAATTGAGATTAGAATGAGAGTTATACAGTGCTACATAGAACTAATACTGACTATGGGATGCAAGTCATGGACAATAAACAAACAGATAGACAATTGAGATTAGAATGAGATTTTATACAGTGCTACATAGAACCAATATGACATATGTTTAAGTCATGGACAATAAACAAACAGATAGACAATTGAGATTAGAATGAGAGTTATACAGTGCTACATAGAACTAATACTGACATATGGATGAAAGTCATGGACAATAAACAAACAGATAGACAATTGAGATTAGAATGAGAGTTATACAGTGCTACATAGAACTAATACTGACTATGGATGCAAGTCATGGACAATAAACAAACAGATAGACAATTGAGATTAGAATGAGAGTTATACAGTGCTACATAGAAATAATACTGACATATGGATGCAAGTCATGGACAATAAACAAACAGATAGACAATTGAGATTAGAATGAGATTTATACAGTCACATAGAACTAATACTGACATATGGATGCAAGTCATGGACAATAAACAAACAGATGACAATTGAGATTAGAATTGAGATTATACAGTGCTACATAGAACTAATACTGACATAGGATGAAGTCATGGACAATAAACAAACAGATAGACAATTGAGATTAGAATGAGAGTTATACGTGCTACAAAAAGAACTAATACTGACATAGGGATGAAAGGTCATGGACAATAAACAAACAGATAGACAATTGAGATTAGAATGAGAGTTATACAGTACTATAGAACTAATACTGACATATGGATGCAAGTCATGGACAATAAAAAAACAGATAGACAATTGAGATTAGAATGAGATTTATACAGTGCTACATAGAACTAATACTGACATATGGATGCAAGTCATGGACAATAAAAAAACAGATAGACAATTGAGATTAGAATGAGATTTATACAGTGCTACATAGAACTAATACTGACATATGGATGCGCATGGACAATAAACAAACAGATAGACAATTGAGATTAGAATGAGAGTTATACAGTGCAAATAGAACCAATACTGACATATGGATGCAAGTCAGGGACAATAAACAAACAGATAGACAATTGAGATTAGAATGAGAGTTATAGTGCCATAGAACCAATACTGACTTTGGATGCAAGTCATGGACAATAAACAAACAGATAGACAATTGAGATTAGAATGAGATTTATACAGTGCACATAGAACCAATACTGAAAATGGATCAAGTCATGGACAATAAACAAACAGATAGACAATTGAGATTAGAATGAGAGTTATACAGTTCTACATAGAACTAATACTGACATATGGATGCAAGTCATGGACAATAAACAAACAGATAGACAATTGAGATTAGAATGAGAGTTATACAGTGCTACATAGAACTAATACTGACATATGGATGCAAGTCAGGGACAATAAACAAACAGATAGACAATTGAGATTAGAATGAGAGTTATACAGTGTTACATAGAACCAATACTGACATATGGATGCAAGTCATGGACAATAAACAAACAGATAGACAATTGAGATTAGAATGAGAGTTATACAGTGTTACATAGAACCAATACTGACATATGGATGCAAGTCATGGACAATAAACAAACAGATAGACAATTGAGATTAGAATGAGATTTATACAGTGCTACATAGAACCAATACTGACATATGGATGCAAGTCATGGACAATAAACAAACAGATAGACAATTGAGATTGGGAATGAGAGTATACAGTGCTACATAGAACTAATACTGACATATGGATGCAAGTCATGGAAAATAAACAAACAGATAGACAATTGAGATTAGAATGAGATTTATACAGTGCTACATAGAACTAATACTGACATATGGATGCAACATGGACAATAAACAAACAGATAGACAATTGAGATTAGAATAGAGTTATAAGTGCTACATAGAACCAATACTGACATATGGATGCAAGTCATGGACAATAAACAAACAGATAGACAATTGAGATTAGAATGAGAGTTATACAGTGCTACATAGAACTAATACTGACATATGGATGCAAGTCATGGACAATAAACAAACAGATAGACAATTGAGATTAGAATGAGAGTTATACAGTGCACATAGAACAAATTTACTGACATATGGATGCAAGTCATGGACAATAAACAAACAGATAGACAATTGAGATTAGAATGAGAGTTATACTTATCACATAGAACTAATACTGACATATGGAGGGAAGTCATGGACAATAAACAAACAGATAGAAAATTGAGATTAGAATGAGAGTTATACAGTGCTAATAGAACTAATACTGACATTGGATGAAGTCATGGACAATAAACAAACAGATAGACAATTGAGATTAGAATGAGAGTTATACAGTGCCTATAGAACCAATACTGACAAATGGATCAAGTCATGGAAATAAAAAAAACAGATAGACAATTGAGATTAGAATGAGAGTTATACAGTGCTACATAGAACTAATACTGACATATGGATGCAAGTCATGGACAATAAACAAACAGATAGACAATTGAGATTAGAATGAGAGTTATACAGTGCTACATAGAACCAATACTGACATACGGATGTAAGTCATGGACAATAAACAAACAGATAGACAATTGAGATTAGAATAAAATTTATACAGTGTTACATAGAACTAATACTGACATATGGATGCAAGTCATGGACAATAAACAAACAGATAGACAATTGAGATTAGAATGAGAGGTTATACAGTGCTACATAGAATAATACTGACATATGGATGAAAGTCATGGACAATAAACAAACAGATAGACAATTGAGATTAGAATGAGAGTTATACAGTGCTACATAGAACCAATACTGACATATGGATGCAAGTCATGGACAATAAACAAACAGATAGACAATTGAGATTAGAATGAGGATTATCAGTGCTACATAGAACTAATACTTGACATATGGATGCAAGTCATGGACAATAAACAAACAGATAGACAATTGAGATTAGAATGAGATTTATACAGTGCTACATAGAACTAATACTGACATATGGATGCAAGTCATGGACAATAAACAAACAGATAGACAATTGAGATTAAATGGAGTTATACATTGCTACATAGAACTAATACTGACATATGGATGCAAGTCAGGGACAATAAACAAACAGATAGACAATTGAGATTAGAATGAGAGTTATACAGTGCTACATAGAACCAATACTGACTTTGGATGCAAGTCATGGACAATAAACAAACAGATAGACAATTGAGATTAGAATAAAAGTTATACGCTACATAGAACCAATACTGACATACGGATGTAAGTCATGGACAATAAACAAACAGATAGACAATTGAGATTAGAATGAGATTTATACAGTGCTACATAGAACTAATACTGACATATGGATGCAAGTCATGGACAATAAACAAACAGATAAAACCAATTGAGATTAGAATGAGAGTTATACAGTCCCACATAGAACCACTGCATATGGATGCAAGTCATGGACAATAAACAAACAGATAGACAATTGAGATTAGAATGAGAGTTATACAGTGCTACATAGAACTAATACTGACATAGGGATAAGTCATGGACAAAAACAAACAGATAGACAATTGAGATTAGAATGGGGAGTTATACAGTGCACATAGAACTAATACTGACATATGGATCAAGTCATGGACAATAAACAAACAGATAGACAATTGGATTAGAATGAGAGTTATACAATGCACATAGAACCAATACTGACAAATGGATACAAGTCATGGACAATAAACAAACAGATAGACAATTGAAAATTAGAATGAGAGTTATAAGTGCTACATAGAATAATCTGACATATGGATGCAAGTCATGGACAAAAACAAACAGATAGACAATTGAGATTAGAATGAAGTTATACAGTGCTACATAGAACCAATACTGACATATGGATGCAAGTCATGGACAATAAACAAACAGATAGACAATTGAGATTAGAATGAGATTTATACAGTGTTACATAGAACTAATACTGACATATGGATGCAAGTCATGGACAATAAACAAACAGATGACAATTGGGGTTTAGAATGAGAGTTATACAGTGCTACATAGAACTAATACTGACATATGGATGCAAGTCAGGGACAATAAACAAACAGATAGACAATTGAGATTAGAATGAGAGTTAAAAGTGCTACTAGAACCAATACTGACATAGGATGCAAGTCATGGACAATAAACAAACAGATAACCCAATTGAGATTAGAATGAGAGTTATACAGTGCTACATAGAACTAATACTGACATATGGATGCGTCATGGACAAAAAACAAACAGATAGACAATTGAGATTAGAATGAGATTTATACAGTGCTACATAGAACTAATACTGACATATGGATGCAAGTCATGGACAATAAAAAAACAGATAGACAATTGAGATTAGAATGAGAGTTATAAAAAGGCATAGAACTAATACTGACATATGGATGCAAGTCATGGACAATAAACAAACAGATAGACAATTGAGATTAGAATGAGAGTTATACAGTGCTATATAGAACAATACTGACATATGGATCAAGTCATGGACAATAAACAAACAGATAGACAATTAATTAGAATGAGAGATACAGTGCTACATAAAACCAATACTGACATATGGATGCAAGTCATGGACAAAAACAAACAGATAACAATTGAGATTGAATGAGATTTATACAGTGCAACATAGAACTAATACTGACATATGGATGCAATTCATGGACAATAAAAACAGATGAAATTGAGATTAGAATGAGATTTATACAGTGTTACATAGAACTAATACTGACATATGGATGAAGTCATGGACAATAAACAAACAGATAGAACAATTGAGATTAGAATAGAGGTTATCAGTGCTACATAGAACTAATACTTACATATGGATGCAAGTCATGGACAATAAACAAACAGATAGACAATTGAGATTAGAATGAGAGTTATACAGTGCTACATAGAACCAAAAAACGACATATGGATGCAAGTCATGGACAATAAACAAACAGATAGACAATTGAGATTAGAATGAGATTATACAGTCCCACATAGAACTAATACTGACATATGGATGCAAGTCAGGGACAATAAACAAAGATAGAAATTGAGATTAGGAATGAGATTTATACAGTGCTACATAGAACTAATACTGACTTTATGGATGCAAGTCATGGACAATAAACAAACAGATAGACAATTGAGATTAGAATGAGATTTATACAGGCAATAAGAACTAATACTGACATATGGATGCAAGTCTTGGACAATAAAAAACAGATAGACAATTGAGATTAGAATGAGAGTTATACAGTGCTACATAGAACTAATACTGACATATGGATGCAAGTCATGGACAATAAAAAAAACAGATAGACAATTGAGATTAGAATAGAGTTATACAGTTACATAGAACCAATACTGACATATGGATGCAAGTCAGGGACAATAAACAAACAGATAGACAATTGAGATTAGAATAGAGTTATACAGTGCTACAAGACCAATACTGACATATGGATGCAAGTCATGGACAAAAAAACAAACAGATAGACAATTGAGATTAGAATGAGATTTATACAGTGCTACATAGAACTAATACTGACATATGGATGCAAGTCATGGACAATAAACAAACAGATAGACAATTGAATTAGAATGAGAGTTATACAGTCACATAGAACCAATACTGACATATGGATGCAAGTCATGACAATAAACAAACAGATAGAAAATTGAGATTAGAATAGAGTTATACAGTGCTACATAGAACTAATACTGACATATGGATGCAAGTCATGGACAATAAACAAACAGATGACAATTGAGATTAGAATAGAGTTATACAGTCTACATAGAACTAATACTGACATATGGATGCAAGTCATGGACAATAAACAAACAGATAGACAATTGAGATTAGAATGAGAGTTATACAGTGCTACATAGAACTAATACTGACATATGGATGCAAGTCATGGACAATAAACAAACAGATAGACAATTGAGATTAGAATGAGAGTTATAAGTGCTACATAGAACTAATACTGACATATGGATGAAAGTCATGGACAATAAACAAACAGATAGACAATTGAGATTAGAATGAGAGTTATACAGTGCACAAGAACCAATACTGACATATGGATGCAAGTCATGGACAATAAACAAACAGATAGACAATTGAGATTAGAATGAGATTTATACAGTGCTACATAGAACTAATACTGACATATGGATGCAAGTCATGGACAATAAACAAACAGATAGACAATTGAGATTAGAATGAGAGTTATACAGTGCTACATAGAACTAATACGACATAATGGATGCAAGTCAGGGACAATAAACAAACAGATAGACAATTGAGATTAGAATGAGAGTTATACAGTGCTAATAGAACCAATACTGACATATGGATGCAAGTCATGGACAATAAACAAACAGATAGACAATTGAGATTAGAATGAGAGTTATACAGTTCTACATGAACCAATACTGACATATGGATGCAAGTCAGGACAATAAACAAACAGATAGACAATTGGATTAGAATGGATTTATACAGTGCTACATAGAACTAATACTGACATATGGATGCAAGTCATGGACAATAAACAAACAGATAGACATGAGATTAGAATGAGTTATACAGTGCTACATAGAACCAATACTGACATATGGATGCAAGTCATGGACAATAAACAAACAGATAGACAATTGATATTAGAATGAGATTTATACAGTGCACATAGAACAAATACTGACATATGGATGTCATGAATTAAAAAAAAACATATAGACAATTGAGATTAGAATGAGAGTTATACAGTTCTACATAGAACCAATACTGACATATGGATGCAAGTCATGGACAATAAACAAACAGATAGAAAATTGAGATTAGAATGAGAGTTATACAGTGCTACATAGAACCAATACTGACATATGGATGCAAGTCATGGACAATAAACAAACAGATAGACAATTGAGTTTAAAGAATGAGAGTTATACAGTGTACATGAACTAATACTGACATATGGATGCAAGTCATGGACAAAAACAAACAGATAGACAATTGAGATTAGAATGAGGGGTTTATAAGTGCTACATAGAACTAATACTGACATTGGATGCAAGTCAGGACAATAACAACAGATAGACAATTGAGATTAGAATGAGAGTTACAGTGCTACATAGAACTAATACTGACATATGGATGCAAGTCATGGACAATAAACAAACATATAGACAATTGAGATTAGAATGAGAGTTATACAGTGCTACATAGAACTAATACTGACATATGGATGCAAGTCAGGGACATAAACAAACAGATAGACAATTGAGTTAGAATGAGGTTATACAGTACATAAAACCCAATACTGACATATGGATGCAAGTCATGGACAATAAACAAACAGATAGACAATTGAAAATTAGAATAGAGTTATACAGTCATGAACTAATATGACATATGGATGCAAGTCATGGACAATAAACAAACAGATAGACAATTGAGATTAGAATGAAGTTATACAGTGCTACATAGAACCAATACTGACATATGGATGCAAGTCATGGACAATAAACAAACAGATAGACAATTGAAGTTAGAATAGGAACAGTGCTACATAGAACTAATACTGACATATGGATGCAAGTCAGGGACAATAAACAAACAGATAGACAATTGAGATTAGAATGAGAGTTATACAGTGCTACATAGAACCAATACTGACATATGGATGTCAATTGGACAATAAACAAACAGATAGACAATTGAGATTAGAATGAGAGTTATACAGTGCTACATAGAAAAATACAGCTATGGATGCAGTCATGGACAATAAACAAACAGATAGACAATTGAGATTAGAATGAAGTTATAATGCACATAGAACTAATACTGACATATGGATGTGAGTCATGGACAATAAACAAACAGATAGACAATTGAGATTAGAATGAGAGTTATAAGTGCTACATAGAACAATACTGACATATGGATGCAAGTCATGGACAAAAACAAACAGATAGACAAATTGAGATTAGAATGGGGTTATACAGTGCTACATAGAACTAATACTGACATATGGATGCAAGTCATGGACAAACAAACAGATAGACAATTGAGATTAGAATGAGAGTATACAGTGCTACATAGAACTAATACTGACATATGGATGCAAGTCATGGACAATAAAAAAACAGATAGACAATTGAGATTAGAATGAGAGTATACAGTGCTACATAGAACTAATACTGACATATGGTGCAATCATGGACAATAAACAAACAGATAGACAATTGAGATTAGAATGAGAGTTATACAGTGCTACATAGAACTAATTCTGACATATGGATCAAGTCAGGGACAATAAACAAACAATAGACAATTAAATTAGAATGAGAGTTATAAGTGCTAATAGAACCAATACTGACATATGGATGAGTCAGGGACAATAAAAAAAAGATAGACAATTGAAAATTAGAAGAGAGTTATACATGCTACATAGAACTAATACTGACATATGGATGCAAGTCATGGACAATAAACAAACAGATAGAAAATTGAGATTAGAATAGAGTTATACAGTGCACATAGAACTAATACTGACATAGGGATGGTCATGGACTAAACAAACAGATAGACAATTGAGATTAGAATAGAGTTATACAGTGCTACATAGAACCAATCTGACATAGGGATCAAGTCATGGACAATAAACAAACAGATAGACAATTGAGATTAGAATGAGAGATACAGTCTACATAGAACTATACTGACATATGGATGCAAGTCAGGGACAATAAACAAACAGATAGACAATTGAGATTAAAAAGAGAGTTATACAGTGCTACATAGAACTAATATGACATATGGATGCAAGTCATGGACAATAAACAAACAGATAGACAATTGAGATTAGAATGAGATTATCAGTGCTACATAGAACTAATACTGACATATGGATGCAAGTCATGGACAATAAACAAACAGATAGCAATTGAGATTAAAAATGAAGTTATACAGTGCTACATAGAACTAATACTGACAATGGTTTGCGTCATGAGACAAAAACAAACGATAGACAATTGAGATTAGAATGAGAGTTATACAGTGCTACATAGAACCAATACTGACATATGGATGCAAGTCATGGACAATAAACAAACAGATAGACAATTGAGATTAGAATGAGAGTTATACAGTGCTACATAGAACTAATACTGACATATGGATGTGAGTCATGGACAATAAACAAACAGATAGACAATTGAGATTAGAATGAGAGTTATACAGTGCTACATAGAACTAATACTGACATATGGATGCAAGTCATGGACAATAAACAAACAGATAGACAATTGAGATTAGAATGAGGTTATACAGTGCACATAGAACTAATACTGACATATGGATTCAAGTCATGGACAATAAACAAACAGATAGACAATTGAGATTAGAATGAGAGTTATACAGTGCTACATAGAACCAATACTGACATATGGATGCAGTCATGGACAAAAACAAACAGATAGACAATTGAGATTAGAATGAATTATACAGTTACATAGAACCAATACTGACATATGGATGCAAGTCATGGACAATAAACAAACAGATAGACAATTGAGATTAGAATAGAGTTATACAGTGCACTTTAGAACCAATACTGACATATGGATGCAAGTCATGGACAATAAACAAACAGATAGACAATTGAGATTAGAATGGTTATACAGTTACATAGAACCAATACTGACATATGGATGCAAGTCATGGACAATAAACAAACAGATAGACAATTGAGTTAGAATGAGATTTATACAGTGCTCAAAAGAACTAATACTGACATATGGATGCAAGTCATGGACAATAAACAAACAGATAGACAATTGAGATTAGAAATGAGATTTATACAGTGCTACATAGAACTAATACTGGATATGGATTGCAAGTCATGGACAATAAACAAACAGATAGACAATTGAGATTAGAATAGAGTTATACAGTTACATAGAACCAATACTGACATATGGATGCAAGTCATGGACAATAAACAAACAGAAGAAATTGAGATTAGAATGAGAGTTATACAGTGCTACATAGAACTAATACTGACATATGGATGCAAGTCAGGGACAATAACAAACAGATAGACAATTGAGATTGGGAATGAGAGTTATACAGTGCTACATAGAACTAATACTGACATACGGATGCAAGTCATGGACAATAAACAAACAGATAGACAATTGAGATTAGAATGAGAGTTATACAGTGCTACATAGAACTAATACTGACATACGGATGCAAGTCATGGACAATAAACAAACAGATAGACAATTGAGATTAGAATGAGAGTTATACAGTGCTACATAGAACCAATACTGACATATGGATGCAAGTCATGGACAATAAACAAACAGATAGAAATTGAGATTAGGAATGAGAGTTATACAGTGCTACATAGAACTAATACTGACTTTGGATGCAAGTCATGGACAATAAAAAACAAATTAAAAAATTCTCTGAGGGCCACAGAAATGTGGTTTTACTGAAGAATAATGAGAATAATGTATTGCTAAAATTACGAATGTGGAGGTGTTGAATGAGATCAAGACACAGAGAAAGCTTATCATCTATAAGAAAGAGGAGTTATCATTTTGGGACATATGATGAGTAGGGCAGGTTTAGAACACATTGTATCAACTGGTACAATTGAGAGGAGAGGAGAGGAAGTGAAGTCAGAGAGAAAATGCGGGATAGCCTGACTTCATGGCACGAAAGGGTCAAAAATGAGATGATAACACCAGAGACAGAGATTTGTGGAGATCCAGATCGCCAGCCAGCGGAACAACACCGATGATAATGATGAATGTCATTATAAATACAATTTAGGTTAGATTTTTTTGACCAGTTTCATAAAAAGTGTTATATAGTCAAATCGAACCGGCAGCCTTCCAGAACAGTTGTGGTACCAAATGGTGCTGGGTCCACCCAAAAAGTCATTTACTGTGGAACAAATCCCTGATTGTAGCGGTAGCTTGAGTTTCAGAGCCACGATAGGGCAGGTTAGTTGCACCCGCTTCTTTAGATTCTTTGCCCGGTTCAATTCCACAGTAGGAGTGAAGATTTTTACCGAACTCTCATTCGACATAAGTTTCAATTGGGTCCCAGAAGTCCTGTGATATCAAAGCGATGGGTGTGTTGTTAACCACATCACCCATAGTGTTAATAAAAAACGAACCTAACATAGTGTTACCCAATATGATGTGGTATGAAAAATGATCATATAAAGAGATTACCACCAGACAGTGTGCCTCAAAGAGCAATATTACTCTGATACAGTAGATACAAAGCAAAAGCTCGACCACGGAAAAAGTGGACCATAGATATAACATATGCTACGAAAACACTGTTTATGAGCACATACAAAGCCTTCAAAATTCTTTTCTTATCCAGACGCTTTGAGGTAAAACATGGTAAGAGAAAATAAGAAGATGAAAAGGGTTCCTCAACTTTTTTCTTTCATTTCATTTCAGACTGAGATCCGCCCATGTCGTTGCTGGGAGCTACAAGGGGAGCAAAGAATAGTACAAACAAGGCACGTCTTTAATGGCGAGTGAGGTAGGAACTAGGAAGCTACCCTGGTAAATAAAAGCGTCGCAGAAATCGGATATGCTGGCCTACTTGTAGGCGCATAACTGGCACAACGTACAATAGCTCATAAGCTCAGATCACATAGAGTGTTTTAACACGTGGTAGATATGGAACCTTCAAAGAAGAAGAATGGTGAGATCTCATTACACTCATTTTAATTTGGACAGTAGTATGTTTTACCTCATGCTCTCTAATCTGATCGTCAGTCACCATTTCTGTTAGAAAGACATTTTAGCACGTCCAAGAATATGTGTCGTTCGAGGACAAACTTCAATAAGATGCAAATAGTAATGAAATGGAATTAAGGTAATTTTTTTTTTTAATTCCTGCACTTTCAGGAAATGGTCTTTAACTTTTTGTTTTGAATGTTATTCAACTAAATGTGCCGTGTCGGCTAATATAAGGCGATAGTTGATTTTCAGTTTGTGTTGTGCATTTTCTTAGAGTTTCGATATTGATATTTTCAGTGGTCTGACGTTAGACTAACAACTGAGCTCAGTGTAGGTGAGATCAAGATTCTAGTCATATGGAAGGCGGACGATAAAACGTATTTCCCGTGTTCAAGTCGAGCACGTAAAAGAACTCTTGGCAGTTCAAAATCTAGAAGAGCAGGCTGAAAAAATGCCGTCCGGGCAAAGTCCATTAGAAAGTCCATAACATTCCTGCATAATATTTTTACCATCTTCTAAATAACGTAGGGACCTTCGCCGATGTTACTGAGTTCGTGTACCGCAGCTGAGATTTTCCTGTGTAAGAAAGAGATCGAGGCCAACATGGTTACTCACCGAAGTGCAATGATGATACTTCCATCAATCAATCTTCATAACATCTCAGTCCCTTTATTCTACGTAAAAATCCATTTCCGAAGAAGGTCTGTAGTTTTCTTATGCTTTCTTTGGTTGTCCTTCATGTTTCCAAGCCATACAACAACACTGACTTCAACATGGTGATTACCTACCTATTATTTAGATGTTTGTCTAACTCTATTTGCTCAGTTTACCGATTCTGTAAACTTGAAAAATGCACCGTTTGTGAACAAATCTGGAATCTGTGTTTCAAATCTAACTGTTCGATTTTCTCATTGTATCATTGTCGTAAACCTATTTCAATGATAGATAAATAGATCATAATCCCCGGTGTTCAAGACAAGCGGACGATATCGATTATCTTACAAGAATGGAACATGTTTTTTATTTGTTTTGTCACTAGCAAACTGTTTTCTTAATTATGGGTAACGTGTGTTTAACAGAAGTAACTGCCATCATCTATATGTGTCAAGACGGTTGATTAACTTTGAGCAGAAGTTCGTATGGTGAATGGATATTGATTCCTTCAGATCGATACGGTAATTTAAACAGTTGATTAACCATTAATGAACGTAGTTAGTTAAATAAAATAGTAACATTGGTTTGTTGTTGTGTGTGTGTGTCTGTTCTAGCGGATTTCCTACATAAACAATCAGGTCTGACACTATGCTAAAGTATAAATGAGTAGATTGATTGATTGAATGAATGAATGAATGAATGGACCATCATCATTGCACTTCAGTGTGTAGCCATGTGTGCTCCGATCTCTTTCTTACACGGGACGATCTCAATGCAGTGGACGAACTCCATAGCACAGGCGAGGGTGATAGATGTAATTTTGAAGATGGTAAAGATATTTTTATAGGAATTTTTTTATGACCTTTGCCCGGGTAGCGGCTTTCAAGGCTGCTGTTCAAGATTTTGAACAGTCAATGATTCTGATAGTGCTCAAATAGAACACCGACCTACGTTTTATCGTCCGTCTCCGATAGCACTAGGAACTCGATCTTACCTACACTGAGATCAGCTATCTCAAGAATAATATTCAGATGGCTCCACGGGGTCAAAGGCGCAGTTCTAGGAACAAAGTCGCGCCAGATTTAGGGATCTGGCACTATTCAAGATTCTATCCCGTCTCCACGGGTGACCTGAAACAGACAGTGAATCCTGTCTGGCTAAGTGGTAAGGATCGAGGAGAGCTACAGGTAGTGGAAATAGTGCAGGCATGGAAAAATAATGCATGTTCAAAAACCCTGAACAAAATGCACGCATCTCCAGGCCGAACGTCCGATGAAAAGTTGCCCAAATAGTTGCTGAAACGTAAGAAATAGTATCGTACGAGCCGTCTGTGAACGAATACCAACTCCCACGGAGTAAATGGCCGCACTAAAATTTCCAGCCGTGGGACAAAAATCAATGAGAACGATGCGTAACGAATCGAAGGTATCGGCAAGCGTCTCTGAAAACACTGTAATGTATCGTGCCGACACATGGGAAGATTGCTGCAAACTCGGTATCAAAGGCCTAGCACAGATACATTTACTGGGTAGAGTTGGCCAAACACAAACCCTAAAGTTGCGTTTCATTGCCTAATGAAACTGCCCTCCCTGGGACAACCGGGAAAGGCACTGTTGCAATAACAACTAACATCCCCGGAAGAACTGAGGTGGGTGATGTTGGCGAGCGCAAAATTTCAGCTGCGTTGCTAGCGCCGATTGAAACGATCCTCCAAAATATATGTGCGCAGCCCCAGTCCAGTGTTTCCCGGCGCCAGGGAAAATGCAGAGCAGAAACTGCAAATTCCCAAGTGCCGACATGCGCCTCGAAAAGACTGGAGAAAGTAACTATTCCGGAATAAGCTCAACATGGTCAGAAAAGTAAGGCCGACATTGTAAAGATTTGACAGGTTGTTCAAATCCAAACATTGGCGAACTCCGACACTTTTCACGGTTTGTTACACGAGTAAGTTACCGTCCCAGGACGACAAGATTATGTGCTCAAAAAGACTGAGAAATATTCCTAATTCGAAACGATCTCACATAGTCGGAAAGGGTGCACAGTGTAAACATAATCTTTGGCGTAGATCATAAAGCCCAAATATACGGTAAAAGATTATCGTAAAATAGCAACAAATACACAAAGCAGCCGACAAGTGACCGTCCTACTGACTAGTCCTAGAAGGGTTGTTGATGTTCTTAAACCGGAGCAGCCAGCACACCCAGTCAGAAAAATTTGCAAAGTAATAAATGCTCTTTGTTGTAGATCGAAGCCAAAATATACGGCGTTAAAAAGATCATTAAAGTGTGCTCATCATACGATGCAAAAGGATGCGCCGCTCTTAGTCAAAATGGTTTGCAGTTCTAGGAAAAGCTACTCTAGTAAATAAAACGCTGGCACTAAATCGGATGTGCTGGCCTTCGCACCATAGATGCATAACTTGACAGAACGTAAAATCGCTATAAGGCTCAGATCACATAAAAACCACAAAGAGTGTGCCCAGAAACAAAAATGAAGGTGATTTCTTTGATCCCTATCTGTACCAGTACCTCCACTCAGTTTCGTCTCACCATTGCTGTTTCAACTTTACGAATCATACTCATGGAGTCACTGAGTATAAAATCACAAGCGAAGTCATGAGATGCCAACCACGTTATTGTCTCTGTAACCGCCCGTACCTCTATTGCCAAGCTACTTGTTGTTGTCGCGAAGGACCCATTGAAATTACCAAACAAAGAACTCGAACCACTTACTTTTATTTCTTACTGCACTCATTGTCTAGCCCAGAGACAGGGGCGTTTTTACGAACAGTGTGTCTATGTTGCTCTCCGATGGAACCTCCATTTCAAAAGAGGTAGGGACGACCCAGGAACACCTGGAGACGGGAGTTGGCGACGGAATGTAAGAAAATGGGGAGACAGTAGAGAGATCTGGAAATGATGGTGTTGGATAGGCGGGATTGGAAGGCATTGGTTGCGGGCCTATGACTTCCTAGGATCGAAGGGTGAAGAAGAAGTGTCTATGTTCGAATAAAGAATAGTAACACTACGATCTACAAGGCATGTCGTAAGAGGCGACTGAGGTAGCGGCCTAGGGAAGCTACCTAGTAAATAAAAAGCATCGCAGAAATCGGATGTGCTGGCCTACTTGTAGGCGCATAACTGGCACAACACACAATCGCAGTAATGCTCAGATTGCATACAAATCAGAAGGAAAGGGTTAAGAAGTATTTGATATGAAGGATTCGAAGAAAAAGAAAAACTAACAACACAAATTTATTTATTTTAAATTATTATTACAGATATTGCAATTCACTTTGGCAAATCATGTCCTATGTTTCATATAGAAGGTTATAATGAAAAATGAATGAAGTTATTAGTGATATGATCTAGCTCTATGTTCCATTATAAAGAAACCTAAATATGAGCGAGAGAGAGATTGAGAGAGAGAGAAAGAGAGTAAGATATCGAGAGGGAGAGAAAGTGAGAGAATGAGAGTATGAGAGAGCGTGTGAGAGAGTGTGAGAGATAGAGTGTAAGAGAGAGTGTGAGAGAGAGTGGATGAGAGTCTGTGATAGAGAGTGTGGGAGAAAGTGTTAGAGGAGTTTGAGAGAGCGTGTGAGAGTGTGTGTGAGAGTTTGGGTGAGAGAGTTGAGAGAGAGAGCGTGTATGAGAGAGAGAGAGCGTGAGATAGAGTGGTTGTGGGACAGTGTGTGAGAGAGATTGTGAAAGCGGGTGTGTGAGAGAAAGAGTAATTTGATCGAGTTGGAGAGAAAAAGAATATGAGAAAGAGTATGAGAGAGGGATAGAAAGTGTGTGAGAGATAGAGTGGCAGAAGGATAGTGTGAGAACGAGAGTGGAAGATAGAGTGGAAGAGTGAGAGAGAGCACGAAAGTGTCTGAGAGAGTGTTGAGAAAGAGTGTGAGAGATAGAGTGACAGAAGAGGAGTGGGAGAACGAGAGTGGAAGATAGAGTTGAAAAGTGAGAGAGAGCACGAAAGTGTGTGAGAGAGTGTTGAGAAAGAGTGTGAGAGATATAGTGACAGAAGGGGAGTGTGAGAACGAGAGTGGAATATAGAGTGGAAGAGTGAGAGAGAGCACGAAAGTGTTTGAGAGAGTGTTGAAAAAGAGTGTAGAGATAGAGTAACAAAAGGAGAGTGTGCAAAAAGAAGATTGAGATAGATAGTATGAGAGAGTGAGAGAGAGTGAGTGAGAGATAGCATGAGAGACTGTGAGAGATATACCGAGAGAAAGAGATATATGTTTACTGTACATCTATAATTTCCAACTATGTGTCACACTCTTATAAACATTCAGCGGTTATCACGTTTTGTAGGACAGCACTAATCTCTATTTACCTTTCTCTATCTGTAGTCATATAACTGAGACTCTCCAAGAAGTAGCTTATGGATGTCTTCTCATTCTTCTAATTTTGTTTCGTTCGTAGTCTGTTTCTTTGTCTTATTTTTTCCCTACTCTACAACATCACACTGAGAGCCGCTGCAGCGTAGTTGTTAGTGAACTCGCTTCGCAAGGCAAGGTGGAATTTTTCCCGACCGCGACAGCTCTCAGATCGACCCAGCCTCAACTCTGGGAAAGTAAAGGCGGCCGGCGTGATGCTGACCACATCACCCATCGTGTGCCGACGGTAAATGAAAAATACAGGCCTAACACTGTATTGACCTATATACCACGAGGTATGAAAGGGTTCCTTTACCTTTACTTACAACATCACTACTGTAGGTGGGGAGGAGGGAGGGTGTTGCAATTTTTTCTTCTTGTATTCCTTCTATACCGTTATACGTTACATCATCATCATGTAGCTTGATATATGTTCAATAACTGATAACAGATAGCTTGTCCTGAGCAGAACTTTGTCACTCCTACAGACCTTCGGAATTTCTCTCTCATAGGCCAGATTCCCACCTCTGCAACCGTCATGTTCAAAAGATAAGGCACATCCTGAATCCATCTTCTCCGTGGTCTTCCTCTTCTTCTCTTTGTCGGTATGCCTCCTTCCATGATGGCCTTCTCCCAAACCTTCATGTCTTTTTATATGTCCAAAATATCTCAATTTTCTCTCTCTTATTTGTAGCATCAGTCAGTTTGATTTGATTTTGAGTTCTTTCTGGATAGATCTATTTGTTCTCTTCTCTGTCTATGATATACGGCGGAAACTTCTGTAACACTTATATTCAAAATCACTTATATGTTTTTCCACTGCATTGTTAAATGTCCATGCTTCACACCTATACGTTGAAATACTCACAAAATAAATGAAACTGCAGTAAAACTATTTGATTGACAAAACACGTAATCACAAAGTACTGTAGTTTTACAAATTATAAAAACAATGATAAAATACAACAACGTTTCGACCAACAAGACCTTTATCAAGCAAACGAACAACAGGAGTGACAAATTTAAAAAAAAAAATGGACGACTAAATACAAACGTTTCTAATGAAAATCTGGGAATAAAAACGAATAACGAAATAAATGTAACACAAAAACACACATAAAAACTAGAAACAGAAAGGAAGAGAAACAATGAAAGATCTAGTAAATATATAACTTGAATACATGCAGCATATGCCCATATAGATTACAAGGCATGGGAAGAGAAAGTACTAAAAAGCATAGGAATGTAATACGTTGAGCCCACGTGGTCGCAAGGTACCATACAAAGAAATCAACCGATTCTCCAGAGCCGATCGACTGCTAGCATCCAAGGAACATGATCGTATGGCTGTGACCTGGACATCGAGAGCTCCTAAATGGCCAGTATTATTGAAATGGCTGGCTACAGGGGTCACAGATCATTAGCATATGTCGCACAAGTGTTGAGTGAATCGGTCAGTGAGCCTCTTGCCTGTCTAGCCGATATAAGCCTTGTTACACCGTTTACAGCGAGTATGTTTTCTAAGTTTTGACACAAGTATGTTTTCTAAGTATTCTACTCGTAAACCTGACTGGACACCCAGACCGGTGCCTCTAACGCTCTTGATCTCTACATCAAGAATACATGATATTGGACTGTTCCGCCCCAAACGACTATGGCAGTCTAACATGTCACCGTCGGAGTTTCGTGCTCTATCACACCTCCGTCGACGTGATGACATTGTTATCAAACCCGCCGACAAAGACATAGTCGTCTGGAGGAAAGATCTTTACCTTCAGGAAGGTCAGAACCAACTGCGTGACACTCAGTTTTATAAAACCAGCCCTACTGATGTCACTCTGTCTAATAATAATAAGGTTCGTGAAGTCATTAAGAACTTAATTACCACGAACGACCTTCCTACTAGTGCATCATCACTCTGTGTGATCGATAGCTGTTTGGGTAAACCCGCCTTTTATATGCTCCCCAAAATTCATAAACTCCACAATCATGGTAGGCCTATCGCTTCTGCTTGCTCTTGCCCTACGGAACACATCTCCTAATTCCTTGATAGTATCTTTAATCCCATAGTCACCACACTCCCGTCATTTTTGAAAGATACGAACCACGCTTTGTCTGTCTTTTCTTCCGTTGAGTTGCTACCGAGAGAACCTACCGTCTCTTCCTCCTTGATGTGTGCTCATTGTACACTTCTATACTTCATCCTGACGGCCTTAAAGCTCTCCAGTTCTTTCTCGATAGGAGAACTAATCCACTTGTGTCAACTTCTGCTCTCCTTCGTCTTGCGGAACTAGTTCTCACTCTTAACTCCTTTCAGTTTAATGACCAATTCTTTGAGCAGATCAGTGGGGTTGCCATGGGGACTAAAATGGGACCTAGTTATGCTTGTCTATTCATGGGTTATCTTGAACACCTAGTATGGACTACATATGATGGCCCCTTCCGTCTGTCTATCACAGATACATTGATGACTGTATTGGCATTACTGATATGCCTGAAGCCGATTTGTCACGCTTCATAAATTTCATTAATGTTTTCAACCCTTCTATTCGTTCTACTTCTCACATCTCCACTACTTGTGTCAACTTTCTTGACATTACTATCACCTTACGCCTATCCGCTATCACTACATCAGTATATTACAAGCCTACTGATGCACATAGTTTTCTCCTTTATACTTCTTCCCATCCCCAGGCTTGTCGTGACTCTTTGCCATTCTCACAGCTCTTGCGCCTTCGACGCCTTTGTAGCGAGGACGATGATTTTCTTGAGAGAGCTTGCGAGATGCTTGATTTCTTTCGCATGCGCCTATACCCGGAGAGGGTGCTTGTCTCGGCTATGCATCGAGTTAAGAAAATCACTCGCCAACAGGCCCTTACCAGCTAGCATAGGACCACTAACTCTGACAGAGTAAAACTTATCTTAACTTTCCACCCCATTGTTCCTGGTGAAAAATGTTTTATTCCGTCATCTGTCTATCCTTAAGTCAGATCCTGAGACCCGTTCTGTCTTCCCCAACTATCCTTTGGTGGCTTACAGACGGGACAGAAGTCTTAAGGATATGTTGGTCCCAGTCGCCTCAAGTCCAACATCTATACTCATTTTGGTACTGTTCAGTGTGGCCGTCGGCGTTACAACACGTGTGCTTATGTGATACAGACGAGTACTGTATCTTTTCCTTTAGTCACGTTTGTTATTGACGATGGTTTCACATGCGAGTCTCGTAATCTTATCTATGCCATTATATGTAAGCGGTGTAACAAGGCTTATATCGGCGAGACAAGCAAGAGGCTCAGTGACCGATTCACCCAACACTTGCGCGACATACGTCAATGCTCTGTGACCCCTGTAGCCACCCATTTCAATGATACTGGCCATTTAGGAGCTCACGATGTCCAGGTCACAGTCATCCGATCATGTTCCTCGGATGATCGCAGTCGATTTGCTCTGGAGAATCGGTTGATTTCTTTGTATGGTACCTTGTAACCACGTGGGCTCAACGTATTACATTACTATGCTTCTTAGTACTTTCTCTTCCCATGCCTTGTAATCTATATGGGCATATGCTGCATGTATTCAAGTTATATATTTACTAGATCTTTCATTGTTTCTCTTCCTTTCTGTTTCTAGTTTTTATGTGTGTTTTTGTGTTACATTTATTTCGTTATTCGTTTTTATTCCCAGATTTTCATTAGAAACGTTTGTATTTAGTCGTCCATTTGGTTTTTTTAACTTTGTCACCCCTGTTGTTCGTTTGCTTGATAAAGGCCTTGTTGATCGAAACGTTGCTGTATTTTATCATTGTTTTTGTCATTTGTAAAACTACAGCACTTTGTGATTACGTGTTTTACCCATACGTTGCAGTTGGGAATATGCATGCTCTTGGTATTTTGATCTTTGTTTCCTTACCAGTTCCGTTCCATACTGTTTTAGCTGTTTAATTTTTTGTAAAGCCATGTTTGTTTTTCTTTTAATTTTCTTAATCCCATTTCCATCTTTTTGTTAGCAGTGAAACAAGATATTCAAAACTTTAAACATTTTCTACTTTCTCTCCGTTGATAAAATTATCTTTTGTCATGTTCGTTTTATCCGTAGTTATTATTTTTGTTTTTGCCACATTGAGATATACGTTCCAGTCACGACATAAGCAAAATGTCCAATTATAAACTAATCACGACAGAGATGAGGTGTCTACACAGAATAGGGAGGGTGGTAACAAGAAGAGACCGGTTGAGAAATGAAGTGTTCAGGAAAAAGTGGGTACAACATCAGTACCGAACTTCATCAAGAAACAACAAATTAAATGGTTCGACCAATAGGCAGATTACCAAGAGACAGTGCATCTCAAAGAGCAATATTGCTCCGATACAATGGATACAAAGCAAAATACCGCCCACGCGAAAGGTGGACCTCAAAGATATTAGAGGAGACGAAAGACAATATTTATTAAGCACACACAAGGAGACTAACAGAACTTTGTGGAATAGCAAATCTGGTAATAGCAAACTCCTTGTTTCCACACAAAAACATTCATAAAATTACGTGGAACTCGCCTGACAACATCACAAAAAACCAGATTGACCATTTTTGCATTAGTACCAAATTCCGTTCATCAATACAAGATGCCCGAGCCTACAGAGGAGCAGATGTTGGCAGCGACCATAATCTCTGCATCGCCAAAATAAAAATAAAACTCAAGTCACTATATAAACCACCTAGAAGCAAGAAAATAAACTCACAGTCCCTACTGGTAAAAGAACAACAACTCACATTTAACACAGAGGTACGAAATACCTACACGAACAAAGAAAACAAAACGGTAAATGTGAACACTAAGAACAACATAGAAGAAGATTGGGACTTTCTCAAAAACACGCTGATAAATGCTGCAACAAACACAGTAGGGTATGTCCAAAGACAAAAGAAAAAGTGGCTAAGCGATAACACCTGGACAAAAATTCAAGAAAGGAAACAAGCAAAACTAACTCTTCTATCCACGAAAGACAAGCTTTCATACGATACCAAGAAACAAAAATACACCATGTTAGATAAAGAGGTGAAGTCAAGAACACGAAAAGATAAACAAAACTTTATTCACAATCTAGCCACCGATGCGGAAACAGCTGCAAAAACTGGAAACAATAAGACCGTATTCCACATTATGAAGCAACTATGCAAACATACTCCTACACCAAATAAACCCATCAAAGACAATCAAAGTAGGATATTGCTGTCAGAAGAACAACAAAAACAACGATGGGCAGAACATTTTAAAAAAATACTAAATAGACCGCAACCAGAGATTGTTCCCAACCTAGAGGAAGAAATCACCATGCCCACACTAGAAGCTTCCTGCGAGCCATTCACACTGGAAGAGTTGAAATCTGACATTAAAAATTGAGAAACAACAAAGCGGTTGGTGATGATAACATCTCTGGAGAAATGCTCAAAGCAGCAGATGATAACAACTTACAACATATACTCCAACTGATAAATGAAATCTGGCAAAATGAATCCCCACCACAACAGTGGAAAGATGGTGTTATTTTCAAATTACCTAAAAAGGAGATTTGTCTGATTGTAATAACTGGCGTGGGATCACCCTACTGTCAGTGCCAGGAAAACTTTTTGTAGCATGTTACTCGAGAGACTGAAGAAGTCTATAGACGAAAGGCTAAGAGAAAAACAAGCAGGGTTTAGACCAAAACGAGCATGCATAGATCACATCTTCACACTAAGAGTAATCATTGAAGAGTTCGTAGAATTTCAATCGAATTTAATCATCAACTTTGTTGATTTTCAGAAAGCGTTTGACAGTATTCACCGTCCTACGCTTTGGAAACTACTCGAAAATTATGGTTTCCCTACTAAATTCATCAACATCATAAAATACTTCTACAGTGAATCGCGCTGCAGTGTAAGAACAGATTTCGGTAACTCTGACTGGTTCCCAGTGAAACAGGAGTGAAACAAGGCTGCGTCTTATCGCCAATGCTCTTTGGAATAGCAATTGACTGGGTCATGCGAAAATGCACAAATAACGCAAATATGGGCATCAAATGGGTTGATAAAATTTTAGAAGACCTTGATTTTGCCGACGATATGGCCCTTTTGAGTTCATCACACCAAGATATTCAAATGAAAACAAACCTTCTCCAAAATATCTCAGGACAAATTGGTCTCCAAATCAACACAACAAAAACAAAAATTGTTGACCTTACCAGCAGTCCAGAAAATATCCAACTAAAAACTACACTCTTGAAAAAGTCAAAAGTTTTACATACCTAGGAGTATGATGACATCTACGGGATACAGCGCCAGAAATTCCATACAGAATCGCATTGGCATCAAGTGCTTTTAACAAATTGTCAAATATATGGAAGTCCAATTCACTCAGCAAGCACTTAAAATTAAAGATCTTTAACTCTTGTGTGATTCCAGTATTAACTTATGGATGCGAGAGTTGGAAAGCAACAAAAGCTCTAGAAAGAAAATTAGATAATTTTGAGAATAAATGTCTTAGAAGAATACTGAACCTCAAATGGTCAGATTTCAGACCTAATACACAAATAAGACAAGAGACCAAGCAAGAAAATGTATCAAATTTTATAAGAAAGCGCAGCTGGACCTACATCGACCACACACTTAGAATAGATGAGAGAAGACTCCCTTACCAATCCCTCATATGGACACCAGAGGGAAAAGAAAACGAGGAAGACCAAGAGAGACTCTGCGTAGAACCATCATCAGAGAAGGCTCAACGATGGGCCTAGTAAACATTAAAGACCTAAAACAGATAGCAGCGAACCGCGAGGCATGGAGAGCTATGACCTCTGCACTATGCGCCGCCCACAGGCCCAAGAGGAAAGACTAACTAACTAACACACAAGGGCTCGTTCTAGAAATCTCTTCTTATCCTGATGATGTGAGGGAAAACAGAATTGGAGTAAAACAGAGAAGAAATAAAGAGATATACTTTACATATGGCCTATCTTGTCTCTTGTTTCACTAATTGTCCTCTTCTGTTCAGATGTTCTACAATCGTCCTCTTCACAATACCAATGCAAGATTTCCTTAACTCCGCCAAAGTCGGTACATTTTCCCTAGGGGAAAATATTACACGGTTCAAAGACAATATACACGTATTCCTGCTTTGTGGCTCAGATACATGGCTTGTGACCAGAATATAACATCTAAGATGCAGACGGTCCCCAAAGATATCTCTGTCGCATACTTCAAATGAGCTAGCAGAAGTAATAACAAAAATAGACAGATGGGAAAGAGCAAGACAAAAACCAGTACAGCTTGAAATGAAAGTTGAGACGGTAGAGATAGATTGTGCACACCGTTGTGATACAGTTTAGAAATATAATGAGACATCGATTCATCTAGAACATAGATTCTCAAACTTGTTGGGTCCACCGCCCACTTTGCGCAACATAAACTGTATAACGCCCTCCTACACATTATAACAGTTTGCCAACGCCCCCTTCAACATATATACATGCTCTATTTTCTCTTTGACATAGAAAATGGATATATTTCTGTCATACATGGTCAATTTTCAAATGGTTATATGCATACCGTTCAGAAAGCAATGGCAAACTACTGAACGTATAAGTGGTGCCTAGAAAATCAACAACTCGTTTATTGTGGTTGATGGCTACGTCCTTTGGAATATGTAATGATTTTCATTTTCATATGCATGAAATAAAACTGGATCGTGTAAGACGGGCATAAGATGAATTAAAATTTAGAATTAAAATTTTTAATGATTATCCAATCGCAAAATCAGGAAAATAATTTATTTTAAAATATTTATTATTAATTTTAATCTTTAAGTAGCACCGACCCCTAATCGCCTGAACCTCAACCCCGAACTTCTTCGGAACCCACAATCGCCCCCTAGAACGCTTCAGCACCCTGGGCGGCGGAGCCACCCACTTCGGGAAACGCTGATCTAGAACAGGAAAATGATCAGGAGAGAGCCAGAAAGAGGGAAAGGTTGTAGAGATGAAGTGAGAGATGTTGGAAACCTCGTGGGAGAGCTGAAGTAGACATCAAATTTGCGAAATCTAACTGAAAAACAACAATTTTCGTTACTGTCTGTAATACCACATTTTTAGGGAGAATTGTAGGACATGTAGTACATGAGCCTGTGAAATTTAATGATCGTATGTCTAGTGCAGTCACCGTGAATTTTATCAAGCAAAGTATACAGACACACCAAGCGGGCTTAAATACAATTTCCAATGTTAATACTTTAACATTCTACATTGAGAAGGGTTAAGGTAAGAAGTATGTCTAATAAAAAGTGAATAAAAAGACAATAAGCAAGTGCTAAGAGTCTCTGGAAAATATAATTAACCAAATACAAGATTTGAACCACAAACTTTTATTTAATACGATATTCATTGCTTAACCATGAAGACGAGCTTTTTTTCAGATCCCACCCAGCTTGATTTCCAAAACAAGAGCTTTACTTAGTCGTATCTTTTAAACAGCATCGACTACAGAACACAGAAAATCAGGTCAGATTCGACAGTACAGTGCTTGCAAGATGTGATCCGAAGTGGAAAAAGTAGGTATAGACAAATATATAAATACAACAAAAACTATATTAATGTAGATATATGGAAGCATAGAACAGTAGTGCTAATTTTATGAAGAAGTATATACTTGTTGTGAATAAAGTCAGTAAATGGTTGCCTTGTGAGTCGAAGGTCGTGAGTTCGAATCCGGACCGCGCCTTTCTGTTCGTGAGGGCAGTTTTTTCAGAGACCAATAGGATTGCTGCTGTAGCTACGGAGGTCGTGCTTTGTGCAATACTCTCGGCAGGTGGGTTGTCATTTCTGCGAGAGAGACGGAGCCATATGAGTTCCAGCATCTTCTTCTTCTTTTGTCGTTACATTGCTACCGGATTGTAGCCCAGTGTCGTCACATTGCTAGCGGGTTGTAGCCAGTGTCGTCACATTGATACCGGGTTGTAGCCCAGTGTCGTGGTTTTCTGTTTTTGTCTTGCTCTATTCTGGTGGATTGGGTGATTGTTATTTTTGCTCTTTCACAGGATTCTGCTATGCCATCTAACCATCTTTTCGTGGTCTTCCTCTCACCTTCTTCTCTGATGCTCTGTTGTAGAAGGCTCTGTATACTGTGGAGCTTGTGTGCATTCTTATTAAGTGGCCAAACCACTTCCATTGGTCGCATATAACTTTACTTCACTATAAAAAACCACTTCATTGGTCGAATATAGCTTCACTTCACTATAAGAAACCACTTCAGTCACAGCATAACATAGATAAACAGAGCAATTAAATTTTGTGAGTACAAATGGAATAAATGATCAGAGAAATAAGATTAGATGACTATGACTTGGATGTAAATAATGTATTCAAATAGTCAGACCAGAACATCTGTGGCTTAGCCGATCACAACACACGAGTACCTGGTTCCAAATTCACGGCATGCAGTTTAGAAGCAAATTTGTTCCCATGGATTTTACGAACAGAAAAAGACCACATCGTTCAGAAAGCAATGGGAAACTACTGAATGTATAAGTGATGCCTACAAAATCAACAACTCGTTTACTGTGGTTGATGACGAGGTCATGTAAAGGATATGCCACGTTGTCAGGACAGATAGAGAGAAGGAATTCGAGAACATGAGTGTGTTTGAGAAATAAGGAGAGTACGAATGAGAGGGTGGTGCAGCTAGAGTGAGAGAGAAAGGGATTGATGGAAAGACAGAGAGCTAGATAGTGATAGGTATGGAGATAGGTAGAGAGAGAGAGAGAGAGAGAGAACAAATAGGGAAAAGAGAACTAGTGACTGTGAAATAAACAAAGACGAGCTAGAGTGTGAGGGAGATACATAGAGAGTGAGTAATAGAGAGTGAAAGAAAGACAGGTAGAGAAAGTACTAGAGTGTGAGGGCGATACATAGAGAGAGAGTACTAGAGAGGGAAAGAAAGACAGGTAGAGAGAGCTAGAGAGAAAAAGACAGGAAAAGAACACTAGAGAGGGAAAGAGACAGAGAGATAGAAAGTAGAGGGAGAAAGGTACAGAGAGAGAAGGAAAGATAGCTAGATAGTGAGAGATAGAAAGGAAGAATAAACTAGAGAGGAAGAGAGAGAAATAGGGAGAGAAAACTAGAGGATAAAAGCAAGTTAGAGGGAGCTAGAGATAGACAGATGGAAAGAGCTAGAGAGATAAATGAACGAAACGATAACTAGAGAGTGAAAGAGAAACAGGGATAGCTAGAGAGTAAGCTGGAGAAAGAGACAGGAAGATAGAGCTAGATATTGAAACATTAACACGTAGAAGAGAGTGAGAAATGGAGGCAAGGAGAGAGTGAAAGAGTGAGAAAGACAGGGAGGGAGAGACATGTACAAAGAGCTAGACAGTGAAAGAGAGACAGAGAAATAGAATGAATGAAAGTAAGTTAAAGTAAGTGTGATGAGAAGTAACAATGAGGGAGGCTGGTTACTGAAAAGATAGCACAAAATTCCGACTGCGTCAGAGAGAAACAATTCTATAGAAATTCTAGTTAGTAACACTAAAATAAACGGTCTATCAGTCAAATTAACTGCCATAACTCAATACAACATAGACGGGTCTACTTAATATGAATACCGTTTATTCCTTGTCATGTTCTTCAAATACATCTTTTTTATGAGTAACACTATTGTTTTACTAGCATAAATGTAACCTTTCTCTTGTATGAATACGTTAGACAATGTTGCAACAGATGCTAGACGACCATTTTGTCACAGCCACATTTGCACAAATCAGAAATTCATATTCTTATCAAGTTGAACATATGGTGCTGACGTCTGTTGTGAATGTTTTTCTTGTCGGAAGGTGGTCTCTTTTTCCCTTTTATTCAATTGAGGTTTTGTAAATGTTCATTTTTGTTGAGATAAATGAGTAAATTGTGGTAAATAAAATAATAGTCTAAAAGGTAATAGCAACATATGATGTTTTAAAGCGTCTGAAGGTATATTTAATCTATTTCAAGTGGTTTCCCCTTGTATATCCTGCAAGTCTTTCTCGTATGGGTGAGCTAAGAGGCAACATGTGGAAATACCCAATCAACCTGCAAACGAAGCTTTGTTGAAGCCTGACAGACCTGAAGCTGATTGCTTAGTTTGTTATCCACGGTGGAACTCATTGACTGATTGATTGGTTGATTGATTGATTGATTGATTGATTGATTTGCCTATCGTCATTACACTTTGGTAAAAATCCATGTATACTACGATTTCCTTCTGCACAGTAAGATCACAATTACGAATCACGAGTTCCGTAGCACCGGCTTTAGATTAAATGTTGAGGACATCGAAACGGTGACAATAATTAATTTTGTGCAGGCAACGACTTTCCTTTCTACCTCGAATCGATTGTTGCTGTCAAGTGTTCTTTTACGTGCTCGACTTAAACATGAGATCTACGCTTTATCGTCCGTCTCCGATAGCACTAGGCACTTGATCTCACCTACGCTGAGACTGGTAATCGGTGGAAAAAAGACTGATCGATCCTCATGAAAATCGAGTACTGAAGCAGCGTGAGGGGAAGGAGGGCTATACATTAACGTCACAAAGATTCCCAAATACGCTGGCACAGCAGGAAAAGTGAACACATAAAAATAATTAGAAGTCGTTCTGGTTTGAAATTTGGTGACCCAATTATGTTTGTACAAATGTTCAACACTTCATACCGCACAGGACCAGACACTCTAGGAAAACTGATAATGAAAATGTGACCAATTATTTTGAAATTTTGCGTGATTTATTTTTGAAACTTTACATTGGTTTTTGGGATCATTAATTCTGCAGAACACAGTGTTAGTGAATAGTTTTATTTAGTTGGAACAGTTCTTTGGTGTTTTACTATATTTATTCTCTTCTTTGATAACAGATGCGACGAGAAACACTTTATGAATGCACACAAAAACCCGTTTTAGAAATAGTTTCTTATTCTGACGCTGTGAAGCAAAACAGGATTCGAGAAATGAAGACTATTCTTTTCTATATAGATTGATTAATTGATTGATTGATAGGATCATCATCATTGCACTTTGGTGAGTAACCATGTGTCACCCAATTTCTTTCTTACACAGGAAAATCTCAGCTGCAGTGCACGAACTCCGTTGCACCGGCGAGGATCATCGGTGAAATTTGTAAGATGGTGAAGATATTTTTTTAGAAATTTTATTTTAAATCATTTGTAATGAATTATGTCCAGGCAGCGGATTTCAAGCCTGCTCTTCTCGATTTTGAACTGTCAGTGGCTATTTTACGTGCTCAAATTGAACACGGGCCTACGTTTTATCGTCCGTCTCCGATAGAATAAGGAAGTCGATCTCACTTACACTCAGACCAGGAATCTCTAGAAAAATATCCAGATGACTCCACGAGGGAGCGAACCTGGTACTTCTGACACGAGAGACGAGCACAAGTCAGGTTTTTCAAATATCGTCATATTCTGACGCTGTGAAGTAAAACAGGGTTGAAGAAAAGAAGAACGAGTGTATTCTCTTCTGTATACTGGCAGATGAGGCTTCTGTAAAAACTATCTCATGTCTCTTGCAATATTTGATACAGTATTCAACTGTAGAGAAACTGCATACAGTTCTTCCTTCAACTTTTGTCAACATTTTGTTTTTGTTCGTCCCTTCCTTTTGTTTTACATCTGGTGTCTATGTGTCGACTATTTTCTTACATCTGGTGTCTATGTTCCGACTATTTTCTTACATCTGGTGTCTATGTGCTGACTATTTTCTTACATCTGGTGTCTATGTGCTGACTATTTTCTTACATCTGGTGTCTATGTTCCGACTATTTTCTTACATCTGGTGTCTATGTGCTGACTATTTTCTTACATCTGGTGTCTATGTGCCGACTATTTTCTTACATCTGGTGTCTATCTGCTGACTATTTTCTTACATATAGTGTCTATGTGCTGACTATTTTCGCTGGAATGTTGGATCTAAAGAGTCTAAGCTGTAGGATTGACGTTATTGCACCGGGTTTTACTAGATCTAGCTCAGTCCCTCTCCACTAAAGTGGCCTGCCACCTGCCGAGACTATCGCACCAAGCAGGAACGCCGTAGCTCCGACAATAGTCCTAGGGGGTCTCTGGGAATAAAATGCACTTGTGAACAGAGCGAAGAGGTCGAGATTCGAACCCACGACTGTCGGAAAACAAGAAAAATGCTTAACCTTTTAGCATCAAAGACCCTCATTCATTCACATAACATTGCTAAGTTATGTTCACTTCTTGTCTTTTATGATGGTACTCATTATTTTCTATTTTTTGCTTAGCTGCTTGGAAAAACCTGTTGCTTGATATTCTTTCTGGGTTAGAACATTATTATGATTCCGCTCAACCGTGAATGGTGAAAGGTTAACAGTCTAGCTTGATTCCTTACTATCATTCTCCAACAGTCTGATCCACAAAGCAGAACAGATAAACTGATACTTTTATCATTTAACGTTGATGTCTCTACTATAGATTCTTGTTTTCCAGATTTGTTACATCCTGGTAAAGCTGGTAAAACATTTGTGTTAAGTCATATATTATCGCCTGTGTGCCTGTGGTAATCGTTATCTAAGATATCGTATGTTAAATGAGTTGGTGGTGAAGGATTTGCTCCACCAAGTATACAACTTGCAAGTCGACATTTCTTCACAAGAACTATACATGAGTTGATGGTGAAGGATTTGTTCCACCAAGTATACAACTTGCAAGTCGACATTTCTTCACAAGAACTATACATGAGTTGGTGGTGAAGGATTTGTTCCACCAAGTATACAACTTGCAAGTCGACATTTCTTCACAAGAACTATACATGAGTTGGTGGTGAAGGATTTGCTCCACCAAGTATACAACTTGCAAGTCGACATTTCTTCACAAGAACTATACATGAGTTGATGGTGAAGGATTTGTTCCACCAAGTATACAACTTGCAAGTCGACATTTCTTCACAAGAACTATACATGAGTTGATGGTGAAGGATTTGCTCCACCAAGTATACAACTTGCAAGTCGACATTTCTTCACAAGAACTATACATGAGTTGGTGGTGAAGGATTTGCTCCACCAAATATACAACTTGCAAGTCGACATTTCTTCACAAGAACTATACATTAGTTGGTGGTGAAGGATTTGTTCCACCAAGTATACAACTTGCAAGTCGACATTTCTTCACAAGAACTATACATTAGTTGGTGGTGAAGGATTTGTTCCACCAAGTATACAACTTGCAAGTCGACATTTCTTCACAAGAACTATACATGAGTTGGTGGTGAAGGATTTGCTCCACCAAGTTTGCAACTTGCAAGTCGACATTTCTTCACAAGAACTATACATGAGTTGGTGGTGAAGGATTTGCTCCACCAAGTTTGCAACTTGCAAGTCGACATTTCTTCACAAGAACTATACATTAGTTGGTGGTGAAGGATTTGCTCCACCAAGTATACAACTTGCAAGTCGACATTTCTTCACAAGAACTATACATGAGTTGATGGTGAAGGATTTGCTCCACCAAGTATACAACTTGCAAGTCGACATTTCTTCACAAGAACTATACATGAGTTGATGGTGAAGGATTTGCTCCACCAAGTATACAACTTGCAAGTCGACATTTCTTCACAAGAACTATACATGAGTTGATGGTGAAGGATTTGCTCCACCAAGTATACAACTTGCAAGTCGACATTTCTTCACAAGAACTATACATGAGTTGGTGGTGAAGGATTTGCTCCACCAAGTATACAACTTGCAAGTCGACATTTCTTCACAAGAACTATACATGAGTTATCAATTTATATTTCCTCAACAGTCCTATCGGAGACGGACGACAAAACGTAGGCCCCGTGCTCAATTTGAGCAGATAAACAAACTCTGGGTAGTTCAAAATTTAAAAAAGAGCGAGTTGGAAAGCCTCTGCACGATCAAAAATCATTAGAAAAAGATAAACATAAAAATGTCTACAAAAATCTTACAAAATATTTTCAACATCTTCAAAATGTCATCGAGGAGTTTGTGCACTGCAGCTGACATCTTCCTGTGTAAGAAAGAGATTGGAGCACACATGGTTACTCACTGAAGTGCAATGATGATGGTCCTATCAAGCAATCAATCAATCAACAAATCAAACAGGAGATCACAATGCAACAGCAGCACACACCTACCACCTTACCCACCAATATAAAATAAAATGTCATGTAGTATTTTGAGACAGGGTATGAAAAGATTGTCTCAGGAGGAAGTTTTCAGGTCGACTGGGTGTTGCCATATGTTGCTTTCCAGCTCACCCATAAGAGAACAGTCTTGCCTGACGTTCTCCGGGGTCTGTTCCTCCTTTTGACGCTTGCAGAGAGCGTCATTCGACTTATTAAACTGCAGGGTTTTTTTCTGTATGAGGGATTTGAGCTATTTTTTCTGTATGAGGGATTTGAGCTATTTTTTCTGTATGAGGGATTTGAGCTATTTTTTCTGTATGAGGGATTTGAGCTATTTTTTCTGTATGAGGGATTTGAGCTATTTTTTCTGTATGAGGGATTTGAGCTATTTTTTCTGTATGAGGGATTTGAGCTATTTTTTCTGTATGAGGGATTTGAGCTATTTTTTCTGTATGAGGGATTTGAGCTATTTTTTCTGTATGAGGGATTTGAGCTATTTTTTCTGTATGAGGGATTTGAGCTATTTTTTCTGTATGAGGGATTTGAGCTATTTTTTCTGTATGAGAGATTTGAGCTATTTTTTCTGTATGAGAGATTTGAGCTATTTTTTCTGTATGAGGAATTTGAGCTATTTTTTCTGTATGAGGGATTTGAGCTATTTTTTCTGTATGAGAGATTTGAGCTATTTTTTTTCTGTATGAGGAATTTGAGCTATTTTTTCTGTATGAGAGATTTGAGCTATTTTTTTTGTATGAGGGATTTGAGCTATTTTTTCTGTATGAGAGATTTGAGCTATTTTTTCTGTATGAGAGATTTGAGCTATTTTTTCTGTATGAGGGATTTGAGCTATTTTTTCTGTATGAGGGATTTGAGCTATTTTTTCTGTATGAGGGATTTGAGCTATTTTTTCTGTATGAGGGATTTGAGCTATTTTTCTGTATGAGGGATTTGAGCTATTGAATGTCGCCTCTAGTTCCAACGGTATTCGGTTCATTTCCTCGTGAAGTCATCGGAATATTTTGTCCAAAGATCCATACAATTCCTACAAAATGTGTTTACTATCTTCTAAATTACATTGGGGACAGTCGCTGGTGCTACGGAGTTTGTGTACTTCCGCATAGAAGATACTTCAGGAGGAAGGAGAACCACATCCTTTCCTCCAATGTGGATCTTCGAGTGTGGGATTGAGCCCCCAACCCTCTTGTGCCCTAGTCGATTAGCGAACTCTCTTTGCATAACGCTAATCCATCCAACTAACTATAAATGCCCGAGTTATTTATGTTTTTGATATCTGTGCTCTATCTGTGCACTTAATCTCAGCTCTCTTCTTTATATAATGTGAGACTTTGTTTTATGTGCTGTATCTATTGCTCGATTTTATGATTGCAAGATATACTGTGGTCAATGGTTTAGTTTAAGATAACACAGTTTTAGGGAAGTAACAATAATGATGGTACGATACGAATGCGTAGCTCATGGAAGTAGATGGTAGACGTTGGAAGAAAGATAAACCTTAAGGAGTCACAATTACGACACTAACCAGAAGTTGGTTAATGGATCTTGATAAAGGAGAACAGGACAAACATTGACAATGTCGTTATTACTCTTGGAAGTAAACGTACAGAATTGGTGAAATTAAGCAGAGGACTGCAGAAAGTGGACCTCAGAGATAACAGAGGCGGCAAAAAATACGGTTTAGGATGCGCACACAAAACGTCGTTCAAGAAATATCTTCTTATCTTGAAGATGTGAGGCAAAACATGATTCCAGAAATGAAGAAAAAGAAGAGTGTAGATAAAGCTGTGAATATTTGTATCTGTTATTAACTACTGAACAGACATCATAGTAATCTGGGACCCATACACGCCCAGTCTATCAGATGTCAAATGGTATGATTGATTGATTGATTGATTGGTTGATTGATTGATTGATTTATTTATTGATTGATATGACCATCATTATTGCACTTCGGTGAGTAACCAGGTGTGCTTCGATCTCATTTTTACACATTAATATTTCAGTGGCAGTGCACGAACTCCATAGCAACGGCGAGTGTCCCGATTATAATTTAAAAGATGGTGCAAATATTTAGTAAGAATATTATTTTGTAGTTTATCTAATAATTTTTGCCCAGGCAGCTGCTTTCCGGTGTGCTCTTTCTGATTTTGAACTGCCAAAGGGTTTTTTCGTGCTTATCTTAAACATGAGGCCTACGTTTTATCGCCTGTCTCCGGTAGGACTAGAAACTCGATCCCACTTACACTGAGATCAGGAATCGCTGGAAAAATGTTGTGATAACTCCACGAGGGGGCGAACTTAGTACCTTCGGAACGAGAGGCTATCACTGAACCTCTAGACCACAAAGACATGACAAATTGTATGTATGTTGGTAGTATGTGTGTATGGCTTGCTGATTGAAGAAACATCCAGTTCTGCTCACAAGCCATCCAGTTCCGCTCGTACACGTTGTAATTATAAACCTATTACTACGATGTATTTTTTCTCGATCCAGAAGCACTTGAGCTTTCAGCTCTTCGACTCGGTGTCATGGACATCGTAACCCTTCGGTTCGGTGCGACGAACACCGTAAATCTGAAGAGCCTGTGGCTTTTCTGCCAGCCCGCGGAATTGAACCGCACTCACAGGGAGCTTATTACCCGTCGTCCAACGCGCTACGAATACGCTGGGCAGGCGGGCACTTCGATGTAAAGATTCCATATCAATTCTAGTATCTTCATCCAACTGACTTGATGAAGAGAAGAATAGAATAAATTTAGTCATGACAGACAGCAAGTCTTTACGCAGAATGGTGGTAGTATCAAGTAGAGAGGTTTATAAATAAAACATCTGCTCGTCTGCCCAGCGTGTTCGTAACGCGTTGGACTACAGGTGACTATCCCTCTGTGTGTGCGGGTTCAATTCCGCGGAATGGCAGAAAAGCCACAGATTCCCCAGATTTACGATGTTCGTGGCACCGAACCGAAGGGTTACGATGTCCATGGCACCGAGCCGAAGAGCTGAAAAGCTTAAGTGCTTCTGATCGGAAAAAAAAAAAAAAAAACATCAGGGAAAAGGTTGGTACAACATCAATACTGAACTTTATTAATAAACAACAAATGAAATGGCTGGGCAACATAAGCATATTACTAAATGACAATGCGTTTCAAAGAACAAAGCTACTCCAATACAGTTGATTTTATTGAAATGCTGTCGTTACTGCTTGTAGTACCACTTTTTAGGGCCGTGTAGGACCTTTAGGACGAGAGTCTGAGGAATTTAATGGCCACATGGCTAGTGCAGTCGCCGCGAAGCTAATCAGATTAGGATTTTTCATTTATGCCAACAGAAAAAAATAATTGGCATTATCGTGAATTGACACGGGACACCCGCATGGGAGCTGCACTCTAATTCATTCTGCCAGACCCTCCTCTTATACAGTTGATACAAGTCGAAGATGTCGTCCACGCTAAAGGTGGAGTATAGAAATAACAGAGACAGTGAATGACACTATTCATGAAGCATAAACAGAAGCCCGTTCTATAAATCTCTTCGTATCTTGACACTGTGAGGTAAAAACAGAATTCGAGAACAGAAGAAGATTCAACAGGCGATCGTCGAGACACAGAAGGATGCTCATAAACCTATCTGACGTTGTAGAAACTGATGTTGTATGTACAAGTGGTTTGTATGCTTCCAGCTTGCCATTGCATGGTGTGTCATTGCAGAGCAAACTAGTAGTGCACACAAGACAACTGTTGCCTCTAATATCTCTATGAGGCTATACTTACTGTGTGTCATTGCAGAGCAAACTAGTAGTGTGCACAAGACAACTGTTGCCTCTAATATCTCTATGAGGCTATACTTACTGTGTGTCATTGCAGAGCAAACTAGTAGTGTGCACAAGACAACTGTTGCCTCTAATATCTCTATGAGACTAAATTTACTGTGTGTCATTGCAAAGCAAACTAGTAGTGTGCACAAGACAACTGTTGCCTCTAATATCTCTATAAGACTATATTTACTGTGTGCCCTGCCAATAGAAGATGACTCATAGTGGCTTAGTAGTGCTCTAACATAATTTAAGATTAAAAAAACACGAAAATATTCCAAATCCATATATCTTTACCTACATGCCTTGTGACAATTCTTGATTTATTACATTACCCATGTGGTGCCAGGGCCCGCAAGGAAGCAAAGAATAGTACCACTGCGACCTATAAGCCTTGTCGTAAGAGGCGACTGATGTAGCACCTAGGAAGCTACACTAGTAAATTAAAAGCATCGCGGAAATCGGATGTGCTGGCCTACTTGTAGACTAACTGGCACAACGTACAATCGCTCTTAAGCTCAGATTAAAAACAAATCACAAAGAGTGTTTAACAAGTGGTCGATATGGAGCGTTAGAAGAAGAAGATCTATTACATGACATAATTCTTGAGAATTATTACTGTGTTCAATCGCTTTATTCTTGATAGTTCCAAGCGGGGAGGGGGCACAAGGGGTATACATTATGGATTTATTATCCTCTATCAGATCTTCCAACCTTTAGAGCTTAACGTATGTTTATTGTACATTATGTGCGGGTGTTTGAGGTGCAGTTAGAGAGCAGACACGTTAAGAACACTTATAACCGGAGTATTGGAGATGAATAAGAAAGGTGAAGTTTGGTTGCTCAGCAACCGACTCTTGAATGAGAACACGACAAGTTATGATAAATATATGCAGAGTTTGAGTCAGAGTTTGAGTCACTTTGGAGTCACAGTTTGTAGAAGTAGAACTGCGTACAAGACAAGAAGAATAATTAGTGTCTAACCAACAAATCACTGTTACCATCTACATGTATATTCTTCGACATCTGCTGGTGATGGGAGGTGGGGTGTGACTTATAACTTATGGGTTTACCTCATCATCATCATCATCATCGTCAACATCATCATCATCATCATCAAATAGCTTGTCCTGAGCAGAACTTTGCCACCCTAACAGTCATTCGGAATTTCTCTCCCCGTAGACCAGTCCAGTCTCTGCAGGTCATGTTCAAACCATAAGCTACATCCTGAATCCATCTTCTCCGTGGTCTTTCTCTTCTCCTCTTTGTCGGTATGCCGGTATGCCTCCTTCCATGATAGTCTTCTCTAGCCCTGTGTGCCTCTTTATATGTCCAAAACACTTTAAATGTTGTCTTTCTTATTTGTAGCATCAGCCAGTTTGATTTGATTTTGAGTCCCTTCTGTATAGATCTATTTGTTCTCTTCTCTGTACATGATATACGGAGGACTCTTCTGTAACACTTATATTCAAAAGCACATATATGTTTTTCCACTGCCTTGTTAGATGTCCATGCTTCACACCCATACGTTGCCACTTTGAATATGCAATGCTCTTAGTATTCTTATCTTTGTTTCTGATGGGGTTACCTATTGTGCCATAATGTCGGTTTAGTAATCAATAACTTGGAGTATAATAGTTCGAAACCGTAAAGCGGTTAGAAGACATTCAGAATGACAGCAGAAGAAGAGAGGAGACAGGACAAAAAATAATTACCTAACATCCAAGAACTTGAATTATTTCCTGTCCGCATTGTACAAAACCTTTTTTAGAATCTTTATAAAGCTCATGTGCCATCTTCGCACAAATAGACTGACTAGACTAGAGCGACTTTTTCTCACGATTGGTCTCATCACAATGAGTAAAAATCAATAACTTCCTCTTCTTCGAACGCTCCATATCGACCACTTGTTAAACCAATCTTTGTGATTAGTATGTGATCTGAACCTAAGAGCAAGTATACGTTGTGCCAGTTATGCGCCTACAAGCATGCAAGCACATCCGATATCTGCGACGATTGTTATTTATTAGGGTTGCTTCCCTAGGCCAATACCTCAGTCGCCTCTTACGACATGCCTTGTAGATCGCAGTAATACTATTCTTTGCTTCCTTGAAGCCCAGGTAACACACGGGCGAACTTCTTTCTTTTTCTTTTGTCTTTCTCTGCTTTTTGCCGCTAGGCGTAGCAGGTTTAACTGATGATCGGTTTTCGAGATAATGCACGCTCGGTCGCTTGATATGCTGTGGTATTGTGGAGTTTTAAGATGTCTGTAACTCCATCAACCCATCTTTTCTTGGTCTGCCCTTTCCTCTTGATGATTCCATTTTCAGGTTGTACGCTCTTGGTTCATTCTGACCAAGTGGCCAAACCATTTGAGTCTGTTTTTCAATAAATCTAATAGCAGGTATTGTTCCGACTGTTCTTCTAATTTCCTCATTTCTTATATGGTATCTTCTTGTTTTATTTACTGCCTTCCTCAGGCATCTCATTTCGCATGTGGTAATTTTCCTTTCTTGTTCTTTTGTCAGTGCCCATGTTTGGCTCTGGTAGCACAGTGTTGCTATAAAGATTGAATTTATAATCTGTCTTTTAGTCACTACTGGAATTGCTGGGTGTTTCAAAATTGGGGTAAGCTGGTATGTAATGTTGTTGGCTTGCTGGATTCTAGTTTCGATCTCTCTGTCCAGTCTACTATCAAATGTGAAGATACTTCCAAGGTATTTGAATTCTCTCACCTGCTTTAGCGTTTGGTCATTTATTTTTATGTTGATATTTTATGTTCTCTGCTTATAGTCATGACTTCTGTCTTTTGAATATTGATCTTCATGTTGTATTTGAGGGCGAACAACTAACCAATATCCCAACCCAGTGCCGGATTAGTCCAGCGCGGGGCCTGTAGCAAATTTTAGCGCGGGGCCCTAGGTTTTGTGTGATAATAAATAATAAAACGCAACTTTTACAAACAAACTTGTCTCGATTTAATGTGAGCAAATTTAGAGATAAGACTAGACAAATCAATTTCTCTAAGTAAATTACATTCAATGTCATTAAGGTGATGTTATTTAGACGATCTTGTCCCATCATGTTCCTTAACTCACTTTTTATACGCTTTAATGTCGAAAAAGAACGTTCTCCGTTGCAGTTATTAATCATTAAAGACAAGTAAATTCGTAAGATTATTTCTACATTTGGGAAACACGACTCTAATGAATTTTCCATTATAAGTTTATAAAATTGCAGTTCAAGAGCCTCATGTTTTTCGTTGTTAATAGCAGCAGCTACATTAGTTTTTAAGAAGTTCAACGAACTGCACAAGTTAGTCGCCTAGACTTTCTTCCAAATCCTCTTGGTAAGAGCTGACAATATTTGGAGTTCTTTTCAAAATCTCTTCTGCTGTAAGAGATTTTAACTGCCAAAGTATTCCAAATACACCAGTCACTCTATGGTACACTTCCGTGCGTTTAGGTAAGGCAGAGAGTACATTATTAATTATGAAAATAAACACCTGACTTTCACATTTTTGTTTGGGTGTTTGATTTTCTACAACTTCATCGAGCGTAGTAGAGCCACTGAAATCGTCGTACTTAGTATTTCGCTTGCCTCGTCTTGAAGTTTGTTGTTGATATTCTTCAAAGTCAGTCAGGATTTTGGCTTTGGTCTCAATATCTGAAAATGTAGGCCGCATTGCTTGAACGTACCCGTGTAACGATTCATAAAGAGCATATCCCGTGTTAAGGTCTTGATCAGGTGACTGTAATGAAGAGCTAGACGCTTGCAAGCGTTCTAGAATTCCGTTCCATAAAATGGTAATTATTCCCGTTTCCAACTTACTCATCTCCAAAACTAGCCCATACGCTTGAGTACGACACTCTACCTTTTGATCCATGTTATTTGAGATGTCATCCAAAACTTGTTTGATAATGGTAAAACCACATAAAAGTGCCTTTGTCGCATCAGCTCGGGCAGATCACCTGGTGTCCCACAGTCTCTTCAAAGTCGGGAGTTTTGAACCTGTATCTTCCAGTGCTTTTGTAAGAATGCTCCATCGATAGGTAGAAGCGGAAAAGAATGTATAAAGACTTTCAACAAAATCGAAAAAAATGGATGCTTCTATACAACATTCTGTTGTACACTTAGCAACCAAATTCAGTGAATGTGCAAAGCAGGGAATATATTCTGCGTACTTATTTATCTCCTTAATGCGTGCTTGTAAGTCGTGGCATTTCCCACTCATGCTGCTGGCATTGTCATAGCTTTGACCACGACAGTCTTTGATATCAATGCCATTTATCTTTAAAAAATTAAGTAAACTTTGAGCGAGTTGTTCAGCAGTATGACCTTTCATATCCAAGAACTTCACAAACCTTTCCACTGGTCCAGATGGTAACACATAGCGCACTATTAGAGTGAGTTGGTCCACATGCGAAATGTCTGGAGTAGAGTCCAGTGATACGGAATAGTACTTGCATTTCTTAATTTCGCAAATAATATGATCCAGTAAGCTTGATGCAATTAGATGGATAAATTCCTCACATGTTGTTTTTGATAAGTATGATGTATGTCCCTTTCCTTTATTTGCAAAAGTATTTATATGCTGAGCCAGAAAAATGTCAAATTTGGCTATTAATTCCAACAAACCTAAATAATTTCCATTATTAGGTGAACCAATAATTTCATCCCTACCCCGAAATGCAAGACCTCGTTCTGCTAAAAATTGGATTACTGAAGTAATTCGCTCTAAAAGTGTCCGCCAATATGTTTGTTCGATCTCAATTTGGCTTACAAGTTGAGAATCGACACGCGCATCCTTCTATTTGCAAACTAACAGTGAAATTATCGTTTGTCTATGGGAGGTGCTTTCTTCATGTCTTTTCAACAAATTATTTGCGTTTTTCCAATCATCAAATCCTTCTTTCGTAAACCTTGACCAACAGCCTGAATCAGTCACTTTGCAAACAAAACAGAAAAGTTGTCCTTTAGTTTCTGAATAACACAACCAATCTCTCACATGAGTTTTGTTTGTTGGTTTATGTGTATATGTGAAAAACGACTTTCGACAAAATCGTGGATTGTTATCTTTATCGTATGTTTTTTTTAAGACAAGAAATCACTGTTCATATGTTAAGCTTCGCTACTTCCTTTCGCAATCCAATAATCTCGATTGTAGTTGATTGGCCATTCACCAATATCGTTGGAGTACATTTCACTTTCGTTGTGTTTTTGGCTTGTAGAAGATGTTGCTACATTGGAAGCATGTGCTGTGCTTTCTGCCTCTCTTTGGCTTGAAGATGATATGGCTAAATGGGAGAACTTGCTGTACGTTCGACTTCAGTTTCTCTTGTGGACAGTGTGGCTACATCGTGAAGAGTTGCTGATCTTAATGGTAATATTGGTAAGGTTGATTATTCTATAGCACTGCCTACATCTACTACACAGTGAGACGCGACTTCTGTATTTTCTGCTTCGATTTCTTTGGATTCAGCACCATCACACACGACAATTAAAACTTCAGACAGCTTGCGTGTTTTTGATATAACATCTGGTTATTTTTTTGCTTTTCATCTCTGTCACATAGGAGCGGGACCCCCTAGAAGCGCGGAGCCCGTAGCTTTTGCTACTTCTGCTACAAGGCTAATCCGGCGCTGGCCCAACCTGTTAGATAGTTGTACTGCCAATCAAAGAAGACTCCTGTTAGATAGTTGTACTGCCAATCAAAGAAGACTCCTGTTAGATAGTTGTACTGCCAATCAAAGAAGACTCCTGTTAGATAGTTGTACTGCCAATCAAAGAAGACTCCTGGTAACTTACCAGTGCTCTAAAATGTTTTATTGGTTTTTTTTTAAAAATATTCCAAAACATTTGCATGCTGTGCAAATCTGTCCCATCACATTTCTAATCCCAACTATGCGGGAGGTAGGCGATCCAGTTTCTTTCCTCGCTCGTGAAATTACATTTGAGTGAATTAAACTCCAAGCTGTTTTGCTCGATATCAAACTGTCTAAATGTTACATTATTGTGTTCCACTTGCTTTACAATTACATTCTCAAATCCCTGAAGAGACCGTGAACGTCGTCCCATATACATTTTCCGGCATATCTTGTGACACTTCCTGATCTATTATGTGACATAATTCTTGAGAAGAAATAATTTCTTTAACTGAAATTCACAATGGAATACTCTGAGAAAGAACTTAAAGAAAAAAACTTTGATAAACCGTTTTCGCAGTGACTAAAGAAGCTCTTAATATCAAAATAAAATCGATGTCTATGTATTGAGATTGATTAATTAGTAAGGCCATCCTCGTTGAGCTTCGGTGAGTAACCATGCATTTACCATCCAACAGTACATCACAACCAGAGCTACTATTTAAATACAATAGTTTCAAGGATAAAAGCGGGCCGCTCACACAAATAATGGACCACAGAAATGTCGGTTGTGGTAAGAAACAGCATATACGAGACGCAGTTGATAACATTTGCCAAAACTTGTCTTATACCCTGAACGATGAAACACATAACATGAATAGAGGAAAGAGTGCCGAACAAATGTTCTGAATCTCTGTAAATATTGTGCTCCAATCTTTACAAGATCCAGAAGGACAGGTTTCGGTATGAGTGGATGTCGTCTATAGAAGTTTCTAACCTCCAGAGGCTTACGTGGATATACTGTCCTGGGCATGCGGGTGTTTACGGTAATGAGAGAGCGGCCAGGCTTGCATCAACATCATCGATTGTTGGGGAGTTGAAGATGGATAAGGGATATTCTTCGGTCTCTTTGCGACTGTCTGTTGGATGAGGACACTAAAATCGATGTTGAATCGATCAAGCGATTTAGGCAGTTTGGAGTTACCCGTTGTACAAGACGAACTGGGTGCCTGAGAGGCAGAGTGAGAGGTGTGTTTAATCAGCGAGCCACAGGAACCATCAGTATGCATACTCTTCGATATCTGTTGGGGAGACTGAGCACCTATGGGTCTGCCCGGAGTGCAATGACGTCAGTTTAGTAACCAATAACAAATAACCAAATATTGTACTCATCAATGAAAATGTAAATTGTAAAGTGCAATTTTTGTCTGAAAACGATAATCTGACTTTCAAATAACAGAGATAATCTTATTCTTAAAAACTGAAACTCCGACAAGTAAGGCTGCATAGAAATGAGATACATACATAGATTAATACTACGTAATAACGTATCGAATCCAGGACAAGAGAAAATTTACAAACCAAAGTAACGAACGATCGTATACCTTGATGTAATGTTTGGACTAATAATCCCGAGAGAACTTACGTCTAGTAGCTGTTAATGGTAGCTGTTACGTCTAGTAACTGTCAGAATAAGAATACAAAGGTTAAGAGGAGTTTTCGTGACACTAGGTGTACATGTGTTGCGGGGGCTCACAAGAAGAGCAAAGAATAGCAACAATATGACCTACAAGGCATGTCGTAAAAGGCGAGTCAGGTAGGGGACCTATAGAAGCTACCATAGTAAATAAAAAGCGTTGCAGAAATTGGAGGTGCTGGCCTACTTGTAGGCGCATAACTGGCACAACTTACAATCGCTCTTTGGATTGGATTACGTACTAATCACAAAGAGTGGTTAACAAGTGGTCGATGGGGAGCGTTCGAAGAAGAAGAAGAAAAAGAAGAAGAAGATCAAATGAGAGATGAGAAAGTTCAGAATTAATTTAGAAAAGACTAGGTACATATTTTGTCACTAATTCTTATTTGGTCGACCAAGAATATACTGTTTATGTTATCAGTTATCAGAGGACTATCATCATAGCACTCCAGACACGTCCATAGGTGCTCTGATCTCCGCCTCAGCAAATCCAGCAGCGTCCAGCGGCCTAACACGCCAGTTCGATGTTAATTAATCAGTCTCTTAGCATATTTGGTATGCCCTTTTTACAGGCTGGACCAATCTTGACACCCATCTCTCTTAATCTGGTTAGCGAGTGGGACGCGCAACCCTGAAACTCTGTTAAGAATGTCATTTCGGTCCATTGCAGCCGCCTGTTTTTGTTGTTTTATTGAACATCGTTCTACTTCTTTTGTCATCACTCTGTTACCAAGTTGTAGCCCAGTGCCGTGGTTTTCTGTTTTTGTCTTGTGCTGCTCTAGTGACTAGTATGATAGTTATTTCTTCTCTTTGACCGGATTGTGCTATGCCTTCTAACCATCTTTTTTCGTGGTCTTTCTCTCGCTTTAATTCCTGATGTTCTGTTGTAGACGACTGTATACATTAGAGTTTGGTGGCATTTTTATTTTAAGTGATCGAGCGACCTCATTCTTTGTTTCTCAATGAACATCGTTTGCAAGTAAAATTAGCCTACGAAAACATCAATCTTATTTAGCTGAAATGTTGACCTTGCATAAACGCTGTAGATTGAGTTCAACACTTAAGTATGTATTGGTGGATTCATGAGCAAACACGCCCTGACGCACGATTTCATCCATAGAGGCTGGACATACCTCACTTTGTTTTCGTTCTGTTCATTGATTTTACGTTCCTCTGCCTACTTCTCTATCCACTTCTATCTAAACTTTTGTCTGTATGTCTCGCTATCTATCTATCACTCATTTTTAGACAGAGATATGTTTGTATTTCGGTGGCTATTTTCTTCTCTGTGTGTATATATAATTATCATCTGACAACGTTTCCGTCATCGCGTCCAGCTCCGTGTTTATCTGCATGTTTGCGTTTGTGTACTTTATTATTCAAATATATATTTGACTTATATCTCAACTGGACATGTAATTTATTATCGAAATCTACAAATCTATTTCTAGCTTTTATCTTGTCTGATTGATTGATTGATTGATTGATTGATTGATTGATTGATATGACCATCTTCATTGCACTTTGGGGAGTAACCATGTGTGCTTCGATCTCTTTCTTACACATAAAGATCTCAGCTGCAGTGCATGAACTTCGTAGCAGCGGCGAGAGTCCCCGATGTAATTTTTAAGATGGTGAAGATATTTTTGTGTTAATTTTATTTGTAATTTTTTTTAAAGAATTTTGCCCTGATAGCTACTTTCTAGCCTGCTAGTCTCAATTTTATAATTGTCAAGGGTTCTTTTACGTGTTTAAATTGAACACGGGACCTATGTTATATCGTCCGTCTCCGATAGGACTAGGAACTCGATCTTACCTACACTGAAATCAGTGATCACTGGAAAACTATCCAGATAGCTTCAAGATGAAGCGAACCTGTTACCTTTGACCTGAGAGACGAGCTCCTAACCTCTACGCTACAGAGATCGCTTATCTTATCTGACCATATAGCTTATTATCTAAACCTGCAAATCTATTTCTAACTTAATATCTTATCTGACCTGATCTATTATCTAAATCTACAAATCTATTTCTATCTTATATCTTGTCTGAACATGTAGTTTTGTTTTTATCTAAATCAGTGTTTACCAAACTGGGGTCTGTGGACTCGGGGGGTCAGCGAGGTACTCACATGAGGACCTCAACCGCTTAAAGAAATATTATTATCTTTGACATTTCAAACAGAAAAATACATTTTAAAACATGTATAAAAAAAACAGCGGTAAACTAGTTCCGCTGCGAAATCAAAGGAACCGGATCAGACCGGAGTCTAAATATCTGATCGGTCAAAATGAAAAATCATTTGAAGTTTCCCGCAGTCTGAGAACATTGTTTACTATCTATTGTAACACAAAGATAATTCATTTAGGTCTATTTTCATATATACAAACTTTTGGGGATTCGCGCAGCAAAATCTATTTGAAAGGGGGTCTGCGATAATGCAAAGTTTGGAAACTGCTGATCTAAATCTACAAATCTATTTCAAACTTATATCTTGTCTGTCTATGTTTGTTGTTGTTTTCTTACATTAAACAGTAAACCGAGATGTGGTTTATATCTTATCTTCTCATGTTATTTATTATCTATTTCTTCAGACTGATCTCTTGCTTGTATTTTTCTTGTCCTATTGTTTATTATCTACGCGCACACATATATCTGTCTCTAGTGTATATCGTTGTTTGAAATTTTGTTTATTATCACAACATGTCATTCTATCCTTGGCTTATATCTTGTATGGTCATGTTTATTATTGCCAAGAGATGCGCATCTTTCTTATATTAATGTCTTAGAATGTCTGAACAGGACAATTACTTCCAGTATGAGGATGAAGGTTGAGGCCGTTACTGATGTCCTCCATTGGCTATTTGGGACTCTGGTTACCGAGGTTATTGTTGTGTCTGACTCTCAGTCGATGCTTCTGAAGGTCCAGTTGCAAATTGCAGTATGAGTAGATGTCGTCTATAAAGGTTTCCAGGACTTCAGAGGATTACTTTACGTGGATCTACTGTTCTGGACATGTGGGTGTAGGTGGCAATGAAAGAGCGGGCAGGCCTGTGATAACAGCATCGACCGTTTGTGGAGTTGAAGATGAATAGGAAAGGTGTCTTTGGATTTCACGGCAATAGTCCAATTGATGAAGACACTCAAACTGTTGATGAATCTATACAGCGATTTCAGTAATTTGAAAATGCCCGTTGTACAAGCAGATGTGAAGGATGTAGGGACAAAGTGAGAAATATATTTAATCAGCGGGCTACATGAACTTTCAGTATGCATACACAACGACATCTGACGGGGGAAACTGAACACCTACGGTTCTTCAACAAATGTTCTAACATCGCTGCAGTAACCAAGAACCAGCACTTGGTATTGAATCTACCGTCACTTTGAGTTAAGCAGCAATCTGGGATTTAGAGAAAGTCTCGTAAATCCACCACACCAGAAAGTGTCGGAAGGCTATCCACAAACCATGTGTCACTCTCTACTGCTTGGTATAGTGGATACATTGCACGAACCATGTGTCACAATCTACTGCTTGGTACAGTGGATACATTGCACAAACCTTGTGTCACAATACTGCTTGGTACAGTGGATACATTGCACAAACCTTGCGTCACGACCTACTGCATGGTGCAGTGGATAAAGTGCACAAACCTTGAGTCACACCCTACTGGCTGGTACATCCTGAATCCATCTTCTCCGTGGTCTTCCTCTTCTCCTCTTTGCCGGGATGCATCTTTCCATAATGGTTATTTTGCAACCCCTCGTGTTTCTTTACATATCCAAAATACTTCAATTTTCTCATTCTTAAATCAGCCAATTTTATTTGATTTTGAGTTCTTTCTGGATAAATCTATTTGTTCTCTTCTCTGTCCATGATACACGGAAGACTCTTCTGTAACACTTATATTAAAAAACACATATATGTTTTCCCACTGCCTTTGAATGCATTTCAAATAAATGAATTTATATAGAATGAGAATGTATACTAACCTTCATTTGAAAATCCCATGAAATGTAAGGATACATTCTCAGAAGATTAATAATTAATCATCACTATCTAGTGTCTTTGAAAATGCCATTAAAATGTATTTAAATTCCATTTCAGAGTTCTAGATGTTGGAGTTTTATTTTTCAAACGTAATGAAATATGTAGTAACAATGCTTGTCCAATGATTGCACATACTAAGAAAACTATACCAAACACAACACACAAATACACTTAGAAAACTGTGTTAGTATCAACTTAGAGTAATTAGGTTAATAACTATATATAACATATATTAAGGGGTTATTGGTTACTGTGCCGACATTATATCACTTCAGGCAGACCCATAGATGCTCTGTCTGCCTCAACAGATTTCAAAAGGTACACATTCTTCTTCATCCTTCAATCCTAGGGAGACATAGACACGCAACCAAGGTTTTTCACGCAATTCTGTTTAATGCCATCTTTTCCAGATATCTCCACTTCCTCCTATTTTTGCATTTTTAACTCCCACTACTAGGTATTCCTCCTGGGTCATGAGTCCTACACTGCGGGGGTCCTTCTTCTTCCTCTGGTGGCGAGCTATGAATTTCCATTTATTTATTTATATTTTTTTGGTAGCTATTTAGTTTTGGGGTTTTTGTGTTGTTTTTTGCAGGATAGAATAGCTATATCTCACGTCCTACCTTCTCAATCGTTTCTTATGACATGCGGGGCAGGTAACAGTAGTTATATTATTTCCACCGCTGATTTGGGCCCCGGTAACCACTCGAGCGAAAGTAAATACATACTGATGGTTTATACTTGAATCACTTGATAGATTCAGCATCAATTTTATTGTCTCCATTCAACAGTAGATCGTCAAGAGATCAAAGAAATCCCCCTTATCCATCGAAAGCTCCGTAAAATCGATTATATCAATACAAGTATGTCATATAAGATATACTATATAATCTCTGATGTTGGAATAAGACTCACTTGAATAGAGAAGAACACTGGTGATAAGGAAAGAAAATCTTCAGGCAAAAAGTCAGTCAGAGACATAAGATTAGACGCCACAACTACGCATGAAATCATAGAGGAAAAGCGAAAAAAAAATGTATTATTCTATGTATCGAATTAGTAGAAAAAAAATGCATACGCATTCTTCAACACTAAAGAACTCAATCTCACTATAATCCACCGCATCAACATATAGCAGCGTCAGAGAAACGTGTAATATGTCTACATAGAACGGCGTCAGAGAAACGTGTAATATGTCTACAGATAACGGCGTCAAAGAAGCGTGTATTATGTCTACAGAGAACGGCGTCAGAGAAACGTGTAATATGTCTACAGATAACGACGTCAGAGAAACGTGTAATATGTCTACAGAGAACGGCGTCAGAGAAACATGTAATATGCCTACAGATAACGGCGTCAAAGAAAAGTGTAATATGTCTACAGAGAACGGCGTCAGAGAAACGTGTAATATGCCTACAGATAACGGCGTCAGAGAAACGTGTAATATGCCTACAGATAACAGCGTCAGAGAAACGAGTAATATGCCTACAGATAACGGCGTCAGAGAAACTTGTAATATGCCTACAGACAACAATGTCAGAGAAACTTGTAACATGTCTACAGATAACGTCGTCGGTAAAGTAAAGGAACCTTTTTTCATACCTCCAGTTATATTGGGTAAAACGGTGTTAGGCCCGTATTTTTTATTGACCGTCGACACACGTTGGGTGATGTGATCAACATCACGCCGGTCGTCTTTACTTCCCAGTGATTTTCCTGGCACCCAATTAGGGCTGGGTTGACCTGAGAGTCGTTACGTTCGGAAACATTTACCACACCCATTGGGGAATTGAACCCAAAACACTAGCCTAACAATATCATAGCTTACATTTGTCTGTCGAGGGTGATTAGGAATCTCCACAAACACTTGTCGTGAAGATTGTTTGTCAGTTTGAATCTTGATACCCACCCATGCCAAGAAGCTATGCTGTTCAGGGTTAACTATCTCTGTCGCTCTCTGACTCGTTTTTCTAATGATTCTGCTGATTACCACTGTATGCTCTAAACTTCACTTCAGTTTCAGTTTGGAATAGCGTCATCACACTCCAGACATGTCCATAGATGCTTCGATTCCCTTCGCATTATCATCATCAGTGTCTAACTTCTTCTTCTTCTTTGCGTTCGTTCTTTACGACCAATTTTAATCACTCTTTGTTATATTTTTTATCTTTGCCACGAACGTGTATACGTTGCACATTGGTTTGGTAGGCCCCTAAACGCGTAGACTTCGACACGTTTAGGACATGTGCATCCGATTTCACCCAAACCTCATTATTCGCCTCTTACGACATGCGTGGCAGGTAACAGTGGTTCTATTCTTTACACCGAAATTTAGGCCCCGGTAACCACTCGGGCAACAGTGTCTAACGACATACCAGTTTGATGTTGATTGATGAACCTAACTATAAAACTGTTGTGCTGTTTCGTTGTAGTGTTAGAATAACTGGCTGTGAAGCACTGTTGATAATTCGCTAAGGATCCCCGTCTACACGTACAAACTCCGTTGCGAGGCAGAGAATCCATTTCCGCATCAGAGAATGGCTGTACTGCAGTAATTCAGCTCATCGGCACGCGGACACAACTTAAACTTAGGTTGGTTTGCTGATAGCATCGCTCTATAGAGAACAACAGGGCGAAAAATTCGTTGTTAGCCATAATGGCAATTTTGAATGCGCCATTTTTGTTTGCACCGGAAGCGAATCAAAACGTCACTTTCTCATGACAAATCTAAGAAATTAATATTGACTTTTCTTATTTTGATAATGAGTTGCATGGCAACTGTTCTCTTTCAAAATATCGTCATCAAGTACTGTTTCCACATCTAACGTTGGCCACAATTGACATCCAACCTTCAATATCCAATACGTGAAGTTGTACTTTGCCGTCTGCAATTGACCTCCAACCTTCAATATCCAATACGTGGAAGTTGTACTTTGCCGTCTGCAATTGACATCCAACCTTCAATATCGAAGATCGTAATGTTGCACTAGGTGCGACTGCAATTGACCTTCAACCTTCCATATCGAATGCCGTGATGTAACACTTTGTCAGTCTGCAATATGTCAATTTCTTAATGCTTCGATCCCAATTGTGCTTCTGTTTGTTTCTTGTTCATCGCCCTTCAACTCTGCACTTTAACAAGGTTTTGAACCATACCTCTTCGTTATGTATGTGTCCGAAATATTTTCAAAACTTCAAGAATAGTAGTTTTAAGTTAATGGGATTCTCAATATTATTCTGTTAAAACTTATATCTGTGACAATAATATTTTTGCTGTTAATTTTGTTAATAATTTATTGCTATTGTTCATGACTTGCTTTTATATGTTGGTACGGACTCTATGTAGCACTGAAGAAATTCATTTTCAGCTTTTGTACACAACTGTAGGTTTCAGAAAACATGTATCTATATGTCCCATAGCCTTTGGTAATTTAATAGCATTACGTGTTTTTTACTTTCCATTTCTAGACACGAGTTTACAGGAGATAAAAGACAGACTACGAAATGAGGACATCAGAATGAGGACAAATGCAGTGGTTTGGACATTTAATGAGAATGAAATACAATCAACCACCAATAACAGCATACAATAAAAGAGATCAGGTACTAGAGCCAATGGAAGACCAAGAAAAGATGGATAGACAATATCAAGACCACACTACATAAACACGGATACAATACAACAAGGACAACTCATCCAGCCCTAGAACGCAAATTAAAGCTCCCATCCCTACGCTTAACGGCAAGAGTGGACAGCCAACTACATCTTCCTCCTGGGAATAGACAATAGACAATAGGAGGTTGAACTCCTTTCTTCACGTGTGGAACGTCGAATGCAGGATTGATCTCACAACCTTTCATTGTCCTATGTGATAAGCGAAAGCTCTACATGGTTCCTCCTACATGTAATAAATCTACGTAACGCAAGAAACAAAAGAACACATTAAGTAAATAGTGCACATGAACACTCTCAACTTTTCTTGCAATTTAAATAAAATAATAATGTGTATTACAGTAGAAAACAACTGCACTTGATAGTGATGTTTTAATGTTATACTGTCCGACACAGCTACACAGTTGTAACGACAGTTAATGCTATACTGTCCGACACAGCTACACAGTTTTAACGACAGTTAATGTTATACTGTCCGACACAGCTACACAGTTTTAACGACAGTTAATGCTATACTGTCCGACACAGCTACACAGTTGTAACGACAGTTAATGTTATACTGTCCGACACAGCTACACAGTTTTAACGACAGTTAATGTTATACTGTCCGACACAGCTACACTGTTTTAACGACAGTTAATGCTATACTGTCCGACACAGCTACACAGTTGTAACGACAGTTAATGCTATACTGTCCGACACAGCTACACAGTTTTAACGACAGTTAATGCTATACTGTCCGACACAGCTACACAGTTTTAACGACAGTTAATGCTATACTGTCCGACACAGCTACACAGTTGTAACGACAGTTAATGCTATACTGTCCGACACAGCTACACAGTTTTAACGACAGTTAATGCTATACTGTCCGACACAGCTACACAGTTTTAACGACAGTTAATGTTATACTGTCCGACACAGCTACACAGTTTTAACGACAGTTAATGCTATACTGTCCGACACAGCTACACAGTTGTAACGACAGTTAATGTTATACTGTCCGACACAGCTACACAGTTTTAACGACAGTTAATGCTATACTGTCCGACACAGCTACACAGTTGTAACGACAGTTAATGTTATACTGTCCGACACAGCTACACAGTTTTAACGACAGTTAATGTTATACTGTCCGACACAGCTACACTGTTTTAACGACAGTTAATGCTATACTGTCCGACACAGCTACACAGTTGTAACGACAGTTAATGTTATACTGTCCGACACAGCTACACAGTTGTAACGACAGTTAATGCTATACACCTTGCTCGAATGACATTGAGAAACAAAGTATGAAGTGGTTTGACCACTTAATAAGATGTCATCCAAACTCCACAGTATACAGTCTTCAAGAAAAGCACACCAGGAAAGAAGGCGAGTGGAAGGCCACGAAAAATATGGTTAGATGACATAGCAGAATCCTGTCAAATGGCAAATACCATGGCAATCACCCAAGCCACCAGAACAGCGTAAGACAAAACAGAAAACCACGACACTGGGCAACAACCCGGTAACAGTGTGACGACAAGAGAAGTAAGAAGAATGATATAAAACAAAGTCAATTCAGTAGAAAATAAGAAAACAAATGTATATAAAAGTATGCAAATTAATACAAACTATAAGTAATGTGATATTAACAATACAACTTAATCGTTACCAATTGTGTATAATTGTGAACAATATATATTGGTCCAGTTTCTATGAATTGCAAAGTAATACACACACACACACACACTCACACACATTACGGTAATCACTACTTAAGGTAGTTGAAAGTTCAGGACCAAGTTTACACGACTTCTTCTGAATATATTGTATAACGCTCTGGACTTGAGAAAACCGCTATCTAGATAGAGACCACTCGCGTGAGCTGGTGGGCGAGAAAGCACTCACTCATCAAGCATGAGAGCTGACAACAACGTTTGTCGCTCGTCTCTGTATCTTTCACACTTTTGAAATATATATATATATATATATATATATATATATATATACATATCCGTTCAGAAAGCAATGACAAACTACTGAATGTATAAGTGGTGCCTAGAAATTCGACGACTCGCTTACTGTCGTTGATGGTGACATCATGTAAAGAATACTTCAAGATTGTCATTAATTTCATATATATATAAATAATGTGGGCGTGTGTAGCTTCAGCGGTAAGAAGCTCGATCACAAACCAAGTGTACCTTATTCAAACTCCGGGGCAGGCAGTTTGGAAGCAAATTCGGGAATTTTACGAAAGATAAAAATATACCCCTCCGTTCAGAAAGCAATGGCAAACTACTGAACGTATACGTAGTGCCTAGAAAGTCAATGACTCGTTTACTGTGGTTAATGCTACGTCCTGTAAAGGATATGCCACGATTTTTTTTCATATAAATAAAACATCAACATCAAGTGCCATGCCAGCATGAGTGGGTAATCATATTCTTGCACAACTTTGTATCTCTTGTTCTAGCTACGAGTTCTGGTACTGTTTTTACACCGTACCATGATGCCTGACTGTCTATAATCTTTTTTCTTATGCCTCCCTAGATCTCTCCGCCCCTGTATCTTTCCTATCACAATGTATTCAAGCTTCTTACTTCTTACAATATGTCCACCTTCTTCTTCTTCTTTTTCTTTGAACGCTCCATATCGACCACTTGTTAACCACTTTGTGTGATTTGTATGTGATCTGAGCCTAAGAGCGATTGTACACTGTGCAATTAGCCGCCTACAAGTAGGCCAGCATCCAATTTCTGCAATGCTTTTTATTTACTAGGGTAGCTTCCCATGATCCTACATTAGTCGCCTCTTACGACATGCCTTGTAGGTCGCAGTGGTACTATTCTTTGCTTCCCTTGCGAGCGACGGCGCCACATAGGCAATGATTCTTCTAAAAATATAAAATCACATATCGGTTGCTTCTAAAAATGTACGACTATTGTTATTTACTGCCCGTGACTCCGTATGTGAGATTGTATATATTTATGTACATACGTACATACATACATACATATATACATACATACATACATACATACACACGTACATACGTACAAACGAACATTAACAGCAACAAACTTGTTGACTTTCTTGCAAACAATACGCTTACTCCAGCGGGCAGCAGTATGGACAGTGGCAATGCTATCAATTCGGTACGATCTCATTTATGAGCTATGTCCGAGTCTCAGACACTGGAACAATTGTGAGAATTAGGAGTTAAGTTTGGACATACCAGACAGTGTCATCTTCGTGCAGATAGAGAAGATATACTAATCAACTTCTCATGGGTACGGTGAACAAGTGCACTTTGAGATGACTGCTGCAGCGGAGGACAGAGCACGCATAGGAATACCCAATATCCCAGGACATCGATCGCATAACATAACATTTATACAAAACATATGTTACGTTCCCAACAGTGTCTCTCGCATACCTCCCTAACTTACCTGATTAGTCATCTCTTTGTTGACCCCCAACCCCACTTTTAGTGGGGCTATAATCCATACAGCTTCTCTATATTGATGTAGCCATCTGAGGTAATGAGGTCGATCACCTGCCTGTCATTACCTTAGATCACATGCACTATCAGTTGGCTAGATTAGCACATGGCTTATCAATACTGGCTGAAACTGTTCAAGTCGCCTTTAGAATCTAGGTTACATAATATACATTTGTATCTACCACTTCACTATAATCATTTGTATCAACCACTTCACTATAATCATTAGTGTCTACCATTTCACTATAATCATTTGTATCTACCATTTCACTATAATCATTTGTATCTACCACTTCACTATAATCATGTGTATCTACCACTTCACTATAATCATTTGTATCTACCACTTTACTATAATCATGTGTATCTACCACTTCACTATAATCATTTGTATCTACCACTTCACTATAATCATTTGTATCAACCACTTCAATATAATCATGTGTATCTACCACTTCACTATAATCATTTTATCTACCACTTCACTATAATCATTTGTATCTACCACTTCACTATAATCATGTGTATCTACCACTTCACTATAATCATTTGTATCTACCACTTCACTATAATCATGTGTATCTACCACTTCACTATAATCATCTGTATCTACCACTTCACTATAATCATTTGTATCTACCACTTCACTATAATCATTTGTATCTACCACTTCAATATAATCATTAGTGTCTACAATTTCACTATAATCATTTGCATCTACCACTTCACTATAATCATTTGTATCTACCACTTCACTATAATCATTTGTATCTACCACTTCACTATAATCATTTGTATCTACCACTTCACTATAATCATTTTATCTACCACTTCACTATAATCATATGTATCTACCACTTCACTATAATCATGTGTATCTACCACTTCACTATAATCATTTGTATCTACCACTTCACTATAATCATTTGTATCTACCACTTCACTATAATCATGTGTATCTACCACATCCCTTAGTCATTTTAATCTACCACTTTACTTAGTCATTTTAATCTACCACTTCACTTAGTCATTTTAATCTACCACTTCACTTAGTCATTTTAATCTACCACTTCACTATAATCGTTTGTATCTACCATTTCCCTATAATCATTCCAGTTCTTTGTAAACCATTCACTTGTATATGTCCGTTTCACTTCTCTGTAACCGTTTCACACGGAGGAGCGCCTAGCCGAATAGGTCAGAGCTCGGCTCCCATTGAGGGAGACCCGTGTTCAATCCACCTTAAGACCAGGAATTTTTTTCTGTCGGGAGGATAAAAGAAAAATTATAACTTGAAGAGTTTCACGCCACTGCACAAGCCATGCAGCCATTACATTCTTCAGGCTCATTCACCCCTCCAACCTTTCCGCCCCTGTCCTACAGTGCCATAAAAAGCGATAAAACACAGGAAGTAACGACAGTTAAAACCGCTTCACTTCTTTGTAAAGCAATCACTGTATATGTACATTTTACTTCTTTGTAAAGCATTCACTGTATATGTACATTTTACTTCTTTGTAAAGCATTCACTGTATATGTACATTTTACTTCTTTGTAAAGCATTCACTTTATATGTACATTTGACTTCTTTGTAAAGCATTCACTTTATATGTACATTTTACTTCTTTGTAAAGCATTCACTGTATATGTACATTTTACTTCTTTGTAAAGCATTCACTTTATATGTACATTTTACTTATTTATAAAGCATTCACTGTATATGTACATTTTACTTCTTTGTAAAGCATTCACTTTATATGTACATTTGACTTCTTTGTAAAGCATTCACTTTATATGTACATTTGACTTCTCTATAATCAATTCACTTCAATCCGCCCACTTCATTATTATCAATCAATTAGTATTTGAGTTTGGGATTTTTCGTTTTTTGCTGTAAATAGTACATTGCATTACAGCGAGAGAGCATACAAGATTGTTATAAATAGTACATTACATTACAGCGAGAGAGCATGCAAGATTGTTATAAATAGTACATTACATTACAGCGAGAGAGCATGCAAGATTGTTATAAATAGTACATTACATTACAGCGAGAGAGCATGCAAGATTGTTATAAATAGTACATTACATTACAGTGAGAGAGCATGCAAGATTGTTATAAATAGTACATTACATTACAGCGAGAGAGCATGCAAGATTGTTATAAATAGTACATTACATTACAGTGAGAGAGCATGCAAGATTGTTATAAATAGTACATTACATTACAGTGAGAGAGCATGCAAGATTGTTATGGACAAATAAGGTGTGAAGAGGGTATAGAGAGAAAAGAAATATGTAGAGGAAAATGGGTTTGGGTTTTAAAAGAATAAATTTAAGGAACGAGAGAAGAAGAATTGAAGCAGAAAAGACTGAAAATACTGAGCAATATAACCTAATGCCATGTAAGATAATCAAAGTAATTGATGAATATTAATTGTTCCAAATCGAAGTTCCACGAACATTTCTAGATTGTTAAGAGTACGATAATATAACGGGATGTTGTTTGTTCTATCCATGAACTTGGCCTGACGAAGACAAAGTGAGTCTCTGCTACGGCATATCAAGACACACGTGCATGTGCATAAATGAGGTCGCTCAACACCGAATTTAAAGACATATCGTTGTTTCTAGTAACTAGACCACGGTTCTTCAACCTACGGCCCTCGGGTTACATCCGGCCCGCAGCAATATTTGTATCCGGCCCGCTGAATTTAAAATAGATTAAACATAAATCCCAGAGTATATCTGTTAACCCTAAATAATATAATAGATAACTTTGAGCAATACTCTAAAGTAGCTTTGTTGCAGAAACTGCAATGAACATATAACATTATGTTAGTAACAAATGTCAACCCTATGTTCCATTTCAAACAGAAGGAAAGAAGAAATGGTTACGTTTACTGCTCGTGTTAAGTCTTCTGTAGAAACTTACCGTTACAACTTGGATTACGTGTGAACTAGAGTAACATTGAAAAAACAAGCTGATGACCGAGGTTTGTGGAAAACAACATTACGCAAAGGTACAGAATCTTTGAAAATGACACATGTATAAGCTAAAAGACAAGAGAGACAAGCGAAAAGTTAGAAGTTGTCACAGTAAAACACTTGCCAACTAACCGTCTGTAAAGACGAAAACTGCCATATAGAGTAACAAGGAGACTTTCCTTTACAGCGTGGATTATGTGTGTACTAGATTAACAAGGAGATTCCTCTTTACAGTGTGGATTATGTGTGTACTAGATTAACAAGGAGACTTTCCTTTACAGTGTGGATTATGTGTGTACTAGATTAACAAGGAGACTTTCCTTTACAGCGTGAATTATGTGTGTACTAGATTAACAAGGAGACTTTCCTTTACAGCGTGGATTATGTGTGTACTAGATTAACAAGGAGAGTCCTCTTTACAGCGTGGATTATGTGTGTACTAGATTAACAAGGAGACTTTCCTTTACAGTGTGGATTATGTGTGTACTAGATTAACAAGGAGATTCATCTTTACAGCGTGGATTATGTGTGTACTAGATTAACAAGGAGACTTTCCTTTACAGCGTGGATTATGTGTGTACTAGATTAACAAGGAGATTCATCTTTACAGCGTGGATTGTGTGTGTACTAGATTAACAAAAATGAGATAAGTGAATTTTTACTCAAAACCTAATCGAGTGGAAACAGTCATTTTCTTTTGCAAAAAATAAAGATTGTACACCTTTGCTGACGTGCGAAATAGAAAAACAGAGAGGGAAATGTAATATTTCTATTTACAAATGTCATCACCATCTAATTTTTCACTATTGGAACTTACTACCATGACGGCAGTTATAAATGCCTTCATGTCCGACGTCTGCTACAGTCATAATTATCACCTCTATGACATCCTATATCCATCTTCTCCTTGGTCTTCCTCTCCTTCATATACCCGGTAGTAAGCCCTCCAAAATAAATTCCAGAGAATCATGTCCTCCTGAGGTCATTACCTTGTAGTGGTGGGGGACTTGCGTGCACCAATGATACAGTTAGTTATGACGGCAGGAACTTATGTTTATAGCAGGATCACCCAGACCGGACAAGTTACTGAGGAGGGCCATACTAAATATGGCTTACTGTAGATTTGGTTTAGGACAAACAATCCCATCTTTACGTTACAGAGTGTGTAGCGGGATAGAGATAAACCTCTACCAAAGGAGATGTAAGGGACACCCTACAGGACACCCATAGGCAAGGTGGAGTACCGTTTAGCCCCCGGCAGGATCACGTGGAAAACATGGGAGAAGGTGGTGGATGAGTGAGGGAGCAGCCGACAGGGTGTCAATGGTTATCGCCTCAAAACTCACGACGGTAGGCAGAGGATCTCTGTATAGAGACAATGGATAAGGTCATGGACCAGTATGGTCACTGCCAGGAAGGAAAGCAATGGCAGACTACCTACCAAGACAATGCCTAGAAAACTTCACCAATAATAATATTAAGAACAAGCATGGTTTTGCAAAAAAATTAAACAACTGCAAACAGTATGGAACGGAACTGATAAGAAAACAAAGATCAGAATACAAAGAGCATACATATTCCTAGTATCGAAATAGGGGAAGACTGCAGTAAAACTTGGTAAATAGCGAAACACGTACAAACAAAGTACTATAGTTTTACAAAATACAGAAACAGTGACGATAAACAGCAACGTTTCGACCAACAAGGCCTTTATCAAGCAAACGAACAAACAGGAGTGACAAATTAAAATGAAACACAAATGGACGACCAAATACAAACGCATCTAAGGAAAATCTGGAATAAAAACGAATAACGAAATAAATGTAACACAAAAACACACATAAAAACTAGAAATAGAACGGAAAAGAAACAATGAAACATCTAGTAAATATATAACTTGAATACATGCAACATATACCCATATAGATTACAAAGAATGGGAAGAGAAAGTACTAAGAAGCATAAGAATGTAATACGTTGAGCCCGCATGGTCGCAAGGTACCATACAAAGAAATCAACCGATTCTCCAGAGCAAATCGACTACGATCATCAGAGGAACATGATCGGATGGCTGTGACCTGGACATCGCAAGCTCCTGAATGGCCAGTATCATTGAAATGGGTAGCTACAGGGTCACAGAGCATTGGCGTATATCACGCAAGTGTTGGGCGAATCGGTCACTGAGTCTCCTGCCGGTTTCCCAATATAGGCCTTGTTGCACCGCTTGCAGATAATGGCATAGATAATATTACGGGACTCGCACGTGAAACTGTCTTCAATAACGAACGTGGCTTTGGAAAAGACACCGTGCGGGTCTGTATTACATAAGCACAAGTGTTGCAGCGCCGACGGCCACACTGGATGGTGCCAAAATGACTCTGGATATTAGGCTTGAGGCGACTGTGAACCAACATATCCTTAAGGTTTCTGTCCCGTCTGTACGCCACCAAAGGATAGTGTTGGAAGATTGAACGTGTCTCAGGATCAGACTGAAGAATGGAGAGATGACGGAATAAGACTTTCTTCACAAGGGAACTATGAGGGTGGAAAGTTAAGACAAGTTTCACCCTGTCAGAATTGGAAGTTCTATGCTGGTTAGAGAGAGCTTCCTGGCGAGAAATTTGCTGAACGCGCCGCATAGCAGAAGCAAGCACCTTATCCGGGTATAAGCGCTTACGAAAGAAATCCAGCATCTCGTGAGCTATATCGAGAAAATCGTCGTCCTCGCTACAGAGGCGACGAAGGCGCAAGAGTTGAGAGAATGGTAAAGAGTCACGACAAAGCTGGGAATGGGAAGAGGTATAAAGAAGAAACTATGTGCATCAGTAGGCTTGTAGTATACTGATGTAGTGATGGTGGATAGGCTAATAGTGATAGTGATGTCAAGAAAGTTGACACAAGAGGTAGAGATGTGAGATGTAAACCGAATAGCCGGATTGAAGACATTAATGAAATTAATGAAGCGTGACAAATCGGCTTCAGGCATATCGATAATGCCAATACAATCATCAATGTATCAATGTATCTATGTACAGACGGGACAGGAGACTTAAGGATATGTCGGTTCACAGTTGCCTCAAGCCTAATATCCAGAGTCATTTTGGCACCATCCAGTGTGGCCGTCGGCGCTGCAACACTTGTGCTTATGTAATACAGACCCGCACGGTGTCTTTTCCAAAAGCCACGTTCGTTATTGAAGACAGTTTCACGTGCGAGTCCCGTAATATTATCTATGCCATTATCTGCAAGCGGTGCAACAAGGCCTATATTGGGGAAACCGGCAGGAGACTCAGTGACCGATTCGCCCAACACTTGCGTGATATACGCCAATGCTCTGTGACCCCTGTAGCTACCCATTTCAATGATACTGGCCATTCAGGAGCTTGCGATGTCCAGGTCACAGCCATCCGATCATGTTCCTCTGATGATCGTAGTCGATTTGCTCTGGAGAATCGGTTGATTTCTTTGTATGGTACCTTGCGACCATGCGGGCTCAACGTATTACATTCTTATGCTTCTTAGTACTTTCTCTTCCCATTCTTTGTAATCTATATGGGTATATGTTGCATGTATTCAAGTTATATATTTACTAGATGTTTCATTGTTTCTTTTCCGTTCTATTTCTAGTTTTTATGTGTGTTTTTGTGTTACATTTATTTCGTTATTCGTTTTATTCCAGATTTTCCTTAGATACGTTGGTATTTGGTCGTCCATTTGTGTTTCATTTTAATTTGTCACTCCTGTTTGTTCGTTTGCTTGATAAAGGCCTTGTTGGTCGAAACGTTGCTGTTTATCGTCACTGTTTCTGTATTTTGTAAAACTATAGTACTTTGTTCGTACGTGTTCCATATTCCCAGTAGCAACGTATGGGTGTGAAGCATGGACATTTAATAAAGCAGTGGAAAAACATATATGTGCTTTCGAATATAAGTGTTACAGAAGAGTCCTTCGTATATCTTGGACAGAGAAGAGAACAAATAGGTATATCCAGAAAGAGCTCAAAATCAAAGAAAACTGGCTGATGCTACAAATAAGAAAGAGAAAATTGAGATATTTTGGACTTATAAAAAGACATGAAGGGCTGGAGAAGTCCATCATGGAAGGAGGCGTACCGGCAGAGAGAAGAAGAGGAATACCACAGAGAAGATGGATTCAGGATGTAACTGATGGTTTGAAAATGACGGCAGCAGAGGCAGGACATATGGCCTATGAGAGAGAAATTCCGGAGGACTGTTGGGGTGGTAAAGTTCTGATCAGGACAAGTTATTTGATGATGATGATGATGACGTTACGGAAACAGCAACGAAGACACTACCTACTCACGTGCAAAAATAGTTACCAGAGTCATTGACTCATATGACTAGAAATGGTGAAATTCGAAAGACATCTACTTTCACGAGAACGGAAGTCATGAATGTCAAAACCACCGATAATGGTCAAGAATAGAACAGAATGTTATTCATTTTTTGCCGCCCTTAGCGATTGGGGTATCAATGCTCACAGAAGAGAGAGAGAGAGAGAGAGAGAGAGAGAGAGAGGGAAAGAGAGAGAAAATCATATCTTTTTATATGTCCAAAATATATAATGATTCTCATTTGTATCTTTAGGAATAAAGTACAGCCCGACAAGAACGACATACCAAATATGCAAAGAGATTGATTAATCAACATCGAACTTTCGTGTTGGAAGCTGCTGGATTCGTTGAGGAAGAGATCGGAGCACCTTTGAACATGTCCGGACTGCTATGATGACAGTTCTCTGATAACCGATAACTGATTTTTATCCTCTTTACCAATCAACCCTCTTCAATTTTAAACTGTTACAAAATATATATTTAATGTTCTTCCTCGTCTTCCAACGCTCCATATCGACCACATGTTAATCACTCTGTCTTCCAACGCTCCATATCGACCACATGTTAATCACTCTGTCTTCCAACGCTCCATATCGACCACATGTTAATCACTCTGTCTTCCAACGCTCCATATCGACCACATGTTAATCACTCTGTCTTCCAACGCTCCATATCGACCACATGTTAATCACTCTGTCTTCCAACGCTCCATATCGACCACATGTTAATCACTCTGTCTTCCAACGCTCCATATCGACCACATGTTAATCACTCTGTCTTCCAACGCTCCATATCGACCACATGTTAATCACTCTGTCTTCCAACGCTCCATATCGACCACATGTTAATCACTCTGTCTTCCAACGCTCCATATCGACCACATGTTAATCACTCTGTCTTCCAACGCTCCAGATCGACCACATGTTAATCACTCTGTCTTCCAACGCTCCATATCGACCACATGTTAATCACTCTGTCTTCCAACGCTCCATATCGACCACATGTTAATCACTCTGTCTTAAAACGCTCCATATCGACCACATGTTAATCACTCTGTCTTCCAACGCTCCATATCGACCACATGTTAATCACTCTGTGTGATTTGTATGTAATCTGAGATTAAGAGCTTATCTACGTTGTGCCAGTTATGCGCCTGCACGTAGGCCAACACCTTCGATTTTTGTGACGCTTTTTATTTACTAGTGTATCTTCCTAGGCCCCTACCACAGTTGCCTCTTACGTCATGCCTTGTAGGTTGCAGTGTAACTATTATTTGCTCCCCGTCAAAGTCCCGATAACACACGGTGACTCCTCTTCAATTTTAAGCTGTTACAATATACGTATTTAATTGTATTCCTAACTATAGTCTTCTTAACGAATATCTGGCAATCTCAAGACCTTAGTATATGCACACAAGTTAAATTATTTAGGTCATGTGTGATTTCTGTACTGACCTACGGTTGTGAAAGTTGGAAATCAACAAAGAAAATTGATAAGAAACTAGACAGCTTTGAGAATAAATGTCTCCGAAAATTATTAAAAGTAAAATGGAGTGATTTCGTTTCTAACAACACAGTGAGAGATAGAACACACCAACAACCCATATCAAATATTATAAGGAAACGAAGGTGGAAATATTTAGGGCATGTTCTTAGATCAGACGAAAAGAGACTAAATCGACAAGTCCTTATGTGGTCACCAGTTGGGAAAAGAAAACGTGGAAGACAAAGACCACTCTTCGAAGAACCATCCAACAAGAAAGTAAACTATTGGGATGTAAAGCCATACATGATCTCCAACTGCTAGCAAAGAACCGTATCACATGGAGATCTAAAACCTCTGCCCTATGTGCCGCCTTTGGCACGAAAGGAACAAACTAACTAACTATAGTCTTCTGAGTGCTTTTTGTAAACCTTCTATTCAAAAGCATGAATTGATTGTACAACTGTTTCATTAATAACTCATGCATCACATTCATACGTTGCTATGATATATGGATTATTGATAAAACAGAACAATATATGCAACATAACTATCTACAACAGTATGATAACAAATTACTTCTTCGTCGGGGAGATTTAGTTTCCCAGAGGCCGAACCACTTCCACAAGCTGTGCTTATTATTATTGATAAATGTATCGTGTAGATAAAGCATGGAGATTATTGTATCAATTAATTGCATCTCTAACAGTGCAGTTCACCCTATTGATATATCAATTTTGATTGCACAGGAAATGTTAAAAAAGAAATTATGATACGAATTGGCAAAACAACATTAGCTTTTAAAAGCATCAATAAAATATGGAACTGCAAGTTATATAGTATTAAAACTAAATTACGAATTTTCAATTCAAATGTTGTATCAATCCTAACATATGCTAGCGAGAGTTGGAAAATGACTAAAGATATAGAAAGCAAGTTGAATGAATTTGAAAATAGATTTCTACGAAAAATAGTTCACATAAAATGGAACGAATCCAGACGTGATGAAACAGAGACATGTCTGGTCATCCACTAGTGACAACTGTTATAAGAAAGAGAAGATGGAGATATGTTGGACACACCTTGATAAAAGAAATGTCTGGTCAACCACTAGTGACAACTGTTATAAGAAAGAGAAGATGGAGATATGTTGGACACACCTTGAGAAGAAACGTCTGGTCAACCACTAGTGACAACTGTTATAAGAAGGAAAAGATGGAGATATGTTGGACACACCTTGAGAAAAAACGTCTGGTCAACCACTAGTGACAACTGTTATAAGAAAGAGAAGATGGAGATATGTTGGACACACCTTGAGAAGAAACGTCTGGTCAACCACTAGTAACAACTGTTATAAGAAAGAGAAGATGGAGATATGTTGGACACACCTTGAGAAGAAACGTCTGGTCAACCACTAGTAACAACTGTTATAAGAAAGAGAAGATGGAGATATGTTGGACACACCTTGAGAAGAAATGTCTGGTCAACCACTAGTAACAACTGTTATAAGAAAGAGAAGATGGAGATATGTTGGACACACCTTGAGAAGAAATGTCTGGTCAACCACTAGTAACAACTGTTATAAGAAAGAGAAGATGGAGATATGTTGGACACACCTTGAGAAGAAATGTCTGGTCAACCACTAGTAACAACTGTTATAAGAAGGAGAAGATGGAGATAAGTTGGACACACCTTGAGAAGAAATGTCTGGTCAACCACTAGTAACAACTGTTATAAGAAAGAGAAGATGGAGATAAGTTGGACACACCTTGACAAGAAATGATCAAAGAATATCAAAGAAGGCATTGAAGTGGGATGCAAAGGGTTCAAGAAAGAGAGGACGACCTAAGGAGACCCTGAAATTAACATTGTTGAGAGAGGCAATAAATATGTCTCAGTTACATGGAGGATATTGAGTGAGTTGCCCAGGATAGAGCAATATGGAGAAATTGCTTGCAGACCCTATGTAACGTATAGCGGAACGAGAGGAATTATTATCTTATCTTAACCACATTTGCTGTGAAGCGACGTGGGGAGAGTTAGTTTTCTACTTGTGCCAGGTGCGTTGCGCTTGACGTTGTCAGTCCATACTTTCGCAGGGACTCTGAGATGCTATCTATCCATCGTGTTCTTGGTCTGCCTCGTGCTCTGCGCCCTGAGTGTCGATTATTGTAGGCAACGTGATGGTAGTAAATGTGGTTCCATTCTCATTAGATGGCCGAACCACTTGATTATTTGCTTCTCGATGTACTGTATGCATGGTATAATACCAACGATGCTTCTGATATTTTCGTTTCTCACTCTATCTCTCCTTGTAACGTTGACAGCTTTTCGTAGACATCTCATTTCACATGTAATCTTTCTTTCTTGTGTCTTAGAGGAATTATTACTATATAAATAATAAAGCATGATTGGAAGTCATTCATTATTGCTCTATCTAAACTATTTCGAAGCTTGATTGATTAATTGTTTGATATGGCCACCAACATTGTACTTAGGTAAGTAACCATGTATGCTCCGATCTATTTCTTACTTAGGGAGATATCAGCGGATGTGCACAGATTCTGTAGCGCCGCCGAGAGTCCTAGATGTAATTTAGAAAATGATGAAAATATTTTGTAGTTATTTATTTTTAACTTGGAAGTGTGGCCAAGCTATGTCAGTTTCTGAGACGTGATGGTGCCAATGTTACTCAATGTTCAGATCTCAAAGAATTTCTTTACTTCTCCAATATACGACCAGGGCGTTCTAAAAATTGTCGGTTGAAAATTTTTTTCAGAAGATTCTATTATGTTCTTTAATATTTGTGTTATTGTCCATGATTTACATCTATATGTTACCACAGGAAAAATGCATGTATTCAGAAGCGTCCCTCCGTTTCCTTGCGTGTGTAATGCCAGATATTTTTATACCAGTTACCCACTGAATTACCATGGCTAGAATTCTTCTGATTTATTGTGTACAGTCTCCTTTGTTGTTGTTTACTGAGCCGAGATGTTCATCAAATAGATATATCAAGAAAGAACTCAAAATTAAATAAAACTGGCTCATGATAGAAATCTGATTGAGAAAATGTAAGCATGTTGAAAATATAAAGAGACACAAAGGTTTGAAGAAGATCATTCTGGAAAGAGACATCACGGCAAAAACGAAAAGATGAAGACAACGGACTACGAAATAGTATAGTTGTACTTTTAGAAACATTCTACTGAATAGTATAGTTCTGTCTAGTGAATGAGAAAGTTCCTACTGAATATTATAGTTCTGATTAGAGAGTTACAAAGATCATATAAAATATTATAGCTCTGACCAGAAAGTTACAAAGATCCTATGAAATATTATATCTCGGACTAGAGAGTGAGAAAGATCCAATGAAATATTATATCTCGGACTGGAGAGTTACAAAGATCCAATGAAATATTATATCTCGGACTAGAGAGTTACAAAGATCATATAAAATATTATAGCTCTGACCAGAAAGTTACAAAGATCCTATGAAATATTATATCTCGGACTAGAGAGTGAGAAAGATCCAATGAAATATTATATCTCGGACTGGAGAGTTACAAAGATCCAATGAAATATTATATCTCGGACTAGAGAGTTACAAAGATCATATAAAATATTATTGTTCTGACTAGAGAGTGAGAAAGTGGAAAAGATCCTATGAAATATTATAGTTCTGACTAGAGAGTTACAAAGATCATTTAAAATATTATAGTTCTGACCAGAGAGTGAGAAAGTTCCTACGGAAACCCATATTTCAAATCCAAAATGTCAAACTGCTTCCTAGAACGAACATATAAACTACCATGTAACTAATAAATTAATTATTTCTTGTAGTTTTTGTTCTCTCAAGCACATTGTCGAGTAGTTGACAGTGTCGCTTCCTGTCAGCTCTACTCCTTCCAATATAATGCCAAGGTGATCACGCCCTGACAACTAATAATTTGTAATCACGTGTGCCAAACACTTCAGGACATTTAAACTAAAATTATTCAACGTGAACCTTACCCTCACCGTGTGCAAGTATTAGTCTCTAGTAGACATTAGAGACGAACAGATTCCACCAAATCAAGCTTAATTTATATGTTCAGCATTTGAACCGAGTTCTAGTATTTGATCTCTCATACCGCCGGTCCGCCCGAGTGGTTACCGGGACCCAAATTGGGGTGTAAAGAATAGAACCACTATTACCTGCCACGCGTGTCGTACGAGGCGTCTAATGAGGTTGGGCGTAGGGCTAGCTAACCCGCACCGTAAAAAATACTAGATGGCTACAGAACGGAGAACGAACCGAGTAAACGCTGGCTGAAACCGGACACATCGCCGAAGGATAAGCACCAGAGCTCCAAATGGTACTGAAAATGTGACGTAAAACACACCAATGCTAAGGCTGCATGAATCAGATTTCTACATGAATAGAATTTATGGGGAGATCTGGTACATCGGTTTGGGCAGTGATCGTGAAGAGAGAGAGATACCGCCCGTGTGGTGACGGTGAACACAAGCGGAGTAAAGAATAGTAACACTGCGAACTACAAGGCATGTCGACTGAGGTATGGGCCTAGGGAAGCTACACTAGTAAATAAAATGCGACGCAGAAATCGGAAGTGCTGAAGGAGCATAACTGGCACAAAGTACAATTGCTCTTAAACTCAGATCACATACAAATCACAAAGAGTGGTTAACAAATGGCCGACGTGGAGCGTTCGAAGAAGAAGATAAATACATGAAAATGTATCAAAAACTAACAGAAAGAGAAACAATAAATTAAGAACCGGTAACGATTTTTGGTTAGGTAAATATTTGTGTTAAACTGACTACAAACCAAATCATGACGCAGTCTGCAATACACGGCCAAACGGAACAGAAGAACTGGCGCATACTGCGGCCCATAGTTAAAAATCAGTTCCATTATTGCCTTTAATCTTGTTGTATAAAACGCAATCTTTTTTTAAATTATAAATAAATTCCCATTTTGATAGTACAGAAGTCAAATTGCATTTTTGTTTAACGAAAACGTGTTGTTGTTGTTGGTTTTTTTTGTGGCTAATGTTCATTGTGTGTTTATCTAGTTCTTGGTCGAATAGTAATATAAAAATAAAACTGTTATATGTTTCTTTTGTAGTTCTCTCTTCTATTTGTTATGAACCTGTGAACTATTTGTTATGGACTTGTGCACTATTTGTTATGGACATGCACTATTTCATATGAACCTGTGAACTATTTGTTATGGATTTGTGCACTATTTGTTATGGACGTGTGCACTATTTGTTATGGACTTGTGCACTAACTAATTTTCTAGTTTGTTGTGCAATGTATGTTTGTTATGAACCTGTACACTAAGTTTGTAGTTTGTTGTGCAATGTATGTTTGTTATGAACCTGTACACTAAGTTTGTAGTTTGTTGTGCAATGTATGTTTGTTATGAACCTGTACACTAAGTTTGTAGTTTGTTGTGCAATGTATGTTTGTTATGAACCTGTACACTAAGTTTGTAGTTTGTGGTGCAATGTATATTTGTTATGAACCTGTACACTAAGTTTGTAGTTTGTTGTGCAATGTATATTTGTTATGAACCTGTACACTAAGTTTGTAGTTTGTTGTGCAATGTATGTTTGTTATGAACCTGTACACTAAGTTTGTAGTTTGTTGTGCAATGTATGTTTGTTATGAACCTGTACACTAAGTTTGTAGTTTGTTGTGCAATGTATGTTTGTTATGAACCTGTACACTAAGTTTGTAGTTTGTTGTGCAATGTATGTTTGTTATGAACCTGTACACTAAGTTTGTAGTTTGTTGTGCAATGTATGTTTGTTATGAACCTGTACACTAAGTTTGTAGCTTGTTGTGCAATGTATGTTTGTTATGAACCTGTACACTAAGTTTGTAGCTTGTTGTGCAATGTATGTTTGTTATGAACCTGTACACTAAGTTTATAGCTTGTTGTGCAATGTATGTTTGTTATGAATAGAGCTTGTTTATATTTCATCTAATTGAACTGATTGAGCTTCTATGTGAGATTTATAAATTTCAATTTCCAGAGACTGAACTTGGTGTGAGGTTTTTTGTGGCTAATGGTCTAAGTTGTCCTCAATTTTTCCGTGGCTAACTGGTTAGTTGTCTCTGTGGCTAAGTGGTTAAGTTGTCTCTGTGGCTAAGTGGTTAAGTTGTCTCTGTGGCTAAGTGGTTAAGTTGTCTCTGTGGCTAAGTGGTTAAGTTGTCTCTGTGGCTAAGTGGTTAAGTTGTCTCTGTGGCTAAGTGGTTAAGTTGTCTCTGTGGCTAAGTGGTTAAGTTGTCTCTGTGGCTAAGTGGTTAAGTTGTCTCTGTGGCTAAGTGGTTAAGTTGTCTCTGTGGCTAAGTGGTTAAGTTGTCTCTGTGGCTAAGTGGTTGTTGTCTCTGTGGCTAAGTGGTTAAGTTGTCTCTGTGGCTAAGTGGTTAAGTTGTCTCTGTGGCTAAGTGGTTAAGTTGTCTCTGTGGCTAAGTGGTTAAGTTGTTCTGTGGCCTAAGTGGTTAAGTTGTCTCTGTGGCTAAGTGGTTAAGTTGTCTCTGTGGCTAAGTGGTTAAGTTGTCTCTGTGGCTAAGTGGTTAAGTTGTCTCTGTGGCTAAGTGGTTAAGTTGTCTCTGTGGCTAAGTGGTTAAGTTGTCTCTGTGGCTAAGTGGTTAAGTTGTCTCTGTGGCTAAGTGGTTAAGTTGTCTCTGTGGCTAAGTGGGCGTGTTAAGTTGTCTCTGTGGCTAAGTGGTTAGAGTTGTCTCTGTGGCTAAGTGGTTAAGTTGTCTCTGTGGCATGTAAGTGTTGCAAGGTTGTGTCTGTGGCTAAGTGGTTAAGTTGTCTCTGTGGCTAAGTGGTTAAGTTGTCTCTGTGGCTAAGTGGTTACTTTTTAAACCGTTACCTTGCGTTTTGAAGATCATGGGTTCCAATCCGGGAACCGCGCCGTTCTATTTATGTGTGCATTTATTTTTCAGAGACACCTACAACTGTTGCAGGAGCTACGGAATATGTGCTTTTTTGCAATACTCTCCGCAAGTGGCTTGCCATTTCTGCGGAGAGTGACAGCTCCATATGAGGTAAAACCCAGTGCAAAGAAGTCAATGCTTCGGATTTATACCATTTATACTTACATTTGTAGAATATTACAATTATTCATACTCATACAGTCAAAATAAATACGGAAAGTATTAATACTCATATAGCCAAGATAAACACGAAATTTGTATAATTTTAAAAGTATTAATACTCATATAGCCAAGATAAACACGAAATTTGTATAATTTTAAAAGTATTAATACTCATATAGCCAAAATAAACACGAAATTTGTATAATTTTAAAAGTATTAATACTCATATAGCCAAGATAAACACGAAATTTGTATAATTTTAAAAGTATTAATACTCATATAGCCAAGATAAACACGAAATTTGTATAATTTTAAAAGTATTAATACTCATATAGCCAAGATAAACACGAAATTTGTATAATTTTAAAAGTATAAATACTCATATAGCCAAGATAAACACGAAATTTGTATAATTTTAAAAGTATTAATACTCATATAGCCAAAATAAACACGAAATTTGTATAATTTTAAAACTATTCATACTCATATAAACACAGAATTTCAAATATGTCATAACAAAGTCACTCCAAATACTTTGAAATGTTCTTAAAAGCAATTCAAATAATATCATGAAACTTGTCACAGAAAGAACCCTGCTTATTACATCTCTTAAGATCGTTCAATTTCCTGGCCAGGTCCTGGTTCCAAGCATCACATTCACAAATCGTGGTCAGTAAAGTCTCGGATGTACTAGTGGCTACAGGATATTAAAGTCGTGGGGTCAAGTGGCAATGGTGTGCCATCTGCGCGAACTTGGGCTTAAAATGATTGAACTTCAAGAACCGTTATAGATCCAATTGTTGGCGTGTGAGTAGATAGTATTTAGGTCATTTAACTGACTAATGAACGAGCAATGTCAACAGATACGTGAAGAAACTGACTCGTTTGGAATTAACTGTTTGTGTTAAAATATGATTTTTGGTCCTTAAAGTCGACGGAGATTAATATGGGAAACTCACGAGGAACTCCAACTGACATGCAGCTTATTAGAGGCAGCCCATTTCATGGTTTAAACGAGCATACCAAAGCTATCGCAAAGAAGAAGAAGAAGAAGACCCTTTATATATCAAGTTCTATATTCTGTCTCACCACCATCACTAGTGTTGTCCCAGGCATATCGTGTGTAAAACTTTGAACAGACGTGTTCACTGTACAGAGAGAGAGAGAGAACAGATCATGTGATAGTACACATCATTGCCTATTTTCTTCCTATTTGATTATCACTAAAACTTCCTTTCTGAATATCATAATATATTGCTGCTGTTTGTTGTCTGTGCATGTTTATTTTGTTATTTGTAGATCTGTTTCGTCTATATTTAAGCTTGCTATCACTTTGATAAGTTTGTTATGTTTGCCTTGTCAAATATCTTGATGTAATATATTTCTTTTCTTTATTTTAACGTTTGCTCACTATGCTTTCATGCGTAGGCATGGAGCCTAATGGGTCGCTGACTGTGTTTTTAATGCGGCAATGTTGCCCGCGTGCCCAGCGTGTTCGTAGCGCGTTGGACTACGGGTGACTAGTCCTCTGTAAGTTCGGGTTCAACTCCGCGGACTGGCAGAAAAGCTACAGGTTCCCCAGATATACGGTGTTCGTGGCACCGAGCCGAAGGGTTACGGTGTCCATGACACCGAGCCGAAGAGCTTTCAGCTCAAGTGCTTCTGGATCGTTTAAAAAAAAAAAATGCGGCAATGTTTGATTCCGTTATCACCAGTGTCCCTCCGTATTTAGGCAAGCTTTACTCCGACTTAAGTGGTACATGTAAATTAGATCAACATGTAACAGTTCACGGTTTCCTGTAGTACTCGTATAACATCGTACGGTGTGCATTCCGAGAATATTTGGTTCAAGATCGCCTCGCACCCAGGAATATGTACGCGGACAATATTGCATCGTGTTCTCAAGTTCGCTATCGTCGACCACAGAAGTAATATATAAAGCATAGATATACTGACCATATCGAATACCTTTGTCAGATCTACGAAAGCAATGCATAATGGCATTCTCTGCTCTATGCATTTTCCTTGAAGTTGTCGAAGAATGAATATCATGTCAGTTGTTGACCGTCCTGGTGGCGTCTGTGACTTAGGGGATAGTGACTCGGTCTTTTAACCCCGACGTTCTGAGTTCGAATCACGCTGCAGACAGTTTGGTTGCAAATTGTTTTGCGTGGATTTTTAAAAATGACGATGGCACCACCCGTTCAGAAAGCAATGGCAAGCTACTGAACGTAATAATGCCTAGAAAAATCACAAACACCGTTAAAAGCTAGGGTTGATTCGCAAAGTTCTGTAAAGGATATACAATTAACTTTTGTTGACCGTCCAGCTCTGAACCCACAATGTGACTCTCGGAGAACATGCTCTGCCAGTTTCAGAAGTCGTTTTAAAAATACTAGTGCAAAGGTCTGGCCTGTGACACTTAAAAGAAAATCGTTTTAGTAGTGTCAGTTCTCCTTGTCGCCTTTATTTTTTATAGTGTGTATCTCTTATGTTTTGAGGAATTTAACCACCTCTCCAGCACTGAACAAAGAGATTGTAGATGTTGGGTAGGAGGAGATCCTTATTATATTTGAGGACCTGCAGAAATGTTATCTAGTCCTCACACCTTGTCATTTGAACGTTTGGTTGTTGCTTCAGGAAGCTCCAACTCAGTGGGTTCGGCTCAAATATATATATATATGCACACAAAAATGTACTATCCAATGAATTCTCAAGGCAATATTTAGCTTTTCCAAACCTCAGTAAAATATGGAACCCCCAAGTTTATACTTTTAAAACTAGATTACGAATTTTCAACTCCAATGTTGTATCAATCCTATCATATGGTAGCGACAGGTGGAAACAGGACTAAAGATATATAGAAAGTAAGTTCAATGCATTTGAATATAAATGTCAGGGGACAAAATAATGAACATCAAATGGGATTCTTATTCTTCTTCCAATCTTCACATATCGACCACTTGTTAAAACACTATTAGTGATTTGTATGTGATCGGAGCCTAAGTGTGATTGTACGTAGTGTCAGTTATGCGTCTACAAGTAGGCCAGCACATCCGATTTCTATTTACTTGGGTAGCTTTCCAGGTCCCTACCTTAGTCGCCTCTTACGACATGCCTTGTAGATCGCAGTGTTACTATTCTTTACTCCCTATAGAGCTCTGGCAACACACGGGAGGGACGAATTCAGGAGATTTTATACTCTTTCTTCTACTTAGCGTTCGTTCCTCATGAGCAATTTTATCATTCTTATTGTGATATATAATTGTGATCTTTAACAAGAACGACTAACGTTGCAATTTATCATTCTTATTGTGATATATAATTGATCTTTGACAAGAACGACTAACGTTGCAATTTTATCATTCTTATTGTGATATATAATTGATCTTTGACAAGAACGACTGATGTTGCAATTTTATCATTCTTATAGTGATATATAATTGTGATCTTTGACAAGAACGACTAACGTTGCAATTTTATCATTCTTATTGTGATATATAATTGATCTTTGACAAGAACGACTGACGTTGTAATTTTATCATTCTTATTGTGATATATAATTGATCTTTGACAAGAACGACTAACGTTACAATTTTATCATTCTTATTGTGATATATAATTGATCTTTGACAAGAACGACTAACGTTGCAATTGTATCATTCTTATGTATGATATAATTGATCTTTGACAAGAACGACTAACGTTACAATTTCATCATTCTTATTGTGATATATAATTGTGATCTTTGACAAGAACGACTGACGCTGCAATTTGATCATTCTTATTGTGATATATAATTGATCTTTGACAAGAACGATGACGTTGTAATTTATCATCCTTTTGTGATATATAATTGATCTTTGAGAAGAACGACTGACATTGCAATTTTATCATTCTTATTGTGATATATAATTGATCTTTGACAAGAACGACTGACGTTGTAATTTGATCATTCTTATTGTGATATATAATTGATCTTGAGAAGAACGACTGACATTGCAATTTGATCATTCTATTGTGATAGTAATTGTGATCCTTGAGAAGAACGACTGACGTTGTAATTTGATCATTCTATTGTGATATATAATTGATCTTTGACAAGAACGACTAACGTTGCATTTTATCATTCTTATTGTGATATAATGATCTTGACAAGAACGACTAACGTTGCAATTGTATCATTCTTATTGTGATATATAATTGATCTTTGACAAGAACGACTAACGTTAAAATTTTATCATTCTTATTGTGATATATAATTGTGATCTTTGACAAGAACGACTAACGCTTGCAATTTTACTTCTTATTGTGATATATAATTGATCTTTGACAAGAACGACGACGTTGTAATTGTATCATCCTTTTGTATATATAATTGATCTTTGAGAAGAACGACTGACATTGCAATTTTATCATTCTTATTGTGATATATAATTGATCTTTGACAAGAACGACTAACGTTGTAATTTGATCATTCTTATTGTGATATATAATTGATCTTTGAGAAGAACGACTGACATTGCAATTTGATCATTCTTATTGTGATATATAATTGTGATCTTTGAGAAGAACGACTGACGTTGTAATTTGATCATTCTTATTGTGATATATAATTGATCTTTGACAAGAACGACTAACGTTGCACTTTTATCATTCTTATTGTGATATATAATTGATCTTTGACAAGAACGACTAACGTTGCAATTTTATCATCCTTTTTGTGATATATAATTGATCTTTAACAAGAACGACTGATGTTGCAATTTTATCATTCTTATTGTGATATATAATTGATCTTGACAAGAACGACTGACGTTGTAATTTGATCATTCTTATTGTGATATATAATTGATCTTTGAGAAGAACGACTGACATTGGAATTTGATCATTCTTATTGTGATATATAATTGTGATCTTTGAGAAGAACGACTGACGTTGTAATTTGATCATTCTTATTGTGATATATAATTGATCTTGACAAGAACGACTAACGTTCACTTTTATCATTCTTATGTGATATATAATGATCTTGACAAGAACGACTAACGTTGCAATTGTATCATCTCTTATTGTGATATATAATTGATCTTTGACAAGAACGACTAACGTTACAATTTTATCATTCTTATTGTGATATATATAATTGTGATCTTTGACAAGAACGACTAACGTTGCAATTTTATCATTCTTATTGTGATATATAATTGATCTTTGACAAGAACGACTGACGTTGTAATTTGATCATTCTTATTGTGATATATAATTGATCTTTGAGAAGAACGACTGACATTGCAATTTTATCATTCTTATTGTGATATATAATTGATCTTGACAAGAACGACTGACGTTGTAATTTTATCATTCTTATTGTGATATATAATTGATCTTTGACAAGAACGACTAACGTTACAATTTTATCATTCTTATTGTGATATAGAATTGATCTTTGACAAGAACGACTAACGTTGCAATTGTATCATTCTTATTGTGATATATAATTGATCTTGACAAGAACGACTAACGTTACAATTTTATCATTCTTATTGTGATATATAATTGTGATCTTTGACAAGAACGACTAACGTTGCAATTTTATCATTCTTATTGTGATATATAATTGATCTTGACAAGAACGACTGACGTTGTAATTTTATCATCCTTTTGTGATATATAATTGATCTTTGACAAGAACGACTGACGATGCAATTTTATCATTCTTATTGTGATATATAATTGATCTTGACAAGAACGACTGACGTTGTAATTTGATCATTCTTATTGTGATATATAATTGATCTTTGAGAAGAACGACTGACATTGCAATTTGATCATTCTTATTGTGATATATAATTGTGATCTTTGAGAAGAACGACTGACGTTGTAATTTGATCATTCTTATTGTGATATATAATTGATCTTTGACAAGAACGACTAACGTTGCACTTTTATCATTCTTATTGTGATATATAATTGATCTTTGACAAGAACGACTAACGTTGCAATTGTATCATTCTTATTGTGATATATAATTGATCTTTGATCAAGAACGACAACGTTACAACCTTTTATCATTCTTATTGTGATATATAATTGTGATCTTTGACAAGAACGACTAACGTGCAATTTTATCATTCTTATTGTGATATATAATTGATCTTTGACAAGAACGACTGACGTTGTAATTGTATCATCCTTTTTGTGATATATAATTGATCTTTGAGAAGAACGACTGACATTGCAATTTTATCATTCTTATTGTGATATATAATTGATCTTTGACAAGAACGACTAACGTTGTAATTTGATCATTCTTATTGTGATATATAATTGATCTTTGAGAAGAACGACTGACATTGCAATTTATCATTCTTATTGTGAATATAATGTGATCTTTGAGAAGAACGACTGACGTGTAATTTGATCATTCTTATTGTGATATATATGATCTTTGAAAGAACGACTAACGTTGCAATTTTATCATTCTTATTGTGATATATAATTGATCTTGACAAGAACGACTAACGTTGCAATTTTATCATCCTTTTGTGAATATAATTGATCTTTAACAAGAACGACTGATGTTGCAATTTTATCATTCTTATTGTGATATATAATTGATCTTGACAAGAACGACTGACGTTGTAATTTGATCATTCTTATTGTGATATATAATTGATCTTTGAGAAGAACGACTGACATTGCAATTTGATCATTCTTATTGTGATATATAATTGTGATCTTTGAGAAGAACGACTGACGTTGTAATTTGATCATTCTTATTGTGATATATAATTGATTTGACAAGAACGACTAACGTTGCACTTTATCATTCTTATTGTGATATATAATTGATCTTTGACAAGAACGACTAACGTTGCAATTGTATCATTCTTATTGTGATATATAATTGATCTTGACAAGAACGACTAACGTTACAATTTTATCATTCTTATTGTGATATATAATTGTGATCTTTGACAAGAACGACTAACGTTGCAATTTTATCATTCTTATTGTGATATATAATCGATCTTTGACAAGAACGACTGACGTTGTAATTTTATCATCCTTTTGTGATATATAATTGATCTTTGACAAGAACGACTGACGCTGCAATTTTATCATTCTTATTGTGATATATAATTGATCTTTGACAAGAACGACTAACGTTGTAATTTGATCATTCTTATTGTGATATATAATTGATCTTTGAGAAGAACGACTGACATTGCAATTTGATCATTCTTATTGTGATGTATAATTGTGATCTTTGAGAAGAACGACTGACGTTGTAATTTGATCATTCTTATTGTGATATAATTGATCTTTGACAAGAACGACTAACGTTGCACTTTTATCATTCTTATTGTGATATATAATTGATCTTTGACAAGAACGACTAACGTTGCAATTTTATCATTCTTATTGTGATATATAATTGATCTTTAACAAGAACGACTGATGTTGCAATTTTATCATTCTTATTGTGATATATATAATTGATCTTTGACAAGAACGACTAACGTTGCAATTTTATCATTCTTATTGTGATATATAATTGATCTTTAACAAGAACGACTGATGTTGCAATTTTATCATTCTTATTGTGATATATAATTGTGATCTTTGAGAAGAACGACTGACGTTGTAATTTGATCATTCTTATTGTGATATATAATTGTGATCTTTAACAAGAACGACTAACGTTACAATTTGATCATTCTTTTGTGATATATAATTGTGATCTTTGACAAGAACGACTAACGTTGCAATTTGATCATTCTTATTGTGATATATAATTGTGATCTTTGACAAGAACGACTGACGTTACAATTTGATCATTCTTATTGTGATATATAATTGATCTTTGAGAAGAACGACTAACGTTGCAATTTTATCATTCTTATTGTGATATATAATTGTGATCTTTAACAAGAACGACTAACGTTACAATTTTATCATTCTTATTGTGATATATAATTGTGATCTTTGACAAGAACGACTAACGTTGCAATTTTATCATTCTTATTGTGATATATAATTGTGATCTTTGAGAAGAACTACTGACGTTCTAATTTTATCATTCTTATTGTGATATATAATTGATCTTTGACAAGAACGACTAACGTTACAATTTTATCATTCTTATTGTGATATATAATTGATCTTTGACAAGAACAACTAACGTTGCAATTTTATCATTCTTATTGTGATATATAATTGATCTTTGACAAGAACGACTAACGTTGCAATTTTATCATTCTTATTGTGATATATAATTGTGATCTTTGAGAAGAACGGCTGACGTTGTAATTTTATCATTCTTATTGTGATATATAATTGATCTTTGACAAGAACGACTAACGTTGCAATTTAATCATTCTTATTGTGATATATAATTGATCTTTGACAAGAACGACTAACGTTACAATTTTATCATTCTTATTGTGATATATAATTGATCTTTGAGAAGAACGACTGACATTGCAATTTGATCATTCTTATTGTGATATATAATTGTGATCTTTGAGAAGAACGACTGACGTTGTAATTTTATCATTCTATTGTGATATATAATTGATCTTTGACAAGAACGACTAACGTTGCACTTTATCATTCTATTGTGATATAATTGATCTTTGACAAGAACGACTAACGTTGCAATTTTATCATCCTTTTTGTGATATATAATTGATCTTTAACAAGAACGACTGATGTTGCAATTTTATCATTCTTATTGTGATATATAATTGATCTTGACAAGAACGACTGACGTTGTAATTTGATCATTCTATTGTGAATATAATTGATCTTTGAGAAGAACGACTGACATTGCAATTTGATCATTCTTATTGTGATATATAATTGTGATCTTTGAGAAGAACGACTGACGTTGTAATTTGATCATTCTTATTGTGATATAATTGATCTTTGACAAGAACGACTAACGTTGCACTTTTATCATTCTTATTGTGATATATAATTGATCTTTGACAAGAACGACTAACGTTGCAATTGTATCATTCTTATTGTGATATATATTGATCTTTGACAAGAACGACTAACGTTCAATTTTATCATTCTTATTGTGATATATAATGTGATCTTGACAAGAACGACTAACGTGCAATTTTATCATTCTTATTGTGATATATAATTGATCTTTGACAAGAACGACTGACGTTGTAATTTGATCATTCTTATTGTGATATATAATTGATCTTTGAGAAGAACGACTGACATTGCAATTTTATCATTCTTATTGTGATATATAATTGATCTTGACAAGAACGACTGACGTTGTAATTTTATCATTCTTATTGTGATATATAATTGATCTTTGACAAGAACGACTAACGTTACAATTTTATCATTCTTATTGTGATATAGAATTGATCTTTGACAAGAACGACTAACGTTGCAATTGTATCATTCTTATTGTGATATATAATTGATCTTTGACAAGAACGACTAACGTTACAATTTTATCATTCTTATTGTGATATATAATTGTGATCTTTGACAAGAACGACTAACGTTGCAATTTTATCATTCTTATTGTGATATATAATTGATCTTTGACAAGAACGACTGACGTTGTAATTTTATCATCCTTTTTGTGATATATAATTGATCTTTGAGAAGAACGACTGACATTGCAATTTTATCATTCTTATTGTGATATATAATTGATCTTTGACAAGAACGACTGACGTTGTAATTTGATCATTCTTATTGTGATATATAATTGATCTTTGAGAAGAACGACTGACATTGCAATTTGATCATTCTTATTGTGATATATAATTGTGATCTTGAGAAGAACGACTGACGTTGTAATTGATCATTCTTATTGTGATATATAATTGATCTTTGACAAGAACGACTAACGTCACTTTTTATCATTCTTATTGTGATATATAATTGATCTTTGACAAGAACGACTAACGTTGCAATTGTATCATTCTTATTGTGATATATAATTGATCTTTGACAAGAACGACTAACGTTACAATTTTATCATTCTTATTGTGATATATAATTGTGATCTTTGACAAGAACGACTAACGCTTGCAATTTTATCATTCTATTGTGATATATAATTGATCTTTGACAAGAACGACTGACGTTGTAATTGTATCATCCTTTTTGTGATATATAATTGATCTTTGAGAAGAACGACTGACATTGCAATTTTATCATTTTTATTGTGATATATAATTGATCTTTGACAAGAACGACTAACGTTGTAATTTGATCATTCTTATTGTGATATATAATTGATCTTTGAGAAGAACGACTGACATTGCAATTTGATCATTCTTATTGTGATATATAATTGATCTTTGAGAAGAACGACTGACGTTGTAATTTGACATTTATTGTGATATATAATTGATCTTTGACAAGAACGACTAACGTTGCACTTTATCATTCTTATTGTGATATATAATTGATCTTTGACAAGAACGACTAACGTTGCAATTTTATCATCCTTTTTGTGATATATAATTGATCTTTAACAAGAACGACTGATGCTTGTAATTTATTTCTATTGTGATATATAATTGATCTTTGACAAGAACGACTGACGTTGTAATTTGATCATTCTTATTGTGATATATAATTGATCTTTGAGAAGAACGACTGACATTGCAATTTGATCATTCTTATTGTGATATATAATTGTGATCTTTGAGAAGAACGACTGACGTTGTAATTTGATCATTCTTATTGTGATATATAATTGATCTTTGACAAGAACGACTAACGTTGCACTTTTATCATTCTTATTGTGATATATAATTGATCTTTGACAAGAACGACTAACGTTGCAATTGTATCATTCTTATTGTGATATATAATTGATCTTGACAAGAACGACTAACGTTACAATTTTATCATTCTTATTGTGATATATAATTGTGATTCTTGACAAGAACGACTAACGTTGCAATTTTATCATTCTTATTGTGATATATAATTGATCTTTGACAAGAACGACTGACGTTGTAATTTGATCATTCTTATTGTGATATATAATTGATCTTTGAGAAGAACGACTGACATTGCAATTTGATCATTCTTATTGTGATATATAATTGTGATCTTTGAGAAGAACGACTGACGTTGTAATTTGATCATTCTTATTGTGATATATAATTGATCTTGACAAGAACGACTAACGTTGCACTTTTATCATTCTTATTGTGATATATAATTGATCTTTGACAAGAACGACTGACGTTGTAATTGTATCATTCTTATTGTGATATATAATTGATCTTTGACAAGAACGACTAACGTTACAATTTTATCATTCTTATTGTGATATATAATTGATCTTGACAAGAACGACTAACGTTGCAATTTTATCATTCTTATTGTGATATATAATTGATCTTTGACTAAGAACGACTGACGTTGTAATTTTATCATCCTTTTGTGTATATAATTGATCTTTGAGAAGATCGACTGACATTGCAATTTTATCATTCTTATTGTGATATATAATTGATCTTTGACAAGAACGACTAACGTTGTAATTTGATCATTCTTATTGTGATATATAATTGATCTTTGAGAAGAACGACTGACATTGCAATTTGATCATTCTTATTGTGATATATAATTGTGATCTTTGAGAAGAACGACTGACGTTGTAATTTGATCATTCTTATTGTGATATATAATTGATCTTTGACAAGAACGACTAACGCTGCACTTTTATCATTCTTATTGTGATATAATTGATCTTTGACAAGAACGACTAACGTTGCAATTTTATCATCCTTTTTGTGATATATAATTGATCTTTAACAAGAACGACTGATGTTGCAATTTTATCATTCTTATTGTGATATATAATTGATCTTTGACAAGAACGACTGACGTTGTAATTTGATCATTCTTATTGTGATATATAATTGATCTTTGAGAAGAACGACTGACATTGGAATTTGATCATTCTTATTGTGATATATAATTGTGATCTTTGAGAAGAACGACCGACGTTGTAATTTGATCATTCTATTGTGATATATAATTGATCTTTGACAAGAACGACTAACGTTGCACTTTTATCATTCTTATTGTGATATATAATTGATCTTTGACAAGAACGACTAACGCTTGACAATTGTATCATTCTTATTGTGATATATAATTGATCTTTGACAAGAACGACTAACGTTGTAATTTGATCATTCTTATTGTGATATATAATTGATCTTTGAGAAGAACGACTGACATTGCAATTTGATCATTCTTATTGTGATATATAATTGTGATCTTTGAGAAGAACGACTGACGTTGTAATTTGATCATTCTTATTGTGATATATAATTGATCTTGACAAGAACGCCCAACGCTGCACTTTATCATCTATTGCTGATATATAATTGATCTTTGACAAGAACGACTAACGTTGCAATTTTATCATCCTTTTTGTGATATATAATTGATCTTTAACAAGAACGACTGATTTGCAATTTTACATTCTTATTGTGATATATAATTGATCTTTGACAAGAACGACTGACGTTGTAATTTGATCATTCTTATTGTGATATATAATGATCTTGAGAAGAACGACTGACATTGGAATTTGATCATTCTTATTGTGATATATAATTGTGATCTTTGAGAAGAACGACTGACGTTGTAATTTGATCATTCTTATTGTGATATATAATTGATCTTTGACAAGAACGACTAACGTTGCACTTTTATCATTCTTATTGTGATATATAATTGATCTTGACAAGAACGACTAACGTTGCAATTGTATCATTCTTATTGTGATATATAATTGATCTTGACAAGAACGACTAACGTTACAATTTTATCATTCTTATTGTGATATATATTGTGATCTTTGACAAGAACGACTAACGCTTGCAATTTTATCATTCTTATTGTGATATATAATTGATCTTTGACAAGAACGACTGACGTTGTAATTTTATCATCCTTTTTGTGATATATAATTGATCTTTGAGAAGAACGACTGACATTGCAATTTTATCATTCTTATTGTGATATATAATTGATCTTGACAAGAACGACTAACGTTGTAATTTGATCATTCTTATTGTGATATATAATCTGATCTTTGAGAAGAACACTTGACATTGCAATTTGATCATTCTTATTGTGATGTATAATTGTGATCTTTGAGAAGAACGACTGACGTTGTAATTTGATCATTCTTATTGTGATATATAATTGATCTTTGACAAGAACGACTAACGTTGCACTTTTTATCATTCTTATTGTGATATATAATTGATCTTTGACAAGAACGACTAACGTTGCAATTTTATCATTCTTATTGTGATATATAATTGATCTTTAACAAGAACGACTGATGTTGCAATTTTATCATTCTTATTTTGATATATAATTGATCTTTGACAAGAACGACTAACGTTGCAATTTTATCATTCTTATTGTGATATATAATTGATCTTTAACAAGAACGACTGATGTTGCAATTTTATCATTCTTATTGTGATATATAATTGTGATCTTTGAGAAGAACGACTGACGTTGTAATTTGATCATTCTTATTGTGATATATAATTGTGATCTTTAACAAGAACGACTAACGTTAAATTCTGATCATTCTTATTGTGATATATATTGTGATCTTGACAAGAACGACTAACGTTGTAATTTGATCATTCTTATTGTGATATATAATTGTGATCTTTGAGAAGAACGACTGACATTGCAATTTGATCATTCTTATTGTGATATATAATTGATCTTTGAGAAGAACGACTAACGTTGCAATTTTATCATTCTTATTGTGATATATAATTGTGATCTTTAACAAGAACGACTAACGTTACAATTTTATCATTCTTATTGTGATATATAATTGTGATCTTTGACAAGAACGACTAACGTTGCAATTTTATCATTCTTATTGTGATATATAATTGTGATCTTTGAGAAGAACTACTGACGTTCTAATTTTATCATTCTTATGGATATATAATTGATCTTTGACAAGAACGACTAACGTTCAATTTTATCATTCTTATTGTGATATATAATTGATCTTGACAAGAACGACTAACGTTGCAATTTATCATTCTTATTGTGATATATAATTGATCTTTGACAAGAACGACTAACGTTGCAATTTTATCATTCTTATTGTGATATATAATTGTGATCTTTGAGAAGAACGGCTGACGTTGTAATTTTATCATTCTTATTGTGATATATAATTGATCTTTGACAAGAACGACTAACGTTGCAATTTAATCATTCTTATTGTGATATATAATTGATCTTGACAAGAACGACTAACGTTACAATTTTATCATTCTTATTGTGATATATAATTGATCTTTGACAAGAACGACTGATGTTGCAATTTTATCATTCTTATTGTGATATATAATTGATCTTTGACAAGAACGACTAACGTTGTAATTTTATCATTCTTATTGTGATATATAATTGATCTTTAACAAGAACGACTGATGTTGCAATTTTATCATTCTTATTGTGATATATAATTGATCTTTGAGAAGAACGACTGACGTTGCAATTTTATCATTCTTATTGTGATATATAATTGATCTTTGACAAGAACGACTGACGTTGCAATTTATCATTCTTATTGTGATATATAATTGATCTTTGACAAGAACGACTAACGTTGCAATTTTATCATTCTTATTGTGATATAATTGATCTTTGACAAGAACGACTAACGTTGCAATTTTATCATTCTTATTGTGATATATAATTGATCTTTAACAAGAACGACTAAGGTGAATTTTATCATTCTTATTGTGATATATAATTGATCTTTGACAAGAACAACTGATGTTGCAATTTTATCATTCTTATTGTGATATATAATTGATCTTTAACGAGAACGACTGATGTTGAACCCTTTTAATATTAGGCTCCACTTTGTGTATGGTACCATACACGATGTAGGGCAGGGCTACCGGTTCTCTCCTACGGGAAGTGTTTTGAGTCTATCTCGGTGACAGTCAGTCCCTAACACTTCCCCTTCATTCGTAAAAGTTCTCTTTAATGATCCGGTTTGCAGTATATTTGGCTTGATCTACGAAAAAAGAATCTTTTGTACTGCAACCTTACGTTTCAGCAACTATTTGGACAACTTTTCATCGGACTTCGACTAGGAGATACGTGCATTTTGTTCAGGGATTTTGGAACTGCGTTACTCTTCCCTGCTTGCACTGTAGCTCTTCCTCGATCCCTACCCGCTTATCCGCTTAGGGTTTCCAGAGTCCCCACGTGGAGGTGGGTAGGATCTTGAATAGTGCCAGATCACTGTCCCTAGAACTACGCCTTTGAACCTGAGGTTATAAATCAGAGAAATGTTTGGTCAACCATTGGTAACAGCTGTTATCAGAAAAAAGAAAGTGCTGAAAGTGCGCTCACTAATATGATGACGATACACAATACCAGCTCTATCCCATACATAAGAAAGAGCAACAAATCTGATTTAGTCTGTGTAATTCGTGAAGTTGCTTTACCTCCTGTTGTGATCAATCATTTCGCTACATTTGATGAATATTAAACGTAAGATAAGAAAGACAAAAAAGCAGAGGGTGTTTGATGTGATCTAATGTAATAAACCTAATAATAATGAAACAAGTAGACGAAATATGATAATGGAAATGTCTTGTTGACAGGTAAGTTATCAATCAACTGTTATCTATATTCTGAATGTGTTTCCAGCTGTCTTTATTGTCCAGGTATGTAAATGAGTACTATCATTTGCAGCTAGTTATCAGAGTGAACAAAAACGTGAGCTTGTTATGTTAGATATGTTGTTAGAGCCGATATCAAGGCAATAAGTCAGGACAAACACATAGTATCTTTTAGAGAAGGACAAAGTGTGTAAATGCTGATAGTTCCAGTAGCTAGCCGATTGTGGACATACTGAGCTAGCCCTTATACTTCATCATTTCTACTTTCGCAACGCTGTATTCTTAACAGTTTCATTCCGTGATAATATATTCTCAACAATAGCCATTTCTAAATTTTACATTCAGCCGCTGAGTGTTCACAAAACGTCGCCTTTATGCACCCCCAGTGTCCTTACCATAGGCGCTGATGTGATCATCCTATAGGTCTTTTGTTGCTACGAAACCTCTCATGACCATGATAGTAGACACCTCTAAGACCTTCAGTGTTTGAGAACTCGACATATGCCACCAACTTACACCAAGACATCAGTTTCGATATCCTTGAAACACAAACTGAGAGTCTGATACTATAAGTTGCCAAACTGTCACAATGAGCACATCATGAATGCCCCATTTAACCTTTATTTTTGTATCAAAGCATGTGAGAGTATAAGGTAATGATCGCGAAGATCACCTGGTTGATACAGCAGTGGTCGAGGAAAGACATGCAATGACAGATAACCTCAATGGAATAAGCGAAATATGTCGTATAGGTGACTTTGAATTTTTTTTTTAATCCACATCAATATCGAGAGTGAAGAAGATAGGGAAGAAAATGTATACTGTCCGACAAGAGGACTTTGTAAGAGACACGAGACATTTGATTAATCAACACCGAAACGGATGTGATTATTCGTTGTACGATTGTAAAGTTAGTCAAATTAAAAATTAGTTGTTAAACACGTGTCGAATCACCAAGTTAAATACAAATAAGATTCAGACCTTAGTCAATGGATGTCTTCGGCGTATTCTGAGACTGAGATGGTATGACAGAGTTGCAAACACAGATCTATAGATAAGAACAGGACAGGAACCCATGGTGACCCAGGCTAGGAATATATAAGGGAGATTTTGTTCGGGCATACTCTACGGAAGACACTGTCGAGTGTCACTAGATAAGCACTTGAGTGGAACCCGCAAGGAAAACGGAAAAGGGGCGTAATAAACAGACCTGGAGATGAAGTTTTCTTGAGGAACTGAAAGGTGCTCGAACATCCTGGGATACCATAAAGAAAACAACCAGAGATGGGGGAAAAGTAGCAAACAACTATTGAGGCCCTATGCTCCACGAGGATCGGAGAGGAATAATAATTAAATCATCAATCATGTGGCCATACCCAATCGACCTGAAAACTAAGTTTTAGGTAAACATGACAGATGTGTATCTGACTGCCAAGTTTGTGGTCTACACTAAATTAAGCACATGACGAGAGATAACAGAAGAAGAAGATCCTTTGAGAAACTTTATCCTCAGCATATAGACAAATCATGGAATTGTCATGCTAAACTACTGAAGAAAGCATATATAGTACTGAGTCTCTGTATGCTCGTCTCTCGTTCATAGATATAGTACAGAGTCTCTGTATGCTCGTCTCTCGTTCATAGATATAGTACAGAGTCTCTGTATGCTCGTCTCTCGTTCATAGATATAGTACTGAGTCTCTGTATGCTCGCCTCTCGTTCATAGATATAGTACGGAGTCTCTGTATGCTCGCCTCTCGTTCATAGATATAGTACAGAGTCTCTGTATGCTCGTCTCTCGTTCATAGATATAGTATATATATATGGAACTGCAGTAAAACTATTTGATTGGCAAAACACGTAATTACAAAGTACTGTAGTTTTACAAATTACAAAAACAATGACAAAATACAGCAACGTTTCGACCAACAAGGCCTTTATCAAGCAAACGAACAAACAGGAGTGACAAATTAAAATGAAACACAAATGGACGACCAAATACAAACGTATCTAAGGAAAATCTGGAATAAAAACGAATAACGAAATAAATGTAACACAAAAACACACATAAAAACTAGAAATAGAACGGAAAAAAACAATGAAACATCTAGTAAATATATAACTTGAATACATGCAACATATACCCATATAGATTACAAAGCATGGGAAGAGAAAGTACTAAGAAGCATAAGAATGGAATACGTTGAGCCCGCGTGGTCGCAAGGTACCATACAAAGAAATCAACCGATTCTCCAGAGCAAATCGACTGCGATCATCCGAGGAACATGATCGGATTGCTGTGACCTGGACATCGTTAGCACCTAAATGGCCAGTATCATTGAAATGGGTGGCTACAGGGTCACAGAGCATTGGCGTATGTCGCGTAAGTGTTGGGCGAATCGGTCACTGAGCCTCTTGCCTGTCTCGCCGATATAAGCCTTGTTACACCGCTTACAGATAATGGCATAGATCAGATTACGGGACTCGCATGTGAACCCATCGTCAATAAGAAACGTGCCTAAAGGAAAAGATACAGTACGCGTCTGTATCACATAAGCACACGTGTTGCAACGCCGACGACCACACTGGACAGTGCCAAAATGAGTCTGGATATTGGACTTAAGGCGACTGTGTACCAACATATCCTTAAGACTTCTGTCCCGTCTGTAAGACACCAAAGGATAGTTGGGGAAGACAGAACGGGTCTCAGGATCTGATCTAAGAAGAGACAGATGACGGAATAAAACATTTTTCACCAGGGAACTATGGGGGTGGTAAGTTAAGATAAGTTTTACTCTGTCAGAGTTAGTAGTCCTATGCTGACTGGTAAGGGCCTGCTGGCGAGTGATTTTCTGAACTCGATGCATAGCCGAGACAAGCACCCTCTCCGGGTATAGGCGCCTACAAAGAAATCAAGCATCTCGCGAGCTCTCTCAAGAAAATCATCGTCCTCACTACAAAGGCGACGAAGGCGTAAGAGCTGCAAGAATGGCAAAGAGTCACGACAAGCCCGGGGATGGGAAGAAGTATAGAGGAGAAAACTATGTGCATCAGTAGGCTTGTAATATACTGATGTAGTGATAGCTGATAGGCGTAAGGTGATAGTAATGTCAAGAAAGTTGACACAAGTAGTGGAGATGTGAGAAGTAAAACGAATAGAAGGGTTGAAAACATTAATGAAAGTAATGAAGCGTGACAAATCGGCTTCAGGCATATCAGTGATGCCAATACAGTCATCAATGTATCTGTGATAGACAGACGGAAGGGGGCCATCATATGTAGTCCATACTAGGTGTTCAAGATAACCCATGAAAAGACAAGCATAACTAGGTCCCATTTTAGTACCCATGGCAACCCCACTGATCTCTGTATGCTCGTCTCTCGTTCATAGATATAGTACAGAGTCTCTGTATGCTCGCCTCGCGTTCCAGCGGTACTCAGTTTGCTCCCGTGTGGAGCCGTCGGGATATTTTTCCAGAGCCTCTGATCTCAGTGTAGGTGAGATCAAGTTCCTAGTCCTATCGTAGACGGACGAAAAAACTTAGGTCCCGTGTACAAGTTGAACACGTAAAAGAACTCTTGTCAGTTCGAAATCGAGAATAGCAGGCTGGAAAGTCGCTGCCCGTGCAAAATTCATTAGGAAGATTAAAGACTAAAATTCCTACAAAAATATTTTCACCATCTTCTAAATGACACAACGGAGTTACAGAGTTCGTGCACTGTCACTGGGATCTTTCTGAGTAAGGAAGAGATCGGATCATACATGGTTACTCACATAAGTGCAATTTTGATGGTCATATCAATCAACCAATCAATCAATCAATCATATCAATCAATCAATCAATCAGAACATATATACTACATAGAGTTAAGTAAATGTTGATATTGTGAGAAACTTGGTTCTGAATGAAAACAGACAACACATCAGAACATTTTACAGTTACCAGTGAGAGGTGTAAAAAATAAATACGATTTAAAGTCTGAACAAAATAGACTACCTTCAACGTCTGAAGAAATATTTGAAGCTGGAATTTAGAAGGAAAATAGGAACAACAAATTATCCATCTAAAAAATCCCCCAAAAAATAAAGAAATTTAAAGTACACTCTGAGAAATGTACAACATACACATTTGTGATTTTCAATGATACGAGAAGTCTTGATAAAGTGATAAAATATACACAAAAATGTGTATGGAAATAGATGAACATAAGAATATGATTGTGGTATAGCAATCATGAAGATTGTGATCCCTGGTGCCAAGAAAAGTCAGCGCTCGAGCGTAATAATGATTGTATAAGTACTTTGCATGTTTGAAACAGCTGTCTCGATCGCATATTTCATAACAGGTGAGCCGAGGTAATATTAAATACATATTTGTAGAAGTAAACAAGGCTTGAATTACATTGAGAAACAAAGAATGAAGTGGTTTCGCCACTTAATAAGAATGCATCCAAACTCCACAGTATACAGAGTCTTCTACAACAGAACATCAGGAAAGAAGGCGAGAGGAAGACCACGAAAAAGATGGTTAGATGGCGTAGCAGAATCCTATCAAAGAGTACAAATAACGATCAATCATCCAAGCCACCAGAACAGCGCAAGACAACAAAATTAGAAAACCACGACAATGGGCAACAACCCGGTATAGTCTGTCCATTAATTCGTGAGCACGTTTGAAATTGATTTTCTCGAAAACTACCTGTTGGATCTCAGTGATTTTTGCATGCAGCCTTAGAATATCCATGACGCTAAAATAAAGCTAACCAGTAGTCCATAGATGCTACGGATTTTGCACATCGGCGAATTCCTTTGATCTTTTATGACAATTGCAAATACGGGGGCTCAAATTTTAGATTTTACAGTAATCCTAGAATTTGTCCATGTCAATTCTATTCATAGGTGTATCTCCATATTAACTTGATAGGTCAAGTAATTAAGTGTGTTGCCCTTTATGTGCAATCGTGAACTTGGATACAATATGCAACAGTTAGTCCTCTCCTTCGGTCACCATTAGACCCCAGGGTGTCTTAACTTCACCACAAATTGTATGATGGTAGACGCATTTGGATATGGAAATGTATACGTTGCTATTTCTCAGTCTGTAATCAAAATATGATTTGTATCATCCCGAATCTGACGATTCCATGAGGTTGATAATTGTTACTGGCCGAACAAATTGTAATCCATCTCGGTGCCAGTACTCGTCTTCCTCTCGGAGCACATGTTCAACACACTTCTTCCAGAACTGCATGTCTATCATTGAGAGGGACTCACGTGTCAGAACTTCAACATCACACATTTTAAACGTCCTGTTCTGTTCGGCAACTTGCCCTTTACTTTAGCCCAGACAAGCTCTATCGGATTGAGGTGAGCATGATATGGAGGTAGTCGCAAAGACGTGTGGCCGTATTCCGAAATGATTTTGTCAATATGAAACACCTTTGTCTTATTTGTCATCCTCACCAGGTGCAACAACTCGGATTTCAAATATGTATCATCGAAGCTGACATTTTCCTTAGCAAGCCAAGTCCTAATTTGATCTTTTGTATTTGATGCAGTTGGTACTTTGTCTTCCGCTGATACTGCGTTGTGATAGGATGCATTATCCATTACCAAGCATGATGGTCTGTTTAGAATTGGAAGTAGATCTTTCTCCATCCAGTGCCTGAAAATATGTCCATTCATTTCTGTGTGGTAGTCCCTACAGTCGGTACTTTTTGATTCGAAAATAAGTCCATCGTCATGGACAAGACCTTCTTCACTGCTTCCTGCATGTGTTAGTATAATACGCTGGCCTTTGCTGCTTGGTATTTTTCTTTTCTGTTCACCGTCTACTGATTGCCATTCTTTAGCATTGGTGTGGTGAGCATTGACCCAGGATTCGTCCAAATATACAATATCATAGCCTTGCCTCCGCCGCTCACGGATCTGCTTCAGGTATTTACTTCGGGCAGCAATTAAATGTGGCTTTTCACAAATAATATTCCTGCCGCCTATAGTTTTCTGAAGGTGAAGCCGGCGGCTCTTACAATTTTCCATAGAGTACTTTTAGAAATGTCTATGCTGCAATCTGATTGCAGTTTTAATTTCAGTTTCCTGAGAGTAACAAGTTGATTTGTCGCAAACATTTTCAAGAGCTCCGTCTTATGACATCTATGTCAAAGTCGTCAATTGTTCTTTTCCTTCCTTGCTTGACATTAGTGCACTTTGTGTCCTGTTTAATCCATCGGGAAAAGGATTCTCTATTCAGACCAAGCGCCAGTTGCGTTCGTTTCTCAGGGTTATGAATATCGCAATATAGATGACCTCTCTTAGATTCCCTACGGAAGTGTTGGTATAGTAAAACTGTAACCTTCTGCATTGTTATAAATGTGCACTTCAGACTCATTATGAATGTGATATCAGTGTCAGTTTTGATAAGCCAACAAATATGATACAATAGCTTCATACAAATAGCGAGATACACCTATAACTATACAACGGTATCCCAATTATAACGTCATATGCTTTCCGCTTTCAAAGTCGACTGGGTTAGGTGCACGGGATTTCGTGAAATTGTTGTTTACTCACGATATTTCAATGTTACCATAATGTATTTTTAGAACAACGCGTCTGTGTACCGTAGATATGTTACTATTGTGTACAATCCGGTGAGGTTGATTTTAATATAACCTGAAGAAGAAATATTTCAAACTACATCAAATTTTCTTGGAAAAAATATTTCTCTAGCGTCATGGATATTCTAAGGCTGCTTGCAAAAAATCACTGAGATCCAACAGGTAGTTTTCGAGAAAATCAATTTCAAACGTGCTCACGAATTAATGGACAGACTATAGCAGTGTGACGACACTGGGCAACAAAACGGTAGCAGTGGGATGACAAAAGAAGAAGACAAGAACAAGATAACTTTCACCAGAACTGCAGTTTAAATAGACAAAATGATAACTGATCACCTGACGAGGAACATTAGAAAGCAGGGAAGCGGCTCTGCAACCTACTCTTATTGTATTCTACGTAGTGTTCTTTTGCGTGCTCAATTTGAATACGGAATTTAAGTTTTATTGTCCGTCTCCAATATGTCTAGGAACTAGATCTCACCTACATCAGGTCTCTGGGAAACATCGTCTGTGGGCGTCTGTGACTAAGCGGTAGTGAGCTAGATCACAACTAATGAGTACCTGGTTCAAACCCCGTGATGGACAATTTGGAAACATATTTCACGTGGATTTTACGAACGGTAAAAATATCCCTTATCGTTCAGAAAGCAATGTCAAACTAAAGTTAATTGCATATCCTTTACAGGACTTTGCGAATCAACCCTAGCTTTTTAACACTGTTTGTGATTTTTCTAGGCATTATTATGTTCAGTAGTTTGCCATTGCTTTCTGAACGGGTGGTGCCATCGTCCTTTGTAAAAATCCACGCGAAACAATTTGAAACCAAACTTTCCGCAGCGTGATTCGAACTCATAACGTTGGGGTTAATAAACCGAGTCCCTATCCCCTAAGCCACAGGCGCCACCCGTCTGAACGTATAAGTGGTGTCTAGAAAATCAACGATTCATTTACTGTGGTTGATGGTGACGTACTGAAAAGGATATACCTCGTTTTTCATTCATTCATCTGGACAAATATTCCGATCGTTTCACACGGGCAGTGAGTACTTATTGAGCCAGAGACAAGCATCTTTTTTACACGCTACAGATTCCAGAAATGAGTGCTTATCAAAGATAGCCTAGGGCGCTATGAAATGATAATGGTAAGCAATGAAAAGGACACAAGATGAAAATGTTGATATTTGTGTTACGTTTTGAGATTTTCAAAACCTGGTTATTTGAGTAACCATGGTGATCACCAGGTTTGGGGGCCGGGAGAGAGGAGGGGTTCCTTCTTCTCCTCCATTTGCCCGCTTTAGGTGCCTTGTATGTCGCTTCCGACTGATTTTTTTAGTGAAATCTTACCGTTTTACCGGTGTCTCTCGCCATATAGGAGAGCCGCAATAGCGTAGTTGTTAGTCAACTTGTTTTTTAGGCTATTGGTACAGGTTCAATTCCACAGTGGGTGTGAATATTTTTCAGACCGTAACGGCTAGGTCGACCCTGCCTCAATTGGGTACCAGGAAAAGTACTTGGAAGTAAAGGTGGCCGGCGTGATGTTGATTACATCACCCATCGTGTTCCGACGGTCAATGAAAAAAATGAGGCCCCAACGCCGTATTACCCTATATACCACTTGGTACAAAAAGAGGTCATTTACTTTTACTTCGCAGGGGGGGGAGGCGTCTCCAACTTCAGATGTGGTGGTGGGGAGACCGAAAACCGCATTAAATAACTTGTAGATTATTGCTTGAAAGTTAGAGTTAAGATATGAGAACAGGAAGGAACAGTTCATTATCTCTTTTCTTAGTTTGTTCCTTTCGTGCCAAAGGCAGCACATAGGGCAGAGGTTTTAGATCTCCATGTCATACGGTTCGTTGCTAGCAGTTGGAGATCTTGTATGGTTTTACATCCCAATAGTTTCTTGTTGGATGGTTCTTCGAAGAGTGGTCTTTGGTCTTCCACGTTTTCTTTTCCCAACTGGTGACCACATAAGGACTTGTCGATTTAGTCTCTTTTCGTCTGATCTAAGAACATGACCTACATATTTCCACCTTCGTTTCCTTATAATATTTGATACGGGTTGTTGGTGTGTTCTATCTCTCACTGTGTTGTTAGAAACGAAATCACTCCATTTTACTTTTAATAATTTTCGGAGACATTTATTCTCAAAGCTGCCCAGTTTCTTATCAATTTTCTTTATTGATTTCAACTTTCACAACCGTAGGTCAGTACAGGAATCACACATGACCTAAATAATTTAACTTTTGTGCATATACTAAGGTCTTGAGATTGCCAGATATTCGTTAATTTAGTGAAGGCACTAGCTGCTATAGCAATAGGAGAGTTTATTTCTTGCATCGTGTCTCCGTTGTTTGACACTTTACTACCCAAATATGTAAAATGTTCAACTTTCTCCAGTGTTTGGCCATTTATTACGATGATGTCTCTTTTCTTAAACAGTGCAAATACAATTGAAAGTTTTCATAAATCAAACAGAAAGAACAAACTACAAACACATCACCAACATTTAAAAACGACCCAACTACAACTTTTAGTGCTGTTGCAACCTTGAGAAATCGGTTCAATGTACATACAAAGAAATTGTTGGCAAGTGATCAACATAAAGAATGGCTCACAAAAATGTGAAACCGAGAAAAGGCAAATGAGCCACGAAACACAGCAATTGGGAAGAGAATAAAGAAGCAGAAAGTGGAGAGAGAAAAAAGACAAGTCAAAATAAACACATGTGGCACGCAATAATGACAGCTTAAAGTGAGACAAAGTGTGTTTATTTCTTAAGTGAACTTTCTTTCTTAAACTGAACTTTCTTTCTTAAACTGAACTTTATTTCTTAAAATGAACTTTTTTCTTTCTTAAACTGAACTTTCTTTCTTAAAATGAACTTTTTTCTTTCTTAAACTGAATTTTTTCTTTCTTAAACTGAACTTTCTTTCTTAAACTGAACTTTCTTTGGTACTTTGTCATTAGCCGGCCACAACTGACAGGAAGACCTATTTTTAGAAATTGTCGGAAAGTGTCATCTATTTTTAGATATATTGTAAATAGTCGTGGACAGTCCACTTTGGGACCCAGGTAGGTCAAGCATTAGTATGTGGATACATAAACAGTGATAACAACACAAATACAGCGAGGAAAGGAGGAACAATTATATTATAGGAAAAAACCACAGAAATTGCCTAACCCTAACCCTGCCACAAAATATATGTAGTATGTCAATATAGTATGTGGATACATATACAGTGATAACAACACAAATACAGCGAGGAAGGGAGGAACAATTATATTATAGGAAAAAAAACCACAGAAATTGCCTAACCCTAACACTGCCACAAAATATAAAATCTTGCGATTGTTTGTTACTACTTAATTTTTTTTTTTAAAGCCGAAAACGAAAGGTTTTTCAACATGAAACCCCTAAAAACGCAAATGGAATAAACCGTGCAGACTGTTCGACCTTTGGAAATTACTGGACAATCCCCGACACGCCTACGGGATACCCGGGGTTTACCCGGAACTCGTTGTTCAGGACTTTTTGCGGTCGGCTAATGACAAAGTACCCTTTCTTTCTTAAACTGAACTTTATTTCTTAAACTGAACTTTCTTTCTTAAACTGAACTTTCTTTCTTAAACTGAACTTTCTTTCTTAACCTGAACTTTTTCTTTCTTAAACTGAACTTTCTTTCTTAAACTAAACTTAACTAGGTTTGTATCACAACTTATTAGAGTTCATATTACTTCTTAAACTTAACCTTACTTCTAAGACACTAAACTTAACTAAACTTCTAAGACACTAAACTTAACTTTTAAACTAACTTTGCTAAATGTCTATCTATTTTCTAATACATCTTCTTCTTCGAACGCTCCATATCGACATCTTGTTAACCACTTTTTGTGACTTGTATGTGATCTGAGCCTAAGAGCGATTACAGCTCAGATCACATACAAATCACAAAGAGTGGTTAACAAGTGGTCGATGGGAAGCTTTCGAAGAAGAAGAAGAAGGAGAATACCACATTAAAACAATACAAGTTCACTCACACAATCTTCTCACATGAGATTGATTTTTTTTTCCGATCCAGAAGCACCTCAGCTTTCAGCTCTTCGGCTCGGTGCCATGGACATCGTAACCCTTCGGTTCGGTGCCACGAACACTGTGAACCTGTGGTTTTTCTGCCAGCCCGCGGAATTGAACCCGCACTCACAGAGGGCTAGTCACCCGCAGTCCAACGCGCTACGAACACGCTGGGCAGGCGGACTCTCACATCAGATAAAACAGGCATTCCGTACACAACGGGAGGATGTATCAAGAGTTTTTTTAACACACTAGACCAAGACTCCCTATATGTTGATTGATTGATTCATTCATTCATTCATTGATTGATTGGATCCTCATCATTGCACTTCGGTGAGTTACCATTTGTGATCCAATCTCTTTCTACACAGGAAGATCTCATCTACAGTGCACAAACTCCGTAGCACCGGCGAGGGTCACAGATGTAATTGTAAAGATGGTGAAGACATTGTGTAGGAATGTTATTGTTAATCTTTTTTTTCAAATGAATTTTGTCCTGGCAGCGGCTTTCCAGCCTGCTCTTCTCGATTTTTAACTGCCAGAGGTTCTTTTACGTGCTCAAATTGAACACGGGACCTACGTTTCATCGTCCGTCTTCGATAGGACTTGAAACTCGATCTCACCTACACTGAGATCAGGGATCTCTGGAAAAATATACCGATGGCTTCACGAGGGAGCAAACCGGTTACTTTTGGCACGAGAGGTGAGCATTCAACCTCTACGCTACAGAGACCCCCTCCATCCCTATAACACTCCATATATGTAAGTAACGGAAAGAAGGACACTAGACTAAGCTTCCAAAAATATGAAACGTATGCAGTAATTTGCTGCGCGTAACACTCTTAAGTGTGGTCGTAAATATGCTAAGTAGAAAAATGCTAAACCGTATTAAGTAAGATTTAGATTGAACAATCAGAATGAGATTGAACTGGGAAAGCATAAACATATCAAATAGCAACCTTTCAAAATTACCATCAGAACCGATTATATGATGGATTTGTTTCGAAGTTTGGTTGCAGAGAATCTTTAGTGTTTTCTGTCGTTCGCCGTGATAGACAGACAGCTGTTAACGAATCTTTAATGTTTTCTGTCGTTCGCCATGATAGACAGACAGCTGTTAAAGAATCGTTAATGTTTTCTGTCGTTCGCCATGAGCGACAGACAGCCATCAAAGAATCGTTAATGTTTTCTGTCGTTCGCCATGAGCGACAGACAGCCATCAAAGAATCGTTAATGTTTTCTGTCGTTCGCCATGAGCGACAGACAGCCATCAAAGAATCGTTAATGTTTTCTGTCGTTCGCCATGAGCGGCAGACATCCATCAAAGAATCGTTAATGTTTTCTGTCGTTCGCCATGATAGACAGACAGCCGTCAAAGAATCGTTAGTGTTTTCTATCGTTCGCCATGATAGACAGACAGCTGTCAAACACTAGAGTTTTCTATCGTTCACTATGATAGACAGGCAGATGTCAATGAATCTCTAGTGCTGTCTATTGTTCGACTTGATGGTCAGATAGCTGTATGTCCATCTATATAATGTTCTCCCATGTGTAGTGTTTTGTTGTCTCCATGTTGTTCGCCTTCTGTCGTTAGTAAAAATAATAGTTACCCAACACAAATGATGATGACAACAGTCTCAGACATGTGTTATTTCACCGCTCTGGTGTGTATAGAGATAAATGTAGAGTCTAAATCCTGGAAGTCCCTTACTACATGTCAATCATACATGATCAAGGTTGGACAGGTAAGTGTTGAATATTTTGTGTTTTCAGGTAGCACGTTTTGTCTGTGCCTCATCAGTATGACAATACTCATCTAAAAGAGTTCCGCTAGCTGTGCTGAAGTGTCACACTTCATGGTCTTATACAATGGATTCCCAGCACTTGTTTTGTTTGGCAGTCTTTCACGAGAGATTTCCAGCACTTGTTTTGTTTGGCAGTCTTTCACGAGGGATTCCCAACACATATTATATTTAGAGATCATCCACGAGGGATTCCTATCACGGGTTATATTCTGCAGTCCTCGACGAGGGGTTCCCATCACGGGTTATAGTCTGCAGTCCTCCACGGGGGATTCCTATCACGGGTTATTCTGCAGTCCTCCATGAGGGGTTCCCATCATGGGTTATATTCTGCAGTCCTCCACGAGGGGTTCCCATCATGGGTTATTTTCTGCAGTCCTCCACGAGGGGTTCCCATCAAGGGTTATATTCTGCAGTCGTCTACGAGGGATTCCCATCACGGATTATATTTTGCATTCCCCACGAGGTATTCCCAGCACATGTTGTATTTGGCAATCTTCCACGATGAATTCCCAGCACGTTTGAGTTGTGAAATATTTCGTTGAAAACTATAATGAAAAGTAAACACGATAATATATGATCTTTGTAGACTTTGATAAAGTATTCGACAAAATATATTAATCAGTAATATGAGAAATATACAACCCCTGTGAGTGTTGATTGTAAATTATGTAGGTCATTCAAGCCTCTTTAATAATGTTAATTATGTAGGTAATCAAAGCCTCTTTAACAATGTAAATTATGTAGGTCATTCAAGCCTCTTTAACAATGTTAATTATGTAGGTCATTCAAGCCTCTTTAACAATGTAAATTATGTAGGTCATTCAAGCCTCTTTAACAATGTTAATTATGTAGGTCATTCAAGCCTCTTTAACAATGTAAATTATGTAGGTCATTCAAGCCTCTTTAACAATGTTAATTATGTAGGTCATGCAAGCCTCTTTAACAATGTAAATTATGTAGGTCATTAAAGCCTCTTTAACAATGTTAATTATGTATGTCATTCAAGCCTCTTTAACAATGTAAATTATGTAGGTCATTCAAGCCTCTTTAACAATGTTAATTATGTAGGTCATTCAAGCCTCTTTAACAATGTTAATTATGTAGGTCATTGAAGCCTCTTTAACAATGTAAATTATGTAGGTCATTCAAGCCTCTTTAACAATGTTAATTATGTAGGTCATTCAAGCCTCTTTAACAATGTAAATTATGTAGGTCATTAAAGCCTCTTTAACAATGTAAATTATGTAGGTCATTAAAGCCTCTTTAACAATGTTAATTATGTAGGTCATTCAAGCCTCTTTAACAATGTAAATTATGTAGGTCATTAAAGCCTCTTTAACAATGTAAATTATGTAGGTCATTAAGCCTCTTTAAGCCGGTAAGGGTTCTCAGTGGCGTAGAGATTAGGTGCTCGTCTCTCGTGCCAAATGTACCAGGTTCGCTCCTCGTGGAGCCATCTGGATATCTTTCCAGAGATCCCTGATCTCAGTGTATGGAATATCGAGTTCCTGGTCCTTTAGGAGACAGACGATAAAACTTACGTCTCGTGATCAATTTGAGCACTTAAAAGAACCCTTGTCAGTTCAAAATCAGATGAGCAGGCTGGAAAACCGCTGCCCGAGCAAAATTCATTAGAAATAAATTTTAAATACAATTTCTATAAAAATATCTTTACCATCTTCAAAATTACATTGGAAACCCTCGCCGGTGCTATGGAGTTCGTGCACTACAGCTGAGATCTTCATGTGTAAGAAAGAGATCATAGCACACATTGTTAACCCCCGAAGTGTAATGATGATGGTCCTATCAATAAATCAATCAATAAGCCGAGTCACGCCCTTTCAACCTAAGGACGATCCTTCTGTGGTTACATCAGAGCGTGTAGGCGAACAAACATGAAAAATAAGGGTTGACTACTTGCAGAGTATTCAAGTATTATATAAAGAGAATCCAAGTATTATATCAAAAGAATCCACCTATTATATAAAGAGAATCCAAGTATTATATCAGAAGAATCCACCTATTATATAAAGAGAATCCAAGTATTATATAAAGATAATCCAAGTATTATATCAGGAGAATCCAAGTATTATATCATGAGAATCCTAGTATTATATCACGATAATCCAAGTATTATATCATGAGAATCCAAGTATTATATCACCAGAATCCAAGTTTGTTTGTTATGTAGTGGATTAAAACCACTTTAAGCCGAGGCACGCCCCTTATAGCCTAAGGACGAACCTTGTTTTGATTATATCAGAGTGTGTAGGCCACCAAATATAAAAAATAATACTAACTTCTTCCAGTTAATCTAAGATTATAATTATAAATTCAAGATCAGAATATAACTGAGATAAAGAATTGCAGGGGGTGTACGAGACGGCTAGATAGGGACGGTTCAGAAGCGACGCAATGGCTATTGGAATTGTCAAACTGCAAAACCGAGCAACAATTCTACAGAAACTGGCTTATGATTTCGACGTTCTGGTGATTTAGAAAACTAATTATAAAACTGATGTTGAATCTATCCAGAAATTGAATGAGTTTTCAATTACACGGTGTGCAAGTAGAACTGGATGCCTGAGGGGCAGAGTGAGGGGTTTAAAGGGTTGTTTTTTTTAAGTGAGGGGTGTATTTAACCAGCGAGTCAAAGACATCATCAGTGTGCATACCCTTCGACATCTGTTGGAGGAAACTGAGCGCCTATGGGTCTGTCCGGAATGTTATGATGTCGGTTCATTAACCAACAATCAATAACCACATGCTCAGAACATTTCGAGATTAAAACTGATATTAGACAGGGGCGTTTTCTATCCCTAACATTCTTTATCGCGGGTAAAAACTGGCAGATACAACCAAAACAAAAGTCGACCAAAAAAAGCCAATTCAAATCTAGATCTAGAAATAACAAAACAGCTTCTTCTTTACGTGTAACTAAGCTTTATATAACAGAAACAATGAAGTTTGTATATGCAGGTAATATAGTGTTCATAAATGGTGTTTTTACCGCCTCTGTAACTAAGCTTTATATAACAGAAACAATGAAGTTTGTATATGCAGGTAATATAGTGTTCATAAATGATGTTTTTACCGCCTCTGTTAATTATGAGGTCCACCTTTTTCGTGGACGGCCTTATGCTTTGTATCCACTGTATCGGAGTAGCATTTCTCTTTGAGGCGCACTGTCTGTTGGTAATTTGCTTATGTGGCCGAACCTTTGCTGCACAAGGAATATGCCCATATGGGTTTCGTTCTCATTTTCAACATATATATGTATTGCCCTATAAACCACGAGGTATGAAAGGGTTCGAGAAAGAAGAAAAGAAGAAGAAAACCGTGTAAGACATTCCTTGTCTAGTGTTTATAATTTTGTTCTCTTTAGCTTTTGTAAGAGATCATGTTTGTCACTGATAGCGTAATGTTGACCAAAAAAATAAATTGCATTTATGAAATTTGCTTCAGAATTTACATATATCTTTTATGTATATGTATCGGGAGTGGTGTTAGTTGCCCCAGTGGCTGGTTTACCTTTGCGCACCGTATGTTGATCTCTATATCCATTTTTCAATCTGAAGTGAAAATTGTACCAGGTATTCGAAATCACTTGTTTCTTGTTTGTGTGATGTCTGTGTTATTTAGTTTTGTTGAAAGAGTTTTTACCTGTTTGCCTATCACTATTTTCTCTGGGTATCTTTCATTACTTATTTCTGTAGTATATTCCTCACTCTTATTATTAACTCGTCTCGGATGTTTCTTCTGTAGGAATTCTTTGTTTTCTGCTATCACTACATCTAAAACTGTTCTCAAGACGAAGGAATAACTTCATTGCACTGGGTTTACCCCATATGGCTCGGTCCCTCTCCGCAGAAGTACAACGCCAGCTGCCGATAGTATTGCAAAAAGCGCGAACTTCGTAGCTCCGACAACAAGTCTAGGGCTCTCTGAAAAAGTGCACTCATGAACAGAACGGCGCGGTGCAGACTCGAACACACCACCTTCGAAACTCAACGCACAGGCTTAACCACTTAGCTAGAGAGACCCCGGGAAGGCAATGAATACCTGGCGAAGTATATTAGTAGAGGTTCTGCTCAAGAGGGAAAACTCACTGCCCTGGTTAGAAGAAGAATATTAGTAGAGAAGATCAAAAAAATATAGACATCGTCGGTAAAGTCAAGAAAAGTACCGGAGATAAAAAATGGTGGAAGGAGGACAAATATAATCATTTGTGTCATCGGAAGAAATAGTTTTGTTCAATGTAATTTTCAAGAAACACCTATCAAAGTTAAACATAGTGAGCGGACATCAAGAAGATGCTTATGTAATCAAAATTAGCTCTGAGTAATAATTAAAGTAAGATTGTACACTGGAGCAGTGAATTAACATAAAATTATAGCATTTTCAAAATATGCTGGAGTGAAATTAATTGTTGCTAACTATTTCATTTCTCATTTGTCTTTTTCAGAACGAACACAAAATCAAAGAAAACTGACTGCTACTACAAATGAGAATGAGGAAATTGTAATATTTTGGATGCAGGTATCTCGGAAAAGAAAAGAATATGAAGATCAAGGAGAAGATCGATTCCTAGATGTAGATGATGATATAAGCATGATGTCTGCAGAGACAGGACATTAAGCCTATGATAGACATTTCGAAGGACTGTTAGGATTGTAGAGTTCTGCTAAGTATTGTGATGATGTGATGATGTGATGATGTGATGATGTGATCATGTGATCATGTGATGATATGATCATGTGATGATGTGATGATGATCAACTATGTGATGATGATGATATATATACAAATTAAGCTTTAGTTCTCTTAAATTTTACGAAATTTGACTGTAAAAAAATGTAATTTTGTAGAAAAATTAATATACCTTCATCAAATGATAACTGAACGTTAAAAACTAAATTAAGAACGGGTACTGATCAAAATGCGATACGGCAAATTGTAAATTAATTTGACCATGAAAAATTATGCCGAGTTTGCGGTACATGACCAAATAGGACAGATATACTGGCGCAATTAGCGACAGTAGGTAGTTAATGTGTTACGTTCAATCTAATTTCCGTGAAAGAAATAACAAAGTTAAAAGAACTGTGCTTCAGACGTCCAGTTGATAATTATACATCAAGGCCGGCATCTGTGAAGATTTCACGAGCACATAATGTGAAACATAAATTGGAAACAAAAACGTATGTTTAAGTATCAAATCCGCGATTAAGAAATATCTCCATCCAATTTATTTAATTCTTCAATACAAGAAAAATAAAACATTAAAAAAAAGATTGTATTGGAATGTTCAACCCATTAACCCTAGAAAAGCCATCTTCTCTTCTCATTAACCCTAGAAAAGCCATCTTCTCTTCTTCAGCTCTGATCCTTTCTGCACGATCTTTGAATTCAATGGCTTTGTGTGGTTTTATAGAAATATATTCTTTGATGGCGATACACCACGCGTCTTGTAGACACATTTTTTATGTGTGTAAGCAAGTCTATCATGAGAGCAAACTCAGTTTTTTTCTGTAAAGAACAAAATAATTCTGTCAATTTAACATTTATTGATTTCTTGACCAAGATACAGATGATAGAAAACTTTTACTTTTCCCATTTCAAAGGAAGGATGGGTTTGCACTAATGTGTCCTGCGCCAATCAAAGAAGTTTGTACTTTCATTTCCAGATTGATGGATGTTCTATGGGAAGTTGCTGTGTCTTTCTTCTAATCTAAAAGTCATGCTGAAAATAAAATGGATGATTTTTTTTGTCTGCATCTACGCATGAGTCTTGAGTAAGTTTCATCATAGTGAAGGTAATGTCGACCTTTGCTCTCGACAGTATGTAGGCATAAGTCTTGAGTAAGTTTCATCATATCGGATGTAATGTCGATTCTTGTTCTCTAGATAAAAAAAATCAGCTTGCTGTTAAAAGAATCTGAACTAGTCTTACAGTGGATACAGGCACACTGTGGCATACCAGGAAATGAAATGGCTAATAAACTCGCAAGGGCTGGAGGGATCTTAACACAACACCACCCAACACAAAGCCTTACAGAAGCCAAAACTCTCCTGGAACAATCTAGGAAAATGATGTGTAAAAAACCAAACGGAAGATACAACCCAGAGCACGACAATATAAATACACTAAACAGAAAAGCACAGACGACAGTCTTCAGATTCAGAAAGGGACACTGCAGTTTCAGAGCACACCTCCATAGAAAGGGTCTCAGGGACTCGGCTGACGGCACCTGTGGAGCAGGGTTGCCAACTCAAAGTTGAAAAAAGCGGCCCAAGACTGTCCGAAAAATGCCCCAAAAAAGCCAGGAGGAAACACAATGCTATTTCACACTCGCGTCATAAGAGGAGCTCAAAATCACGGTCATCACTATCCTCACCACTGAAACCAGCACCATAGGCTACATTTTATCACTATCCTCACCACTGAAGCCAGCACCATAGGCTACATTTTATCACTATCCTCACCACTGAAGCCAGCACCATAGGCTACATTTTATCACTATCCTCACCACTGAAGCCAGCACCATAGGCTACATTTTATCACTATCCTCACCACTAAAACCAGCACCATATGCTATATTTTATCAGTAGATAAGTTCTTTACCGTGTTAGAGGATTTAATAAAATCGTTGCAACATTTGTTAGATAAGAGCAGTTCTGTTCTTATTCTCACTATAGCCTCAAGCAGCTGCAGCTGTGTTCTATTTCTAGCTTTTGTTTTGACTGATGATACAAGAGACAACACCATCTCAATAACAGCATTACTTACTGGAGTTATTAAACAAATCAGAGCAAAGGTGGCAAGCCCCATGTTGAAGAACACCAATCCAAAACGTTTCCTTGTCAGTTAAAAATCCTTCTTTCTTAACTTCGACTCCTTTCCAATCAACACAACTTATTTTTCTCTTTTATTCTTCTATTGCACTGATGTTTTCTCCCTCAGTGTGGTAGTTCTGCAAATAAATGCTTTGGTGCTTGGTTTAAAATTATCATAGCGTTCAGTTCTGACAAGCACTAACAGCCTTCTCCATTTGAAGTTTATTATGTCCTGTTATTGCTTGTTTGTTTGTTTGCGTACGTTCTTCTCGGCCATCATTTTTATTATGATATATAAACAGTCTTTGCCAAGAACGATTAGAACGTTGCGCCCCTGTTAACACACTACTAGTGTAGGACAGGCGCATCCGAAACAAAAGTTTTCGGCTTATTATGTCCTGTTGATGGGAGTCCTCTGTCTGTGTTTTTCAGATTGTTCATGAGCAGCGAGGCCACTAGCTTTATGCAAGACGGTACAGTGGAATAACTTACAATAAGCGTTTGTGATCCATCAGAAGATTTTTTGTCCTATACAAAAGTCTTTTGCAATTGCTATTGTATTTATGACTACTGTCATATGATTGTTTCCATTTTTTTTCTTTGCCATCATAGCTTAGATTCCTTGCGAAATTTCCGAAATTCCACACACACAAAACAGACAACAGGATTACAGAGCATAGCTCGGAGGCGGGGAAAAGAGCAAATGAAGTGATGTACTTTCCATAATCTTTCATAATCTTTAGAACTAAGCATATTTTTAACAATACGACCAAAACCAATAAAAACTCTATTTTGAGTATATTTACTCAATTTGTTCTTAAGAAGTATATACATTTTTGGGGGAAAAAAGTTTGCATATGAAAAAGGCCAATCGACCAAAAGACCAAACACTTATTTTAAGCCAACCACTTTAAAAAAAAAAAAGGCAAATTTTCTCTAATCTGGCCTTTAAAATGCCAAATTGGCAACCTTGCTATGGAGTATCAAAGCAGTCCCCAGAGCACGTCCTGCAAGACTGCCCCATCCTGAGCAGTGTGAGAATGGAAATCAGGCCAACAGAAACAACATTACAAAACAAACTATGGGGGAGCGGTGAAGACCTCAAGCGAACCGCTAATTCCAGAAGAAGAAGAAGTTCTCTAGAGAAATATTTATCCTAGACACATTACAAATACGTAAATCAAGGTCTTGACTAGCAAGTGTTCTAATCCTGACTAGCAAGTCTCCTGATTTTGCCTTTTCTGTATGTGAGACTTCAAGTCTCGTTTTGCGAACATATATTTCTGAATGTTAAACTTCTTTTTATGCCTCATTTTGCGGACATATATTTCTGAATGTTAAACTTCTTTTTATGCCTCATTTTGCGGACATATATTTCGAAGAGACTATCTACGAAGCGCATACTAGGGCCCGTTTTAGAAATCTCTTCCTGACCTGACGCTGTGAGGCATACAGGATTCGAGAAAGAAAGATATTTCTGAATGTTAAACTTCTTTTCATATCTCGTTTTGCGAACATATATTTCTGAATGTTAAACTTCTTTTTATGCCACATTTTGCGGACATATATTTATGAATGCAAGACTTCTTTTCACGCCAACAGCTCAGCAGTTTCATTTATTTGGATAAAAACTATGAGACAAACAAAAATCTGGATAGAAAGCATGTCTTCTGGAAACTCAATCTAGGCTACTTATGATGATTTGAGATACCACACACAACTAATGAAAGAACTATTGTTCATGACTCTCATCTGAAAGATAGGGCTGAAAATATAAGAATCTCATACGAAAATTAGCTGCTAAAAATGAGCATATGTTTATTTTTTCTAACCCTAACTGCAACATAAATGTATATTCAAGAAAACAAATGAAGTTTAAACATGCACTGTGAATGTATTCATAAAGACACACATCCAACATCTGATTTAGTGTTTGTGTACTTATCTTGAACTTTGACACATTATCATGGTTCAACAAATTTATGTCATAATAATTTACCAAGATGTATACATGAACAGAACCTTGCTTGAATTACATTCGCCTATGTTATGCCGAGGCCCGCAAGGTATTCTTTACAACCAAAATTTGGACCCCTGGTAACCACTCCGGCGGCTGCTCTAATAAATACTCTATCAACTATCACTCAGTTGCCTAAAAAAAGGACTAGTACTGACGTTGAATTTAGTGTGTCGATGTAGAACGTACTGTTGAATTTCAATGTTACAGAAGCGCTCTACTTATAACATGAATAAGGATAACAAATAGATTTATCTAGAAGAAAATTAAAACGAAAGAAAACTGTGAGCACTACCAAAAAAAAGAATTCGAAAATTGAAATATTTTGAACACATGAAATAAAAAGCGTAGCATATCCTGTTACAAGGCGTCGCCATCAACCACAGTAAACGAGTCGTCCATTTTCTAGGCACTACTTATACGTTCAGTAGTTTGTCATTGCTTTCTGAACCGTGAGATCCTTTTTTTTACCGTTCATAAAATTCCTCCTGAACAAATTTGCTTCCAAACTGCCCGCCATGGAGTTTGAACAAGGTACACTTGAGTTATGATCGAGCTCACTACCGCTGAAGCTACAGACGCCCACTTGGGACACACATATAAAGACAAGAAAGCTGGAAGAAGATAATAATGTAAGAAAACATACCAGTATAAAGTACAGAAGAAAGGCAACGGAGAAAATAGATTCAGGATGTCTGAGCGTTTATGGGAGCGGAGGTATAACATCTGTCCTATGAGATAGAGAAATTCCGTAGGACCGCTTGAGTGTCAAATGTTTGCTCAGAACAGCTATCGGATGATATTTCATCCAATTTTTAATTACTGTTTATGTTATGTTTTTAAATTCTTTTTAATTACCTTACATCACGACGTAATGTACATAATTCGATATTCTATGTTTGTCTTCATTTTTTGGTAATGTTAGTAGTCCGCTGTTAATTTTTTTTTTTTAAATGTCTCAATATTTTTCCTTGATAACACCGCCAAGCTTTTAGGCTGACATTCATTTTACTAAGCGCTAACTCTTTGGTCATTCTCTTGTCTAGTTTGTGTAAACGTAAATCAGAACATAGTTTCGTTTTCTCTTGTTCTTTTCGATGTCCATGTGTTGCCGGGGCATGCAAGATGAGCAAAGAATAGTAACACTGCGACCTACAAGGCATGTCGTAAGAGGCGACCGAGGTAAGGGCTTCCTAGGAAGCTACACTAGTAAATAAAAAGCATCGAAAAAATCGGATGTGCTGGCCTACTTGTAGGCGCATAACTTGCACAACATACGATCGCTCTTAGGCTCAGATCACATATAAATCACAAAGAGTGGTATAACAAGTGGTCGATATGGAGCGCTTGAAGAAGAAAAAGCTCTTCTCGATTTCGTTTATCTTCTTGTTTTTTTTTTATTTTATTTTTTCTTATTATTCACTCTTATTCTGTCGATCTATTTGTTCATTTTTTCTTGATCTTGTGTTTCATTTCAGTTCTTCTTTTTCTCTCCATGCTCTTCTTCTTGTTCTCTCCATACTCTTTTGTTCTCTCATGCTCTTCTTGTTCTCTCCATGCTCTTCTTGTTCTCTCCATGTTCTTTTTGTTCTCTCCATGCTCTTTTTGTTCTCTCCATGCTCTTCTTCTTGTTCTCTCCATGCTCTTCTTGTTCTCTCCATGTTCTTCTTGTTCTCTCCATGCTCTTCTTGTTCTCTCCATGCTCTTCTTCTTGTTCTCTCCATGCTCTTCTTCTTGTTCTCTCCATGTTCTTCTTCTTGTTCTCTCCATGCTCTTCTTCTTGTTCTCTCCATGCTCTTCTTCTTGTTCTCTCCATGCTCTTCTTCTTGTTCTCTCCATGCTCTTCTTGTTTTCTCCATGCTCTTCTTCTTGTTCTCTCCATGTTCTTCTTCTTGTTCTCTCCATGTTCTTCTTCTTGTTCTCTCCATGCTCTTCTTCTTGTTCTCTCCATGCTCTTCTTCTTGTTCTCTCCATGCTCTTCTTCTTGTTCTCTCCATGTTCTTCTTGTTCTCTCCATGTTCTTCTTCTTGTTCTCTCCATGCTCTTGTTCTCTCCATGTTCTTGTTCTCTCCATGCTCTTGTTCTCTCCATGCTCTTGTTCTCTCCATGCTCTTGTTCTCTCCATGCTCTTGTTCTCTCCATGCTCTTCTTCTTGTTCTCTCCATGTTCTTCTTGTTCTCTCCATGTTCTTCTTGTTCTCTCCGTGCTCTTGTTCTCTCCATGCTCTTGTTCTCTCCATGCTCTTGTTCTCTCCATGCTCTTCTTCTTGTTCTCTCCATGCTCTTCTTCTTGTTCTCTCCATGCTCTTCTTCTTGTTCTCTTCATGTTCTTCTTCTTGTTCTCTCCATGCTCTTCTTCTTGTTCTCTCCATGCTCTTCTTCTTGTTCTCTCCATGCTCTTCTTCTTGTTCTCTCCATACTTTTTTGTCTCTCCATGCTCTTCTTGTTCTCTCCATGCTCTTCTTGTTCTCTCCATGCTCTTCTTGTTCTCTCCATGCTCTTCTTCTTGTTCTCTCCATGCTCTTCTTGTTCTCTCCATGCTCTTCTTCTTGTTCTCACCATGCTCTTCTTGTTCTCTCCATGCTCTTCTTCTTGTTATTTCCATGCTCTTCTTCTTGTTCTCTCCATGTTCTTCTTCTTGTTCTCTCCATGCTCTTGTTCTCTCCATGCTCTTCTTCTTGTTCTCTCCATGCTCTTCTTCTTATTCTCTCCATGTTCTTCTTCTTGTTCTCTTCATGTTCTTCTTCTTGTTCTCTCCATGCTCTTCTTGTTCTCTCCATGCTCTTCTTCTTGTTCTCTCCATGCTCTTCTTGTTCTCTCCATGCTCTTCTTCTTGTTCTCTCCATGCTCTTCTTCTTGTTCTCTCCATGTTCTTCTTCTTGTTCTCTCCATGCTCTTGTTCTCTCCATGCTCTTCTTCTTGTTCTCTCCATGCTCTTCTTCTTTTTCTCTCCATGCTCTTCTTCTTGTTCTCTCCATGCTCTTCTTCTTGTTCTCTCCATGTTCTTCTTCTTGTTCTCTCCATGCTCTTCTTGTTCTCTCCATGCTCTTCTTCTTGTTCTCTCCATGCTCTTCTTCTTGTTCTCTCCATGTTCTTCTTCTTGTTCTCTCCATGCTCTTCTTCTTGTTCTCTCAATGCTCTTCTTCTTGTTCTCTCCATGCTCTTCTTCTTATTCTCTCCATGCTCTTCTTCTTGTTCTCTCCATGTTCTTCTTCTTGTTCTCTCCATGTTCTTCTTGTTGTTCTCTTCATGTTCTTCTTCTTGTTCTCTCCATGCTCTTCTTCTTGTTCTCTTCATGTTCTTCTTGTTCTCTCCATGCTCTTCTTCTTGTTTTCTTCATGCTCTTCTTGTTCTCTCCATGCTCTTCTTCTTATTCTCTCCATGCTCTTCTTCTTATTCTCTCCATGCTCTTCTTCTTATTCTCTCCATGTTCTTCTTCTTGTTCTCTCCATGCTCTTCTTGTTTTCTCCATGCTCTTCTTGTTCTCTCCATGCTCTTCTTCTTGTTCTCTCCATGCTCTTCTTGTTCTCTCCATGCTCTTCTTCTTGTTCTCTCCATGCTCTTCTTCTTGTTCTCTCCATGTTCTTCTTCTTGTTCTCTCCATGCTCTTCTTCTTGTTCTCTCCATGCTCTTCTTCTTATTCTCTCCATGTTCTTCTTCTTGTTCTCTCCATACTCTTCTTCTTGTTCTCTCCATGTTCTTGTTCTCTCCATACTCTTCTTCTTGTTCTTTCCATGTTCTTCTTCTTGTTCTCTCCATGCTTTTGTTCTCTCCATGTTCTTGTTCTCTCCATACTCTTCTTCTTGTTCTCTTCATGTTCTTCTTCTTGTTCTCTCCATGCTCTTGTTCTCTCCATGTTCTTCTTCTTGTTCTCTCCATGCTCTTGTTCTCTCCATGCTCTTCTTCTTGTTCTCTCCATGCTCTTCTTTTTCTCTCCATGCTCTTCTTCTTGTTCTCTCCATGCTCTTCTTCTTGTTCTCTCCATGTTCTTCTTCTTGTTCTCTCCATGCTCTTCTTGTTCTCTCCATGCTCTTCTTCTTGTTCTCTCCATGCTCTTCTTCTTGTTCTCTCCATGTTCTTCTTCTTGTTCTCTCCATGCTCTTCTTCTTGTTCTCTCCATGCTCTTCTTCTTGTTCTCTCCATGCTCTTCTTCTTATTCTCTCCATGCTCTTCTTCTTGTTCTCTCCATGTTCTTCTTCTTGTTCTCTCCATGTTCTTCTTGTTGTTCTCTTCATGTTCTTCTTCTTGTTCTCTCCATGCTCTTCTTCTTGTTCTCTTCATGTTCTTCTTGTTCTCTCCATGCTCTTCTTCTTGTTCTCTTCATGCTCTTCTTGTTCTCTCCATGCTCTTCTTCTTATTCTCTCCATGCTCTTCTTCTTATTCTCTTCATGCTCTTCTTGTTCTCTCCATGCTCTTCTTCTTATTCTCTCCATGCTCTTCTTCTTATTCTCTCCATGCTCTTCTTCTTATTCTCTCCATGTTCTTCTTCTTGTTCTCTCCATGCTCTTCTTGTTTTCTCCATGCTCTTCTTGTTCTCTCCATGCTCTTCTTCTTGTTCTCTCCATGCTCTTCTTGTTCTCTCCATGCTCTTCTTCTTGTTCTCTCCATGCTCTTCTTCTTGTTCTCTCCATGTTCTTCTTCTTGTTCTCTCCATGCTCTACTTCTTGTTCTCTCCATGCTCTTCTTCTTATTCTCTCCATGTTCTTCTTCTTGTTCTCTCCATACTCTTCTTCTTGTTCTCTCCATGTTCTTGTTCTCTCCATACTCTTCTTCTTGTTCTTTCCATGTTCTTCTTCTTGTTCTCTCCATGCTTTTGTTCTCTCCATGTTCTTGTTCTCTCCATACTCTTCTTCTTGTTCTCTTCATGTTCTTCTTCTTGTTCTCTCCATGCTCTTGTTCTCTCCATGCTCTTCTTCTTGTTCTTTCCATGCTCTTCTTCTTGTTCTCTCCATGTTCTTCTTCTTGTTCTCTCCATGCTCTTGTTCTCTCCATGCTCTTCTTCTTATTATCTCCATGTTCTTCTTCTTGTTCTCTCCATGCTCTTCTTCTTGTTCTCTCCATGCTCTTCTTCTTGTACTCTCCATGCTCTTCTTGTTCTCTCCATGCTCTTCTTCTTATTCTCTCCATGCTCTTCTTCTTGTTCTCTCCATGCTCTTCTTGTTCTCTCCATGCTCTTCTTGTTCTCTCCATGCTCTTCTTATTCTCTCCATGCTCTTCTTCTTATTCTCTCCATGCTCTTCTTCTTATTCTCTCCATGCTCTTCTTGTTCTCTCCATGCTCTTCTTCTTGTTCTCTCCATGTTCTTCTTCTTGTTCTCTCCATGCTCTTCTTCTTGTTCTCTCCATGTTCTTCTTCTTGTTCTCTCCATGTTCTTCTTCTTGTTCTCTCCATGCTCTTGTTCTCTCCATGCTCTTCTTCTTGTTCTTTCCATGCTCTTCTTCTTGTTCTCTCCATGTTCTTCTTCTTGTTCTCTCCATGCTCTTGTTCTCTCCATACTCTTCTTCTTATTCTCTCCATTTTCTTCTTCTTGTTCTCTCCATGCTCTTGTTCTCTCCATGCTCTTCTTCTTATTCTCTCCATGTTCTTCTTCTTGTTCTCTTCATGTTCTTCTTCTTGTTCTCTCCATGCTCTTCTTCTTGTTCTCTCCATGCTCTTCTTGTTCTCTCCATGCTCTTCTTCTTGTTCTCTCCATGCTCTTCTTGTTCTCTCCATGCTCTTCTTCTTGTTCTCTCCATGCTCTTGTTCTCTCCATGCTCTTCTTCTTATTCTCTCCATGTTCTTCTTCTTGTTCTCTCCATGCTCTTCTTCTTGTTCTCTCCATGCTCTTCTTGTTCTCTCCATGCTCTTCTTCTTATTCTCTCCATGCTCTTCTTCTTGTTCTCTCCATGCTCTTCTTGTTCTCTCCATGCTCTTCTTGTTCTCTCCATGCTCTTCTTATTCTCTCCATGCTCTTCTTCTTATTCTCTCCATGCTCTTCTTCTTATTCTCTCCATGCTCTTCTTGTTCTCTCCATGCTCTTCTTCTTGTTCTCTCCATGTTCTTCTTCTTGTTCTCTCCATGCTCTTCTTCTTGTTCTCTCCATGCTCTTCTTCTTGTTCTCTTCATGTTCTTCTTCTTTTTCTCTCCATGTTCTTCTTCTTATTCTCTTCATGTTCTTCTTCTTATTCTCTTCATGTTCTTCTTCTTATTCTCTCCATGTTCTTCTTCTTATTCTCTCCATGCTCTTCTTCTTGTTTTTGTTTTTCGTATTTTTGTTAGCCTTTTTCTTCTTAACCTGACGAAACAGGATTAAAAAGAAAAAAAGATGAAAGGATAGCAAAGTTAGATGTTTTGGTCGGGAAAGGATATACAAACAAAATTATGACTTTTACCAGCGTGTATGTTTCCCATAGCAACGTATGGATGAGATAAATTTATTATTGTTAAATCAGTTGAAATATCGATCAATGTCTTTTATTACAAGTGCTACAGAAGATTACTCAGAGTACCATCAACGAAATTAGAATAAATATGTCTGTTTTGGAGAGCTGCAGTAGCATAGTTGTTAGTGGACTAGTTTCTCGGGCTAGTGGTGCGGGTTCAATTCCATAGTGGACGTAGAATTTTTGTTTCCGACAGTCGACCCAGTCTTAATTAGGTACCAGGGAAAGCACTTGGAAGTAAAGGCAGCCGGTATGATGTTGATGATGGACAGAAAAACAGACAAATAAACAAGTTTTAGGAAAACTAGGCATGAAGAAACAATTATTAAGAGAAATAAAATTCAAACAAGTAAAGTATTTTGGGCACATAAAAAGACATAACACCATGATAGCGAAACACGTACAAACAAAGTACTATAGTTTTACAAAATACAGAAACAGTGACAATAAACAGCAACGTTTCGACCAAAAGGCCTTTATCAAGCAAACGACACAACAGGAGTGACGAATTATAAAGAACACTTACAAATGGACGATAACGGAAAAAAGGTATATATTCGTCGCCATATTGCTGCAACTATTCGTTGTGACGTAGTAGGTAAGATTTAATAGTTATATTTGTTGTGTATGTGCATTTCCCGTTTCTACCTCTTTTAGCATTCCCAGTTCATTAGATACATTTGCATTTTTCCGTTATCGTCCATTTGTAAGTGTTCTCTATAATTCGTCACTCCTGTTGTGTCGTTTGCTTGATAAAGGCCTTTTGGTCGAAACGTTGCTGTTTATTGTCACTGTTTCTGTATTTTGTAAAACTATAGTACTTTGTTTGTACGTGTTTCGCTATTTACCAAGTTTTACTGCAGTCTTCCCCTATTTCGATATTTGACACCATGATAAAACATTTACTAGAGGGGAAAGTTGAGAGGAGAAGAGCAAGAGGAAAACCGAGAGATAAGTGGGTGGGAAACTTTAAGAAATGGACAGGTTACAGTCTGGCAGTGTGCAACACCACGGCGAAAGACAGAGGATGCTGGAGATTCATTGCAGCCAACCTTCGATGTGGAGACGGCACCTGATGATGATGATGATGTTGACCACATCACTCATTGTATACCGACAGTCAGCGAACTAATAGCGTATTACCCTATAAACATCATCATTAAGTAGCTGGTCCTGAGCAGAACTTTGCCACCTTAATAACAGTCCTTCGAAATTTCTCTCTCTCATAGGAAAGATGTCTTGCCTCTGCAGTTGTCATGCTCAAACCATTAGTTACATCCTGAATCCAACTTTTCCGTGGTCTTCCTCTTCTCCTCTTTTTTGGGATGCCTATTTTCATGATGGTCCTCTCCAAAATACTTTAAATCTCTCATTCTTATTAGTAGCAACAGCCAAGTTTCTTTGATTTTGAGGTCTTTCTGAGTAGATTTATTTGTTCTCTTCTCTGTCCATGATATACGAAGGACTCTTTTGTATTATATATTCAAAAGCACAGATACTTTTTTGCACTACCTTGTTAAAAGTACAAACCCTATATACAACGTGGTACAAACAAGGTTTCTTTACTTGTTATTGATGCCTTGTTTATGAATGTTTAATATAATTCATATATAATTCCTCTCGTACCGTTATACGTTACATAGGGCCTGCAAGTAATTTCTCCATACCGCTTTATCCTGGGCAACTCGCTCAATCTCCTCCATGGAACTGAGACCGATATTTCCTGCCTCTCTCAGCAAAGTTCGCTTTAGGTCTCCTTAGGTCGACCTCTCTTTCTTGAACCCTTTGCATCCCACTTCAATGCCTGCTTTGATATTCGTTGATCATTTCTCCTCAAGGTGTGCCCAACATATCTCCATCTTCTCTTTCTTATAACAGTTGTCACTAGTGGTTGACCAGACATGTCTCTGATTTCATCACTTCTCCTGAATTCGTTCCATTTTATATTCATTATTTTTCGCAGACATCTATTTTCAAATGCATTCAATTTGCTTTCTATATCTTTAGTCATTTTCCAACTCTCGCTGGCATATGTTAGGATTGATACAACATTTGAATTGAAAATTCGTAATTTTGTTTTAATACTATATAACTTGCAGTTCCATATTTTATTTGAACTTTTAAAAACTGATGTTGCTTTGCCAATTCGTATCATAATTTCTTTTTTAACATTTCCTGTCCAATCAAAATTGCTACCCAAATAGGTGAACTGCTCTGTTATTTTTATCATTTTAGATTCCAGTGTGATATCTGCATTACTTGCCATAGGTGTCTTCATTATATTTGTTTTTCATAGCTTATCTGCAGTCCAACTTTTGATGCTACAGATGACAAGTTGTCTGTTTTTCTTTGCATATCTTGGTTGTTTCTACTTAACAAGGCAATATCATCTGCAAAATCCAAATCTTCTAGTTGACTATTTTCTACCCAATCGATGCCAGTTTCGCCCCTGCAACATTTTCGCATCACCCAGTCAATGGCCACTCCAAACAATAGCGGAGATAGAATACAGCCTTGTTTTACTCCGGTTTCAACCATAAACCAGTCGCTGTGTCCACCATCAGTGCGAACTGCACACTGTGAACCATCATAGAGGCTCTTTATAATGTTTATTATTTTGTCTGGTATTCCATAGCATCTCAGAATATTCCACAGAGAGATTCTGTGTAGACTATCAAAGGCTTTTACTATGAATGTTTAATACTGAACATACATGATTGATCGAGACAACAAATGAGAAACAGGACATATTTTGGGCATATAAAATAATGTAATACTCTAGAGAACATCATTATGGTGGGCATTATGTCGGGCAGACAAGGAAGAGGAAGTGCAAGTAGAAAATAGGTGTAATATGTCATAGACGGTTTGAGTAAGACTGAGACAGACGCAGGACATCTCGCATGGGATATGGAAGCGTTAAGATCTGCTATTACGTGAGTCAGGTTCCGACAGAGATAAGACAGATGATGATGATGATGTTTTACTCAAAATGTGTTTTTGCTAAGATAATGATGAAGTGGGTTTTATATGAACAGGAACTTGTTCAACAAGGTTGTTAGAAACACTTAAAGAACCACTTGTCATGCAATCTTCTGTGTGAAAAGTCAAGTGTTTGAGAGTTAGTTTTCTGCAATAACACATTTAGAGATAATTATTTTATTGTTAATAAATTGTTATGTTATGTTATGATATGTTATGTTATGTTATGATATGATATGATATGATATGTTATGTTATGTTATGTTATGATATGATATGATATGATATGTTATGTTATGATATCTTATGTTATGGTATGTTATGTTATGTTATGTTATGTAAGGTGTCTCTGTGGCGTAGAGATTAGGTGCTCGCCTTTCGCCTTTCCTTTCAAAGAAACTCGGTTCGTACCCTCATGGAGCCATCTGGATTTTTTGTCAGAGATCCCTGACCTCAGTGTAGGTGAGATCGAGTTCCTAGTCTTATCGGAGAAGGGCGATATAACGTAGGTCCCGTGTTCAAGTTTAACCCGTAAAATAATCATTGGCAGTTCAAAATCGAGAAGTACATGCTGAAAAGCTGCTGCCCGAGCAGAATTCATTAGACAAAAGATTCAAAATAAAATGTCTGCAAAATATATTCCCTATCCTCAAAATTACATCGGGGACCCTTGCCAGTGCTACGGTACTCGTGCACTGCCGCTGAGATCTTCCTGTGTAAGAAAGATATCAGAGCACACATGGTTACTCACCGAAGTGCAATGATGATGATCCTATCGATCAATGTCATGTTATATTTAAGTGGATTTACTGTCTTAGGCATGTCGGTGTTTGCGGCAATGGCAGACGTGCATCAACAACATCGATTGTTGTAGAGTTGAAGATGGATAAGGGGGATGTTCCGTTCTCTTCACGACGGCCTGTTGGATGAAGGCACTCAAGTAGACGTTGAATCGATCCAGCAACTCAATGATGTCCTAAAGTCCATTTGCTCAATGAGAAGTTGATTAGTGTTCCTTCAACGATGCGATGTTAGATTGTCCATTGTTTTCCCTCTCTGTCAAATCTCTTTTTCCGTTATTACAGTGTGTTCTGAGCTTTGTATTTTCACAAAATCCAAATTAATAAAATTAATGAACTTTTAGTGAAGACTATTAAATAATTATTTCTCAACTTAGAAAATCAATTTGAAAACCGTTAATGCATGATAAAGTCAGTCTCAACTTAATTAACTTAACACGGAAAAGCATTTGACAATAAAATGTAGAACTAATGATGAAGGACCCCTTGCGAAACGATGTGAGACAAACACTTGGATGCAGAATGAATAGGAGTATCGATTGAGTTATAAAATCAATATATACATTTGATTCCCAGACATCCGACGATTCAAATTAACACGCTTCACGCTTACGACGCTGGCGACATGAAATCACCTTACTCGTCTTATTCTGAGCTCACCAGGCGTCGCTGTTGTTATATATAATATATATTCCTTTCGTACCGTTATACGTTACATATGCAATTAATTTCTCCATACTGCTCTATCCAGGGCAACTCGTTAAATATCTTTCATGGAATTGAGTCCAATATTTTTTGACTTTCTTAGCAAAATTTGTTTCATGGTTTCCCTAGGTCGTCCTTTCGTTCTTGAACCCTTTACCTCCCACTTCAATGCCAGCTTTGATATTCTTTGAACATGTCTTCTCAAGGTATGCCCAACATATCTCCATCTTCTCCTTCTTCTAACAGTCAGTTGTTACTATTAATTGACCAGACATTTCTTTGATTTCATCATTTCTTCTGATTTCGTTTCATTTTATGTTCATTATTTTTCACTGACATCTACGTCGCTGTTGTTAGTCTCTTGTTATTTTTGTCATTAGTATTATTATTTCCACAAACAAGTTTCATATAGCATCTTGCCGTGTGACTCTGCCGACCTTTAATTTTTTACTTCAATTCGTTCACGTACAACGGGATTAATAGGGAAACTATTCTAATAAACTCTACGCGTTACGTGTTATACAATCCTAAATTATTACATCGATTCAATTGGTAAGCTATGGTTATTTTTGTGTGTCTTCAAGTAACGTTTGATTGCACTCGATACTGTCAGACTGTGGTGTTCCAAATATCATCATCAAATAGCTTGTCCTGAGAAGAACATTGCCACCCTATCAATCCTTCGGAATTGCATTCTCACCGGCCAGATATCTTGTCGCAGGCGTCATGCTAAAACCATCAGTTACATTCTAAATCCATCTTCTCCGTGGTCTTCCTCTTCTTCTCTTTGCAGGTACGCCTCCTTCCATAATGGTCTTCTCCAGCCTTTCGTATCTTTTTATATGTCCGAAATACCTTAACTTGCTCTTTCTTATTTGTAGCATTCGCCAGTTTTCTTTGATTTTGATTTTTTCTGGATAGATCTATTTGTTCTCTTCTCTGTCCATGATATACGAAGGACTCTTCAGTAACACCTATATTCAAAAGCACATATATGTATTTTCCCTGCCTTGTTAAACGTCCATGCTTCACACCAATATACTGTTAGGGTTTTCTAGGTTTTCTAGACATCAAGCAAGGATACCAAATTATTTGTAACAAAAATCATGCAGTATTTTTATTGCAATTTAAAAAAAAAAATTAAACAACTGAAGGTTCATCAACTTTAGTAACTTTACTCAGGAAACATAATTTTGCAATTATCAATCGGAAATACTTTATGAATCCCACGACACTGATTTATTTTTTCAAGAAATCATTGCGTGTGGTTGAATATTATCTTTGGGTTATAAAAAAAATAAACCAATGTACACGAAAAAGCATCATGCCGAATCGCTTGCATGTCTATTTCGGAAAATATATGTTTCGTTTTTCTGATGATCATGATCATTTTCACGAACTGTAACATTACGATCCAGAACGTTGGTGGCACGTGCAGTCACGTGCAGCAGATACTTAATGTGCCAGATCTGTGCAGGACTATCCAGATCTGTGTTAATCGTTGATGAAACATGATAAGCAGGTACGTCTCACGTATTTTTTAAGAACTAAAGTAAATAGTTTCCCTGACAACAAGTGGGACGTTTTGTAAGCCCATGAATGCGTGTTCGTGTTTTAATAACCATGAAAGTGTTCTTTTCCACATGGAATCCGATGTGGAAGCGAACAAATCAACAATAAATACAGTTGGAAAATCAAGAGAAAGAATATCAATTGATCTGACATACTCTCAATAAACAGTTTAACAATGTAATCAAATATGATGCGGAATGGAATCAACTGAGAGAAAAAACACTGGTTGAATTTAAATAACACCTGGTAGAGAATAGTGAAAGTAGATGGGAAAGAGGACAGTGTAATTTTTGGTGGAATTGAAGAAAATGATCTGGAAAAGAAGATAATTGGAGGGATTATGTGAGAGATTAAAAGTGAGTGAGATAGTTAGTGAGTGAGTAGATTAGTGGATGAATAAGTGAGTATGTGTTAATGAATGAGGGGACTCTAAGTGAGGGAATTAATAAATGAGTGAGTGAGTGAGTGAGTGAGTGAGTGAGTGAGTGAGTGAGTGAGTGAGTGAGTGAGTGAGTGAGTGAGTGAGTGAGTGAGTGAGTGAGTGAGTGAGTGAGTGAGTGAGTGAGTGAGTGAGTGAGTGAGTGAGTGAGTGAGTGAGTGAGTGAGTGAGTGAGTGAGTGAGTGAGTGAGTGAGTGAGTAAATGATTTGTTGGTTCATTGTTTGATTGTTTTGTTGTTTAGTTAGTTGGTTTGTGGCTTAGTACGTGTATAAGTAAATGAGCGAGCGAATAAGTAACGTAGTGAGTCAATCAGCTATTCAGTCAGTCAGCGTGTAGCTGAAGAAAGACCTTGTTAATGAAGACAGAACATGACCACTAGCCCGAGCTACTATTTTCCTACAGACGTTTTTAAGACAAACTGATACGCTTTATTACATGTACACATTTTACCAGAAAACATCACCGTTAGAAAACATCAATAACTTAGAGAAGCGGTTCTCAAACGTTGTACTACCGCGGACCCAATTTTAAATACATTTTACCGCCGCGGACTCCAAAAGTTTCTATTTATGAAAATGGACAAGAACTAATTATATTTATGTTACAAAAGTAAACAATATTCTCAGACTGCGGGAAACTTCAAATGATCTTTCATTTTGTCCTGTCAGCCATTTAGACTCCGATCCGATCGGGTCCTTTGATTTCGCAGAGGATTTTAATATTGTTTTTATCCATTTTTTTAAATTTCTGTTTGAAATGTTAATGATCATTATATTTATTCAAGCGCTTGAGGACTCCCTGTGAGTAAGACGTGGACACCCGGCGGTCCGTGGACCCCAGTTTTGGAAACGCTGACGCATGATGTTTTGGCAAGAAACTAGACATTTCTAACCTTCCACACAAACAATAAATAAAACAGTCCATTAAAACGTTGCAAGAATTCAATCTACTATTTCCTGCAATTTATTGGTTATCCATGAGTGATATTTTAGTCACGTCACTTAAGGTTACTGTAAAACTGTTAAATATTTCTTCTCAATGAAAACATTTTCAGATTCGAAATTGCCAGTGAAATGAAATGTTCAGCAGATTGGAAAATTGTAAGAAAAGCATTATATCATTCGTCTTAACGAGGCAGAAGCAAACGGGAAAGTTACATTTTTAAAAATCGTATTGGAGTGTTGTTGTTATTGTTGCTGCTGTTGTTATTGTTGTTGTAGCTACTGTTGCTGTTGATGTTTTTACTGCAGCTGTTGTTGTTGCTGCTGGTGTTATTTTTGCTGTTTTTGTTGTTGTTGCTGTTATTGTTGCTGATGATGGTGATGTTATTATTGTTATTGTTGCTGCTGATGTTATTTTTGCTACTGCTGCTGCTGTTATTATTTCTGCTGCTATTGTGTTTTGCTGTTGGACTGGATATATATATATGTATATATATATACGGGGAATGGGGACTGTTCAGTGTAGTTACTTAGAGACGGAATGTTGAGTGAGAACAAGCATGGGATGGCGCATTTGTATTGCAATTATTGATTGTATGAGGACACATAAATTGATGACGTGTCTACACTGCGATTGATAATATTTTTAATCTGCCGTTGCATGAGTAGGATTTAACACATCAACTACCAATTGACGCAACCTGTGCCCGCTTGCTGGTCTCGTTCGATCATGTGACGCAGACTGCACCGCGACTTATTCCATTGTAAAATTAGCTCAGTATATGTTTTAGCTCATTCGAATCGTTATCGGTTCCTAATGTTTCTTTCACTTTCGCTTGGGATAGATGTGCATTCATGTATCTACCAAACATACGTGTCCTTCATCAACTTTTGGTTTTATTAAAAGAATATAAGTAAACTAGAGCTTCATTTGAACATACTTCTGCTGTGTCGAAAGTGGAATGAAGACATCAGGAAAAAGTGGGTACAACATCAGTACTAGACTTCATCAAGAAACAACAAATTAAATGGTTCGGTCACGTAAGCAGATTACCATCAGACAGTGCACCCAAAGAGCAATGCTGCTCCGATACAATGGGTACAAAGCAAAAGGCCGGCCACGCAAAAGATGGATCTCAGAGATAACAGAGGCGACAAAAGAGACTATCTACGAAGCGCATACTAGGGCCGTTTTAGAAATCTCTTCCTGACCTGACGCTGTGAGGCATACAGGATTCGAGAAAGAAGAAGAAGAAGAAGAAGAAGAAGAAGTGTCGAAAGTGGAATACATAGTATATGAGTGTGTCCAGTCTATGATAGACAAATATTTGGCCATCCTTTTTACTTTATACCTTGTACTCAAGAGAATCAGTCATTACGACGATTTAGAATGTTGTTGTACTTTGTGCATTTGTCATATATGGATATTTGATATATCTCCTTTGACATCAAATTCAAAAGACTCGACAATGAATGTGCCTGGGTCTCTAGATGGTCATATTAATAATGAGTTTCTGTCAAACCTGGTTCACACCCGATTAGTTACTGGGGCCTAAATTTGAGGTGTAAAGAATAGAACCACTGTTACCTGACACGCATGTCGTAAGAGGCGACTAATGAGGTTTGGTTGAAATCGGAGGCACGTGTCAGCTAAGGAATGCTAACCCGAAATGAATGCTTGTAGAATACGGATGCACCAGGCCGTAAGGCGCATAACATGGTGCAACGACCCTCACAATGAGGAATGGGATAACGGATTCTACGGTCGCCAATCTGCCTCGGAGATTTAGCCACGCAGTAAGAATGTCAGACCTACCATCACTAGGGTGGCCAAAACTTACTGCGGGAAGATGTCGGCACAAACGGGTAAGCAGAAATCATAGGAATTATATCCTACAGAACTGCCCCAGTATGCAGACTTGAGGAAAATGAGGTGGCCCACTTACACTAACGTCCAAGACAAACTGTATGGCGTGGCTGATAATCTGAGGCAGACGGCTGCCTTTATTAGAGAATCCGAAATCACAATCTAGTGAGAACGCAGAAGATAAACTGTATGGCGTGGTGATAATCTGAGGCAGACGGCTGCCTTTATTAGAGAATCCGAAATCACAATCTAGTGAGAACGCAGAAGAAGAATACCTGGTTCTCATTGAAAACCTTTATAGAAATCATGAATTATATTTCACATGTGACAATAATATTGATTAGTCGTTGATTGACTCTCCATAAAATATTATTATTATTATTACTATTTCTGCTAGCTTTTGGTCCATTGTTTCGTTTCTCTTTTGTTTTAGTCATAACACCTTCTTAATGTTTGTTTCTAATGCATTTATCAATCATACCATTAATGATTTCAATGTGTCTAGACTCTAGACTTTGTCGTCATATATAACACCGTCTATTTATATCCAGTGTTGTCCTGTTTGTTATGCTTGATAAAGACCTTTTGATTGAAACATCGATTTGTCTTCTATGTGTTCTTTATAAATTTACATTACTTCGTGTTTTTGTATGTCGATTTTTGGTACATACCGTTACTGCAATCTCACCTTATATCAATATTGATTGACTTGTTGATTGATTCACTGAATGATTGATTGATTATGATTGACTGAATAAGTGATTGATATTCATTGACTGAATCATCTATGGATATTGATTATTTGAATATGTATTGATTGATTAAGTTATTGACTGATTGATTGATTGATTGATTGATTGATTGATTGATTGATTGATTGATTGATTGATTGATTGATTGATTGATTGATTGATTGATTGATTGATTGATGGATTTTAAAATTATCATCGCACTTCAGGGAATAACCGTGTGTGTCCCGTTCTCTTTCTTACACAGGAAGATATCAGTGGCGGTACATGAATTCCGTAGCACCGGCGAGGGTCCCATAAAAGAATAACAAAAGTAAGAAATTGTAATGACAGTGTGTATTCAATGAACAAAAGAATTTTGCTACGGTGATAGAAGAAAGTAAGATTGGAACTAAAATGAAAATATAAAGAAATATAAAAAGTTATAGACAGAAAGAGAGAAAGGAAGAGAGAGAGGAAGAGAGAGAGAGAGAGAGACTTAGTTTATACTGAGAACAGGAAATGTGAGGACAAACTAAACGTAAGCGAAATGGATTTAGTATTTTTAAAACTGCTATTTACATTAAAATTTGAAAATGGTGCGATTCTGTCATGTGATCGTATGGTGCGATTCTGTCATGTGATCGTATGGTGCGATTCTGTCATGTGATCGTATAGTTTACGTACACATTTCTGTATAACGTTTTTAAGACAGTGTATAGTATTCCTCAACATGTCACACGCCCTGACTTATCTGATCAAATCATATCTACTTCTTGTGTAAGATTCAGGTAGCAGTACAACCACAAGCAGAGAGGGCAAAATTCACTCCGAAATGAAGGGTTAATGGATCATGTTTTCTTTACTTGCAGAAAAATAAATTTCTAGCCCCAGCATGAAGTCAAGTTCATTTTATACATTTTAAGTTACATTAAGCTCAGGTCATTTTATACATTTTAAGTTACATTAAGCTCAGGTCATTTTATATTTTAAGTTACTTAAGCTCAGGTCATTTTATATTTTAAGTTACATTAAGCTCAGGTCATTTTATATTTTAAGTTACATTAAGCTCAGGTCATTTTATATTTTAAGTTACATTAAGCTCAGGTCATTTTATACTTTAAGTTACATTAAGCTCAGGTCATTTTATATTTTAAGTTACATTAAGCTCAGGTCATTTTATACTTTAAGTTACATTAAGCTCAGGTCATTTTATATTTTAAGTTACATTAAGCGCAGGTCATTTTATATTTTAAGTTACATTAAGCTCAGGTCATTTTATACATTTTAAGTTACATTAAGCTCAGGTCATTTTATATTTTAAGTTACATTAAGCTCATGTCATTTTATATTTTAAGTTCATAGTATACGTTAAGTTTCATTAAGTCAAGTTCATTTTAAAGTTTCATTATGTCAAGTTTATGTTATAGTTAAGTTTCATTATGTCAAGCTTATTTTATAGTTAAGTTTCCTCATGTCAAGCTTATTTTATAGTTAAGTTTCATTACGTCAAGTTTATTTTATAGTTAAGTTTCATTAAGTCAAATTTATTTTATAGTTAAGTTTCATTACGTCAAGTTTATTTTATAGTTAAGTTTCATTAAGTCAAGTTTATTTTATAGTTAAGTTTTCTTATGTCAAGTTTATTTTATAATTAAGTTTCATTAAGTCAAGTATATTGTATAGTTAAGTTTCATTATGTCAAATTTATTTTATTGTTAAGTTTCACTAAGTCAATTTCATTTTATAGTTAAGTTTCATCAAACCACGTTTATTGTATATTTTCAGCTCCATTAATTAAGTCAATTTTATGTATAATTTGAAGTCCCAACATCAAGAGGAAATTTTGTATACCAAGTTTCATTAAGCCAAGTTAATTTCAAATGTGAAGTCTAATTCTGTTAAGATGATTTCACATTTTAAACTCCACTCGGTTCGTTTCCGCTGGGGGCGATCGGTATATTTTTAGAGAGATCCTGATCCAACAGTAGGGGAGATGGAACTCTTAGTCATATCACAGACTACAATAAAACGAAGGTACCGTATTAAAATCGAGCATGGAAACGAGCTCTTGACAGTTGAAGATCGATAGCGGGTTGTAAGGCCGTTGCTAGGGAAAAATTCATTAAACATTTGTCTCGAAGTGTCTACCAAAACTGTCACCATCTTTAAAATTAAATCGGGGACTGGGTGCTACTGAGCTCTATTTGTGTCAGATAAAGATTACAGCACGCATGATTATTAACATAAATGTAATGATGATGACTCAATCAATCAATACATCAATCTATCCTTGGTTCCATCCATCTTAGGCTCAATCAATGCATTCTTGATTCCATCCATCCTTCGCTCAATCAATCCATCAATCGATTCTTGATTCCTTCCATGGTGCCATGACGGCTGCCTTTGTTAGAGAATCCGAAATCCCAATCTAGTGAGAACGCAGAAGAAGAAGATTCCATCCATCCTTGGCTCAACCAATGCATTCTTGATTCCATCCATCTTTCGATCAATCAATCCATCAATCCATCCTTGATTCAATCCATCCTTAGCTCAATCAATGCATTCTTGATTCCATCCATCCTTCGCTCAATCAATCCATCAATCCATTCTTGATTGACAGACTCATTCGAAACAAAATCAGAAGTAAGACAGGGTTGTGTGCTCTCACCTCTTCTCTTCAACATATATATAGACAGAATAGTGAAAGAGGCACAGTGCGAAAAAGACCTTATTGACATAGACAATGATCACGACGACCAATTAAACAACCAAATCAACGAATTGCTTTTTGCGGACGACCAAAGTTTAATGTATGAAGATGAAGATCAGCTACAACATCACATGAATTCATTGCTAATAGCATGTAGAAAGTACAATATGAAAATCAACAAACAAAAGACCGAGACCATGAAAATCAGCAGAACACCAAGCCAAGCAAACATACAAATAGATAACACCAGAGTAAAGCAAGTTTCCGAATTCAAATATTTAGGCAGTATTTTTACAGAGGACGGAAAACTAGATAGATAAATTGAGACAAGGTGTCAAAAGCAAATGCAGTGACCTACCAGCTGGCACCATTACTACAATACCCAAAGATCAAGATGGAAGTGAAAAGACAGATGATAAAAAGTATTTTCCTACCAACAATTTACCAGTGCCAAACTTGGTCTCTTACAGAAACACATCACAGAAAGCTCACCACGTGTGAAATGAAATGCTTGAGGAAGGCAGGGGAGTCACCAGGAAAGACTACGAAATGAAGACATCAGAAGCAGAGTGGGCATAACTTCATGCATCGAATACATCGAAAGACAACAAATGCAATGGTTTGGACATTTAATGAGAATGAAATACAACCACCAATAACAGCATACAATAAAAGAGATCGGGTACTAGAGCTAAGGGAAGACCAAGAACAAGATGGATAGACAATATCAAGACCACATTACATAAACATGGATACAACACAACAAGGGCAACTCATCTAGCCCTAGAACGCAAATTAAAGCTTCTATCCCTACGCTTAACGGCAAGAGTGGACAGCCAACTACATCTTCCACCGGGAATAGACAATAGACAATAGACTCTTGGGTTTTGGTCGAGCTCACTACCTCTAAGCTACAGACGCCCACATTGTGAGGTACAACATTTTACAAAAGCTAGAAACATTCCCAAAGAAATGTATAAGAAGATCCCTGAACATTTTCTTGCTAAATGCGATAGAAAATCAAGTACTTTTCAAACCAACAAAATGTGCATCATTTGAGATCATAAGTTGAAAAAAAGAAGATAAATGTGGATTGTGTTCTTTTTTTGGTTTTTTTCTCGATCCGAAACACTTCAGCTCTTAGACTCGGTGCCATGGACATCGTAACCCTTCGGTTCGGTGCCACGAACACCGTGAATCTGGAGAACCTGTGGCTTTTCTGCCAGCCGCGAAATTGAATCCGCACTCACAGGAGATTGTCACCGTCGTCCAAAGCGCTACGAACACGTTGGGCAGGCGGATGGATTGTGTACGTATGTCGCAAGTCAGTGGTGACATTATCTACCACAGATCTATGATGAGCTGCTGATGGGAGAAGAAAGCCTAAGCGTCCAAAGGAAACATAGAGAAGAATTTGAAAATAGAGTTAAAAGTATGTAGAATGGTCTAACATAGGGAAACAATATGTTGAAATTCGACAGAATGGTCACAAATGGAAATCTATTCTGTAAGTTGTATGTGTCAAACTGGACACAACGAGGATATAAATATATAAATAATAGTAACACAAATATCAACTATCGTAGCTGGACATCCGACACAACCTGTACCTCGAGGAGCATTGGCTCATAAATGACATCATGTCCCGAGATTAAATATTTTGGCCACGTTAAACGCCACAGTGGTTTGGAGAGAATGGTAATGGAAGGCATGGTTCCTGGTAGTCGACGAACAAGACGAAGGTGGCAGAAAGACATTAAAGAAACCTTGAACGTGACCCTGAACGAGGTGGTAGAACTAGCTACAGACAGATAGTTTTTTTCAGGCGAGCTGTCATGAAAGAGATGTTCTGCAAGAGACATGATACGATTTGAACTTGATCATAATCTGGTTTTTTCCTTTCTGGAAATCCAATGTCCAGTTTCATTTTTAAAATCATTAACCCTTTAAATTCGTAATTTTGTAGGACTCCCCGGACGCCTTTATATTGCAATGTATACTGAACATTTTACTAACTTTGATTTGTCGTCTTCTTCTTCTTCTTCTTCATCGAACGCTCCATATCGATCACTTGTTAAACACTCTTTGTGATTTGCATGTGATCCAAGTCTAAGAGCGATTGTACGTTGCAACAGTTATGCTCCCACTAGTAGGCTAGCACATCCTATTTCTGTAACGCTTTTATTTACTAGGTAGTTTCCTAGGCCCCTACCTCAGTCGCCACTTACGATATGCCTTGTAGGTCGTAATAATACTATTCTATGCTCCCATTGAAAGGCCCGGCAACACACGAGATGTGTAGTCTTTAAAAAAGGTATCGCGAGCTGGTTAATCGGCTCATATGAGCGTAGGCAATAATATAAATTAAAATAAAATAACTATAAATAATCACCATTCACAAATTAACATCAGAGACCTTAGTCGGTACTACATATCTCGTGCACTATTGTCAAGATCTTCTTGTGTAAGAAATAGATTGAATTATTCACGGCTATTTACCAAAGTGCAGTAATGATTGTTTAAATAAATCAACAATTTTCTTTCAAAACGTTTCCTGTAACATGTTTAATCATTCTCCAATCTCAAACATTAATAATGTAAACGATGATTAAATAATCAATATTCTGTCGTCAGTCTAACTTATCTTCGTCTGACTGGTCTGATTATTCACTTTTCGAGCACAACCGAATGTGTTGATTGAAGGTGTTACTAGTTCTACTCTAGGGAAATCTATTGGAAAATGTGTGAGAAGATTGAGTGGGTGTACAATAAAGGTGTGAAAGAAACATTAAATGCGATATTATTATATCTTACAGACAGGCTCAGACACCCAGAATTCAGACATAAGGCCGTTCAGCAGAAGTGAAGATTTCTGGTAGTGACACTATTCTTGTCACATGATAGTATATTTTAGTACTTTAGTGGTCTATGGGGATAAGTGGTTAAGCCTTTGCCTTGCGAGTCGAAGGTCGTGGGTTCGAATCCGGTCAGCGTCGTTCTGTTCACGAGTACATTTTTTTTCCAGAGACCCTAAGATTGTTACCGGAGCTACCGTGTTCGTGCTTTATGTAATACTCGCTGCAGGTGGCGTGCCATTTCTGTGGAGAGGGACCGAGTCATATGGGGTAAAATCCAGTGCACTGAAGTCAATCACTCGGCTTTTTTTGTTGGATTGAGACGAAATCATTAAAAAAAACAAGGCAACATGCAAAAACAAGGTTATATGATGTGACAAAATGAAATTTACGAATAAGGAATATACTTCTTTGCAATAAATAACCAGGGATTCACAGAATCGGGCAACATTTCAAAGAAACGTATAATTCTAGCAAACATATATTAAAGCGTGCCCTCTGATAACATATTTCGATGAGCTAAGGTAAAAATTCTAGGAAATCAGACCACAACCGTCGCGTGACCTCGCATTCCAGTATTGTTAGATAAAGATAAATTCATTTTAAAAACCCCCACAACATGATAGATCAAGGTTATATTATGTTACAACACAACATGATACATCAAGTTTATATTATGTTACAACACAACATGATACATCAAGTTTATATTATGTTACAACACAACATGATACATCAAGTTTATATTATGTTACAACACAACATGATAGATCAAGGTTATATTATGTTACAACACAACATGATACATCAAGTTTATATTATGTTACAACACAACATGATACATCAAGTTTATATTATGTTACAACACAACATGATACATCAAGTTTATATTATGTTACAACACAACATGATACATCAAGTTTATATTATGTTACAACACAACATGATACATCAAGTTTATATTATGTTACAACACAACATGATACATCAAGTTTATATTATGTTACAACACAACATGATACATCACGGTTATATTATGTTACAACACAACATGATACATCACGGTTATATTATGTTACAACACAACATGATACATCAAGTTTATATTATGTTACAAATTCAGTTTAACAATAAGAAATATCAGTATTATTAATATTTTTCATCAATAAATAATCAAGGACTAGTAGAATCGTGTAAAATTACAGAAAAACTTACAGTGTTCTTTCAAATACTTATCTTCTTCTTTGCGTTTGTTCTTTACCACCAATTTTAATCACTCTTTGTGATATGCTTGATCTTTGCCAAGAACGTGTATACGTTGCACATTGGTTTGGTAGGTCCCTAAACGCATAGACTTTTACACGTTTAGGACATGTGCATCTGATTTCATCCAAACCTCCTTAGTCGGCTCTTACGACATGTGTGGCAGGTAACAGTGGTTCTATTCTTTACACCCCAAATTTGGGCCCCGGTAGCCACTCGCGCGTCAAACACTTATAAAAACCAGCCCCCATTAAAAAGTAATTTTGGTTTTCCCGTCTGAGCTAGTTGGTCTTGTATTGTCTTTGTTACTCTGTTTATGCAACTGACTTTTTGTGAATGTTTGATCAATACATGATTTCCCTTTAATGAAAATTGCTTGTTCTTGTCAGATTTTACTGACCAGTACTAGAGTCAATCTCTTGAGAAAGATGTGGTTAGGATCTTGTTCGAAACTGTCAGTAGGATTATACCTCTTCACATTATCTTCAAGATTCCCTATCTTTAATAGTTAAATATGTTTCCGTTGCGACATTCTTCTGGGAATAAACTCTTTTTTGTCATTTATATATCTCGAAAAATCTTGCAGAGAAGACTTTATGTTTCTATTTTATCCATTTTCAGCATCTCTAGATATATATATTGCTATGTGGCTGAGTCGTTAAGCCCTTTGCCTTGCGAGTCGAAGATCGTGGGTTCGAATCCGGACCGCGCCGTTCTGTTCACGAGTGCAGTTTTTTTTTCCAGAGAACCCTAGGATTATTGCCGGAGGTTCGGAGTTCGTGCTTTGTGCAATACTCTCGGCAGGTGGCGTGCCATTTCTACTGAGAGGGACCGAGTCCTATGGGGTAAAACCCGGTGCAATGGTGAAGACAAACCTTCGGTTTTAAACCCTTATATATTGTCATTGGAAGCTGATTTACTTGTCATCAGAATCTTAATATTCTCATGTTGATTTTAGAACTGGGTTAAGGGTTTATATCTAAATTGTTTGGGGGTTTCTGTGGCGTAGAGATCAGGTGCTCGCCTTTCGTGCCCAAGGTACTTGGTTCGCTCCCTTGTAAAGCAACCGTGATATTTTTCCAGAGATCCCTGATGTCAGTGTAGGTGAGATTGAGTTCTTAGTCCTATCGGAGACGGACGATAAAACGTAGATCCTGTGTTCTATTTGAGCACGTAAAAGAAACCTTGGAAGTTCAAAATCGAGAAGAGCAGGCTGGAAAGCCGCTGCCCGAGCAAAATTCATTAGAAAAGATTAAAAATAAAAATTCCTACAAAATATCTTCACCATCTTCAAAATTACATCGGGTACCCTCGCCGGTGCTACGGAATTCGTGCACTGCAGCTGAGATATTCCTGTGTAAGAAAGAGATCTTAGCCCACATGGTTACTCACCGAAGTGCAATGATGATGGTTCTATCTCTCACTATAAATTGTGTTCTTTCATTAGTGTATCCACAAATATATGCAGATTCGGACAAATATACAGTTGTTGAGAAAATGTGTTCTCAATCATTTTAGATTTCCTTTCTCTTCGGTGATTAATTTGTCATTATTATAATGACAAGTTTTGAACAGAGGCTGCATTTCCTTTCAGTTTCATAGCTAAGTTGAGAACCGTAGCAGCTTCTTCTTCTTCTTATTTGCGTTCGTTCTTTACGACCAATTTTAATCACTCTTTGTGATATGTTTGATCTTTGCCAAGAACGTGTATACGTTGCACATTGGTCTGGTAGGCCCCTAAACGCATATACTTCTACGGACACATGCATCCGATTTCAGCCAAACCTCCGTAGACGCCTCTTACGACATGCGTGGCAGGTAACAGTGGTTCTATTCTTTACACCCCAAATTTGGGTCCCGTTAATCACTTGGGCGCCCACCGTAGCAGCGTAGTTGCTAGTTAACTCGCTTCCTAGACGTGGTCTGTGTTCAATTGCAAATCGTGGCGTGGAATATTTTTCGACCACAACGGGTCTCAGATCTACCAAGACTCAACTATATATATACATATATATTCCTCCATTATCGTTATGTGTACATAGGTCCTGGAAGTGATTTCTCCAAACCGCTCTGTCCTGGCAACACGCTCAATCTCTTCCATAGAAATGAGTCCCATATTTTTTGTCTTTCTCAGCAAAGTTCGTTTCAGGGTTTCCCAAGGGCATCCTGTCTTTCTTGCATCTTTTTGTGAACCTTTTCTTGAACCAATAAAATCACTTGGAAGCAAATTCAGCCGGCGTAGTGTCGACCACACCACCCATCATGTGCCGAAGGTCAATACTGGCCAAAAAGCGTATTCCCCAATATACTTCGAGGTACAAAAAAGGGTTCCTTTATTTATTATTTTTTATTAACAGTGTCCACTTGTCAAGCCTGTTTACCTCTTCATCCTCTTCTACTATTAGCTTTTCAATATATCTGCGTTTACAGTTATTGTTACCGGTTTAACTATGTTACTGCTAATGACATATTCTACAGAAAATGTACATTTATAAATTGCTTGTTATATTTTCATTCGTTGTCCAATATGTATCTAGATACTCTTATTATTCCTCTTCGTTCCTCGTGGAGCATAGATCTCCACAATTGTTCTTCACTTTCTCCGTTATCTTGCAGTTTTCTTTATGACTTCCCAAGATAATCTAAAATCCAACAGATCTTCCAGAAGACTCTGTATTTCTATTTGGTGTCTTCTTTTCTTTTGCGTGTTCCACTCTAGTGCCTGTCTAGTGACATTTGACTGTGTCTTCCACATGTTATACCAGACCAACTACCATTTTCTTAAGATAGAAGTTCAGGAAGAAGTTGTAAGAGATAGCTATAAATATGACGGATTGACATGAGCTGGTTAAAGACATATGTCGCAACCCGGGAGCTTCAAATGCACAAGAGAGATATACAATTTACCAACACTTGGGAATTATTCAATGCACTTACCAACCAATTCACAATCTTCCTTATTTCCTTCTTTTGTCGTCACACTGTTACATTTTTGTTACCCAGTGTTGTTGCTTTCTGTTTTTGTCTTTCGCTTCTCTACTGCCCTAGGTGATAGTTATTTTTACTTTCTAACAAAATTCTCTTATGCCATCCAACAACCTTTTTCTTGGTCTCCCTCTCACCTTCTTTCCTGATAATATTGTGAATCCACAATTTGAAGGTAATATATGCAATCTACCCACACTAAAGAAATGCCCACGATAATTATTAGAAGTTCTGTTTGCATAACAAAAGTCAGGTGTTTACTTTCATTCAAATTTGACTGGCTAATTGCCTCACAGGAAGCCAGTCCCTGTCAATCAACTACTATAGTCTGTTCATTAATTCGTGAGCACGTTTGAAATTGATTTTCTCGAAAACTACCTGTGGATCTCAGTGATTTTTGCAAGCAGCCTTAGAATATCCATGACGCTAGAGAAATATTTTTTTCCAAGAAAATTTGATGTAGTTTGAAATATTTCTTCTTCAGGTTATATTAAAATCAACCTCACCGGATTGTACACAATAGTAACAGATTTACGGTACACAGACGCGTTGTTCTAAAATACATTATGGTAACATTGAAATATCGTGAGTTTCACGAATTCCGTACACCTAACCCAGTCGACTTTGAAAGCGGAAAGCATATGACGTTATAATTGGGATACCGTTTTATAGTTATAGGCGTATCTCGCTATTTGTATGAAGCTATTGTATCATATTTGTTGGCTTATCAAAACTGACATTGATATCACATTCATAATGAGTCTGAAGTGCACATTTATAACAATGCAGAAGGTTACAGTTTTACTATACCAATACTTCCGTAGGGAATCTAAGAGAGGTCATCTATATTGCGATATTCATAACCCTGAGAAACGAACGCAACTGGCGCTTGGTCTGAATAGAGAATCCTTTTCCCGATGGATTAAACAGGACACAAAGTGCACTAATGTCAAGCAAGGAAGGAAAAGAACAATTGACGACTTTGACATAGATGTCATAAGACGGGAGCTCTTGAAAATGTTTGCGACAAATCAACTTGTTACTCTTAGGAAACTGAAATTAAAACTGCAATCAGATTGCAGCATAGACATTTCTAAAAGTACTCTATGGAAAATTGTAAGAGCTGCCGGCTTCACCTTCAGAAAACTATAGGCGGCAGGAATATTATTTGTGAAAAGCCACATTTAATTGCTGCCCGAAGTAAATACCTGAAGCAGATTCGTGAGCGGCGGAGGCAAGGCTATGATATTGTATATTTGGACGAATCCTGGGTCAATGCTCACCACACCAATGCTAAAGAATGGCAATCAGTAGACGGTGAACAGAAAAGAAAAATACCAAGCAGCAAAGGCCAGCGTATTATACTAACACATGCAGGAAGTAGTGAAGAAGGTCTTGTCCATGACGCTGGACTTATTTTCCAATCAAAAAGTACCGACTGTAGGGACTGCCACACAGAAATGAATGGACATATTTTCAGGCACTGGATGGAGAAAGATCTACTTTCAATTCTAAACAGACCATCATGCTTGGTAATGGATAATGCATCCTATCACAACGCAGTATCAGCGGAAGACAAACTACCAACTGCATCAAATACAAAAGATCAAATTAGGACTTGGCTTGCTAAGGAAAATGTCAGCTTCGATGATACATATTTGAAACCGAGTTGTTGCACCTGGTGAGGATGACAAATAAGACAAAGGTGTTTCATATTGACAAAATCATTGCGGAATTCGGCCACACGTCTTTGCGACTACCTCCATATCATGCTCACCTCAATCCGATAGAGCTTGTCTGGGCTAAAGTAAAAGGGCAAGTTGCCGAACAGAACAGGACGTTTAAAATGTGTGATGTTGAAGTTCTGACACGTGAGTCCTTCTCAATGATAGACATGCAGTTCTGGAAGAAGTGTGTTGAACATGTGCTCCGAGAGGAAGACGAGTACTGGCACCGAGATGGATTACAATTTGTCCAGCCAGTAACAATTATCAACCTCATGGAATCGTCAGATTCGGGATGATACAAATCATATTTTGATTACAGACTGAGAAATAGCAACGTATACATTTCCATATCCAAATGCGTCTACCATCATACAATTTGTGGTGAAGTTAAGACACCCTGGGGTCTAATGGTGACCGAAGGGAGGACTAACTGTTGCATATTGTATCCAAGTTCACGATTGCACATAAAGGGCAACACACTTAATTACTTGACCTATCAAGTTAATATGGAGATACACCTATGAATAGAATTGACATGGACAAATTCTGGGATACTGTAAAATCTAAAATTTGAGCCCTGTATTTGCAATTGTCATAAAAGATCAAAGGAATTCGCCGATGTGCAAAATCCGTAGCATCTATGGACTACTGGTTAGCTTTATTTTAGCGTCATGGATATTCTAAGGCTGCATGCAAAAATTCACTGAGATCCAACAGGTAGTTTTCGAGAAAATCAATTTCAAACGTGCTCACGAATTAATGGACAGACTATAGAAGATTTTTAATGAGGTAGACTACAGTAATACTTTACCCCAGATCGGGAAATACAAATATGAAGTAATATACGTTTAGAAAGTACTACAACGGACTAAAAATATGTTTCAATAAAACATTGAAATGGTACGAAGGATCATCATCATCATCATATGGTGCCGTGCCGGCTGGCGTAGACGATCATGGATCTCCACAAATCTCTGTCCCTGGTGTTTGCTATCATCTCAGATTTTGTCTCTCTTTCATGCCATGAAGTCAGGCTTGCAAAATTTTCTCTCTCTGTCTTCATCTGCCTCGTCTCTCCTGGATTTTACCCATTGTTACAATGTGCAAGCAAAGGATACATGATATATATTCTCTTTCGCCATATTTAAGTTTTTGTTTTGTTGTTTTATAAAGTCATTTTTTGTCAAAAGTTTTAATTTGGTTAATGTAATTAACAAAAATATAAGAGTTCGTGTTATGATCTTCCACATAGAATGTCCCAGCACACCACAGAAATGTAAGTTTACTTAAAAATGTCAAAATTACAAAAAGGGAGGAAAAAGAATTGAATTTGTCCAAGGAAGCTTAGTACTTATTATTGGGGATAATTGATATGTACATATATGTTAATTTGTATACAAGCGTGCATATATGTAAGTATGCTGTTGTCTCGACTCAAATATGCAAGCACAAAAAGCTTAACTTATGTGTTTGTACAAACACTGTTCGATCAAATCTGACATGAGTATTCTGTGTTCAACAACGCTGTTTATGAAAGTCACGACTTAGTGAAGCTATTTTCTTGAAGAGCTAGCTGGTTATGTGCTTAAAGTTGCTCAACTATAAGGCTAAGCAATGGGTGCCGTAAGAAATCAAGCTTTATGGTTCAAATCATGTGTTTGTTAATGTGTTTGTTCCGGAAGCTCCTATACCTGTTCATTATTTATTGATCAAATTCATTGCCTCCAGTGCTTCCCATTGAGTTTTTAAAACTCATTAGTTTCCTTCTTCTCTCTCTATTATCGGTGATGAGGTTAGTCTCTGTTGTTAAGTGTTTACGCAGGTTTCTTTGCTTTCATCATAGTTCTTCATTAATATCTTTGCTTTCATCATAGTTCTTCATTAATATCTTTGCTTTCATCATAGTTCTTCATTAATATCTTTGCTTTCATCATAGTTCTTCATTAATATCTTTGCTTTCATCATAGTTCTTCATTAATATCTTTGCTTTCATCATAGTTCTTCATTAATATCTTTGCTTTCATCATAGTTCTTCATTAATATCTTTGCTTTCATCATAGTTCTTCATTAATATCTTTGCTTTCATCATAGTTCTTCATTAATATCTTTGCTTTCATCATAGTTCTTCATTAATATCTTTCAAACGTTCAATTACTCTATGCTATTCTATGCTCTGTTTTGGGAGGCTCTATGTCTGTAGTTTTACCTTTCATTCCGAAGGTAATGGGTTAGAATCTAGACATCGCCTTTCTGTTCATGTTTGCATTTCTTCAAGAGATCTCTAGGATTGATGACGAAGCTATGAAGTTCGTCCTTTGTTCAATATTCTAAACAGCGTGCCATTTCTGCGGAGTGGGACTGAGCCATATATATAAACCCGGTGCAATGAAGTCAGTTCTTTGTCTTTAGACCCTTTATAATACTAATTATCTATTTACTGACTTGGTTGACAACATAGCCTCTTGAAACTTTTAATGTATGTCTACTTTTTCAAATATCTAACGCATGTATATCTACTGTCTCAAACATGCTCTATCAAACATCTAACGCATATATACCTGCACTCTCAAACATGCCCTATCAAACATCTCATGCATATATATCTGCTCTCTCAAACATGCTCTATCAAACATCTAATGCATATATATCTGCTCTCTCAAACATCTGATTCATGTAAATCTGCTCTGTCAAACATTTAACGTAAATCTATCTTCTTTCTTCAAAATTGCTTATCCAAGACAGTAGATCCAAGTAAAACCCTTGCAGTTGCAAGTACTCATACCAGAACAAGCCGGTATCGTTTCGAAGTCCGACCTATGAAATAAGTAAGATGAAAAAATGAAAATGTGGTCATCTGGTATACCATACAATCATTTCTTTCTTCATTGACCTAAAGCGGACAGCCTGAATATTGTTATTTAGAAGAACCACAGAAATCTAGCGAGTTAAATAACATGAGGCGGCCAAAATGGTGCCCTTATACATTACCATAAAGCTTGTTTAGAATTGATTTTGCTGTCTAGATTTAGCAAAGTCGGAAACATCTTGACCTACATTTCTCAGTTTCCGTGATCTTGATTAAGTGATGTCCTTTTATTTAAGGTCAACTGTAATTAAATAGTAGCCTGTCCCTTGCGGAACATTACTTTCATCACGACCAGTTTGAAAAATTCTCTGTATCTACCAAATTCTTCCGCTTTCTCCGGCGTCATGTTTAATGTTTCTGTAATGTCCTGCTTCCCCCGTTTCTTGGTAACTCCCTGCCTCGTACTCCAGGAACCATGTCTTCCATCACCGTTCTCTCCAGACCACTGTGACGTTTAACATGGCTAAAATATTTCATCTTCCGGGACATGATGTTATTTATAAGCCAATGCTCCTCGATGTGCAGGTCTTGTATGATGTCTTTTCTCTTCTCTCATGATGTTCTTAAGAATTTTCTGTAACACATTGTTTCAAAAGCTTCAATTTTGTTTGTTAATGTTTGTGTTATGGGCCACGATTCACATCCGTATGTTGCTACGGCTATAACGGCTCTCCAAAATTGTGTTTCTGATCATGATTGTGCATTCTTCCAATCTGTTCTTTGTCCTTCACTTGATGTTTATCAACAATTTATATCATCTTCATACGTTATCTTCAATATGGATTTCAACAGAGCATCTTTCATCGTGATTTTTCATGTGTCCAAAATATTTGATTTTTCTATTTGTAATCTCTTCAACTATAATTTTGGAGCGAATGGTGCCTGGAAGAAGAATGAGAGGAAGACCTAGAAGACGATAGGTGCAAGATGTCATTGACGATCTGGGATCACTGCTGCTGACACCGGTCAACTTGCACAGGACAGAGTTTTTCAGGATTTCTGTCATGGGAGCCAAGTTCCGGAAGAGGCAAACTACTTGATGATGATGATGAATCTCTTCAACTAGTTATCTTTACGTTCATTTTCTCAATGACTTTCAATTTATCAGTTAAATAACTATTGTCACTTAATAAGTCCTTGTCGTGTTTTGAGTGTTTATTCTTCCACTGTGTTTTAACATTCTCTCTTTCAAAAGTTGTTTCGTCTTCATAGCTGACCAGGTTGTCATCTTGAGGCATTCCTGCTCCCTCTTTAGCCATTCTATCAGCATTTTTAATCCCCTTGAGATTGCAGGGGAGGGTATCCACTGGATTATTACCCTCTCTGAATCATGGGACAACTGGGCAAAGGTTGTCTTGAGGTCACTTAGTTTTGTATTCCTTTCAGATTTCAGTGCTGAGATAGCAGACCATGCGTCTGTCATAAAGGAGATCAGGATTCCTGGAAAACGAAGCAGGAGACGAATAAAACAACGGTTGCAACAGGACATTAAAAAAACCTTGAACATGACGATGACGGAAATGGGAGAACGTGCTAAATGACGTGCGTTTTTCGGGCGGGTTATGATGGGCGAGAGATATAAACGACAAGCTATATGATGCGTGTGCAGGTTTATCAAATAACTCAGGAACCGTTTTAAATTAAGAAAAGAAAACACGATTACAGAGAGAAACTATGCGAACTAATCAGATTCAGTTACTATTTATATAGATTTGCTCTCAGAAATAAATATAACTTCATGCACATACAAATATAAATACGCTAGTGATATCGAACGAAGTTATTTATATCCGACGAAAATTCGTTCTCGTTTTACTTTCACTTCGTGTTTCTGTCAAATAAATTACTCTGATGGTTAATTTGTGATATGTTTTTATTTTCATGGGTGTGGGTTTATTTTAGTGACGGTTTCAAATTGCTTTCAAATTTTTCTCGTTTAATTTTCTATGTTTTTGTTTTACATTGTCGTAAGGTTGATGCAGTCTGTCGATTTTGCTATTATTGTTACTACTGCTGCTGGTGCTGTTGCTGTTACTGTTCCTCATGATGTTGTTGGTGCAGCAACAGGGCAGAAGAAGAAGAAATAAATTAATTTTAGAAGATTCTCCAGAATACAGTAGAAAGGTCACCAAAAAGTGACATTTTAATCTTCTTCTTCTTCTGCGTTCAACTTTTGCTATGCGACTACTCCGGTATGTGTCATAAACAGGGCGGTGCGCTTGAGGTCTTCACCGGTTCCCATAGTTTGTCTTGTAGTGTTGTTTCTGTTGGCCAGATCTCCAATCTCTCACTACTCAGACTAGGGCAGTCTTGCAGGATGTGCTCTGGGGACTGCTTTGGTGCTCCACAGGTGCAGGCCGCCGAGTCCCTGAGACCCATTCTGTGGAGGTGTGCTCTGAGACTGCAGTGTCCTGTTCTAAGTCTGAAGATTGTGGTCTGTGCTTTTCTGTTTAGTGTATTTATACTGTCGTGCTCTGGCCTGTATCCTCCATTTGTTTTTCTCCAGATCATTTTCCTGGATTGTTTCAGGAGAGTCTTTGCTTCTGTAAAACTTTGTGTTGGGTGGTGTTGTGTTAGGCTCCCCCGGCCTTTGCGAGTTTGTCAGCCTTTTCGTTTCCTGGTATGCCACAGTGAGCTGGTATCCACTGTAAGACCAGTTCGGATTTTTTGACAACAAGCTGATATTTTGCCGTATGTCCTGAATGAGCTTGTCTTGTCTGGGACTTGAGATAGCCTGGAGAACGGATCTTGAGTCGCTAAAGACTGCAATATTTTTGCTGACACTTGCTGGTCGTTGAGAATCTGTATGGCTGCAAGAAGGCTGTTGCCTCTGCTCTAAAGTTGGTGCATGTTTCTCCTGCTGCCAGAGAGTGTGTTTCTGTGATTCCTTGAGGGTGAGTGATGTGATTCGCTGCCCCCCTTTCTGGTAGCATCTGTGGCTGAGCCTATCTGGAACACATGTGTCCATGTGCTGGTGGGATATTGCTCTCGTAGCATTTGGAGTGAAATGGCTCTTTGCTGTGAAATGGCTCTGTTTGTATTTTTTTTGGAGATTATTCCTGGGACTTCTAGGTGTATTTGGGCGTGTTTTGGTAGCATGTCCATGGCTCTGGTATTATGGGTTCCACATTTCTGGGTGCGTTTCTAGAATGTCTGTATGTTGCATATGAAATTCTCTGGCCAGATGGTTGGGACTTTTCCTTGCAAGTCTGTTTTTGTTTTCTCTTGGAATTTTGTGTGTAGATGGTGTTCTTTCAGCCGTTTTAGTTTTTCAAACTGGGTGAGTGTTTTAAATTTTCTGCGGAGTTCTAGAGGCTCTATGTCTGCGGTTTTTCCATTTCTACGATAGGACTGCTTTTCATTGCTCCCAGAGTTATTCTTAGGCCCATGTTTTGTACCTTGTCTAGTTTGTGTGTGTTTGTTTTGGCTGCTGTTGTCCAAGAGCTGGAGCCATATTCCATGATGGGTCTGACTGCTCCCGTGTAGACCTGCTTTAATATTTTTGAATTTGCGCCCAGGACGTGCCAGCTAGTTTCTTCATCACAGCAAGTCTTTGTATGGCTTTTCTTTGAATTTTGTCTATGTTTGGCTTCCAGGTAAGTCTGCTGTCTAGGGTGATTCCAAGGAAGGTGGGTGTATCTGTTTGGGTATTGTTTCGTTTTTAAATTGATGGATACTTTTCTTGTGTGGGGAGAGGGAAAAAACAGTTGCTGTGGTTTTGTGTGGTTAATTTTGAGGCCCCAGCTTTTTGTCCAGTTCTCCACTTTTTCCACTGTTTTTGTAGTAAATATGATGTTTTTGAGTGTGTTCTGCAGCTGTCCAGATTGCGAAGTCGTCTGCATGTAGGCTGTTTGAGACCTTCTAGGGGCAGCATTTGGTGATGTCATTTATGTATATTAGAATAGCGTTGGTGCTATCACACTGCCCTGTGGAACTCCTTCCTTCATTTTTGCATCTTGCTGAGGTGGTTGTCTATTTTTACTCTGGCTGTACGTCGGGAGAGGAGGTTTCTGATCCAGGAGAACATGTTGTGGGAGACTCCTGCTTGTAGGACTTTCAGCATTAGGCCATCGTGCCATACCGTATCAAATGCCTGGGAGAGGTCAAAAAATATGGCTGTTACTTTCTTTCTTTCCTGGAAGGCGTTTTCAATGTCCTGGGTGATGTAAGCCAGTTGGTCCTCTGTGCTTCTGTTTTGTCTGTAACCGGTCTGGCGGGTGAGCAATGAGTTTGTTTCTAGGTACCATGTCAGTCTCCTGTTTACTAGCCTCTCCATCAATTTCCTGCACAGCTGAGTAGGCTGATGGGTCTATAGCTCTTGGGTCATTTTTGTCCTTGCCTGGTTTCAAGATGGGGTAGATATGTGCCTCCTTCCAGGTTGATGGAACTTGACCTGTTTTCCAGCTCTGGTTGAAAATGCTGAGGAGAAACCTTTGCCAAGAGGACCAAGGTGTTTAAGGAATTCATTGGTAATTCCATCCGCTCCAGGTGCCTTTTTCTCTTTTTGCTTTTATTTGGTCTTCTAGCTCCTGCAGGGTAAACATAGCTGTCATGCTTTTCTGTTGGGATTGTAGAGTCAAGACTATTCAACAGTTGCTTTGACTGGTTTTTAACTTTCTCTTTTCTTGCCTGTTGAATTTGGACCTGACTTTCCAATTGATAGGTTCTAGCTAATAGGTCTGCTGCTGCCTGCGGTGACAAATCCTGTGTCTGTGTGTAGCACAGTTTTGGTCCGTTCTGTCCTGTCACCGTTTAGGGTTTTTGTGAGGTTCCATAGTTTTTAGTGTCTTTCTCTAGATTTAAGGAGGCAGTTTTTTCATGCCAGCTGTCTCTCATGCTTTTCTTCTTTCTTTGTAATATAGCCTTTGTCTTGTTGTGTAGGGTAACATTTTCGTCTGTGGGGTCTGCTTCCATGTTTTCTCTTTGTATGCTGAGTTCAGCGTGAAGCTCTTCCAGTTTAGGGGACCAATAGGGTCGGTAGTCTTCCCTTCTTCCTCTTGGTATACTTGTTTTTGCTGCATCTAGAACCCAGCTGTTGAATGTTTGGAGTTTGGGTTTAGGCTATTTTCTTTATTTTCATGTTCTTGATGGCTTCTTCTAGGTGTGAGGTGAAGATATTCCAATTTGCTTTCTTATAGTTCCAGCTGGGGGTGAGTGTTTCCTTTGGGGTGTTCCTCTGTCCCTTCATGGAGATTATTATGGGTTTATGGTCACTGCCCCCTAGTTGGTTGCACACACTTCGACTTGTGAATTTTTCAACATCTTCAGTCGCTATTGCTAGGTCTGGGTTGCTGGTTGTTCTCCAAGGTCGGGAGTAGTATGAGTGTAGGTCACCAGGTTTGTTTAGCAGAACAAGACTGTTGTTGATGAGAATCTTCTACTTCCTCTCCTTTTATATTTAGGTCAGAGTACCCCCAGCTAGGAGAATGGCTGTTGAAATCTCCAACTATTATCCAGTTTTCTGTGTTTGGTTGTATGTTGTTTAAGTGGATAAATTTGTTTGGTGGTGAATATATGTTGCAAATTGTGATTTCCTTGTCGTTGGTTTTTAGGCAGATGGTTATCACTTCTGTATCAGTTGATTGGGAGCGGTGCGTTTCCAGGCTGAGAACCTGTTTTGACGGCCGTCATGACTCCCCTTGGGTCGGTCTTCCTGTCTTGCCTGAAGATTTCGTAGCCTCTAATGGAGAATCTGTGCGTGCTGGTAAGATGTGTTTCTTGGATGCAGCACATCGATGGCGTGCTCCTTCAGAAAATTTTGCAGCCTATTTTTTGTTTCTAACGCCTTCCGCGTTCCACTGCATTATTTTCAGATCTTGACCCGTGTGTTTACTCTCGTCTTCTCTGGCTGGTCTGAGAGTGTGAGGAATTGTGTTTGCTGTTGTGTTTGAAGAATGGGGTTCCGGTGTTGAGCATGCCTGGTTTCGACCTGTAAATATGACACCGTACCGGAGGAGTGTTGGTTGCATAGCTTCGGTTGTAGTGCGTAGATGCGCGTTTTTATTCCCGTGCCGCTTGGGCATGCATCTTCCGACTTCGACGGTTGAGGTTTCATTTCTGGGATCCTCCTACCATAGGCAAATTGCCTTTCTCGGCTTAAGGGCTCTGCTTACCCGGACCGCCGTATTTAACACATAGCGAAAGCGGCGTGTCGGTAGCGATCGCAATTCTGATCGGTCACCATCGTACTTTCGAGTCGCTTAACTACACCACAAAACATATCCATGAATAACACAATATATCCTGCATCCAAATAAATGAAAAGTAGTAATCCAGGCCACGGAAGCAAGATGAAGTGATCAAAATTTATTGCTGACGCTAACCGATACGTTCGCCCAGCGCCATTTGTAAACCGGAAGTCGACATTTTAATAATAATTGGAGACTTCAATGCTAAAGTTGACAAAGATAGAATAGGAGAAGAAAAGCAAATAGTAGGAAAAGACGGCATATGAAGTAGAAATGAGACAGGAGACAAATTGATAAATTGTTGGTGCGAAATGGTCTGGTAATAGCAAATACAATGTTCCAGCAACATCCTAGAGGACTAACAATCAAATAGACTTTATATTAACAATATATTGCACAAATATAACAACAGACAAAACCCTACCTAGTGCAGACTGTGGAAGTGATCACGAGATATTAATGGCGATGCTAAAATTTAAACACAAATGTTTCGAGAAGAAACCGAAACTAGTACAATTTTACGCAAAAATACCGAGAGATATAGAGCTTCTTCGAACGCTCCATATCGACCACTTGTCAACCAATCTGTGGAATTTGTATGTGATCTGAGCTTAAGAGTGACTGTACGTTGTGCCAGTTATGCTCCTATAAGTAGGCCAGCATATCCACATCTCCGATTTGTGAAAGCCGCTGTACCGTAGTTGTTAGTGAACTCGCTTCGCAAGGCTGGTGGTCTGGGTTCAGCTCCCGCAAAGCGTGTGGAATTTTTCCGACCACGACGGCTCTCAGGTCGACCCAGCCTCAACTGGGTACCAGACATGCTCTAGGAAAGTAAAAGCGGCCGGTGTGATGCTGACCACATCACCCATCGTGTGCCGACGGTCAATGAAAATACAGGCCTAACACTGTATTAACCTATATACCACGAGGTATGAAAGGGTTCCTTGACTTTTTTGTTCTACATCCGATTTGTGAGCTGCTTTTTATTTACTAGGGCCCCTAGCATCCCTAGGGCCTACATCAATCGCCTATTACGACATGCATTGTAGGTTGCAGTGGTACTATTCTTTGCTTCCATTGCGGACCCCGACACCACATGGGCGGGATATGAAGCAGAAGAGATGAACAGATTTGAAATACTGAAGTGATCGAAAGAAGAGAAGAAATACTGATGACAGTCCAGGAAGAGATGACACGGGTGAGTTAGCCACACATGCTAGAGATATCCTATTGTCGTCAGCCAAATATATGGGCTTTGAAGAAAAGACAGAAAGAATAAGTGGATTGCAAATGATACACTAGAGTTAATTCAATAGAGAAGGGAGAAAAATACACAGGGAATAACAAAGGAAGACAATAGGATAGCCTACAAAAATATAACAAAATAAATAAGAAAGTGTGTAAAATGAGGCACAAAGCAATTCCTACAAGACGGTTGTGCAAGGTTAGAAGAACACCAGACAAAAAAAGAATTATATTACATTACGTCAACGAAATGTCGCTTTAAAAAATATGTTAAAACAAAGAAAAACCCATGACACCGCTTGACTTTGAAGACCTCATTATCAGCAGAAATAACATCATTTTAATAATGAAAGAGAATAAAGTGTTAAGAAATGACAGCAGCTGAGACAACAGAAAAAGGTATAAATAATTTAATTTAAATTAAGGTAAACCGGAACCAGAATTTTGAAAGATCTGCATCTGCTGCTTTGCCCCCAAAGGATTTCATGAACTTTCTGATCATCCTTTCGTGGTTGTTTTCTTGTTGATCATCTTTGTGATGTAATATTCATTCTTAACTTCAGTTTTCATTTGTGTAATTTAATTATGTTTCCTATTGTCGATCTTCCTGTTTGGATTCCATCTTTGTCACTTGTGGCATTGTTATCTCGATTACATCACGGGAGGAAACACAGGAATTAATATTTGTGTCGGTGTTATGTTAAGGTCATGAAGACTTAGGAACATATCATTTTTAATGAACTCTTGAAGAACTAAAAGACAAAACTTGTGAGAAGGAAAGTATGTATTCTTTTACTGAATCAGTTCCTTCTTTCAGTATCAGTTTGGAATATCTTCATTGCACTCCGGGCATGTCCATAGGTGCTCCGATCTCCTTCTTAATATCCCCAACAGCGTCCAGCGACTGACCGTACCAGTTCGATTTTGATTAATGCGTCTACACATATACCTGTTGTGCTGTTCTTTCCTGGCCACTCCAATCTTCAATCCCAGCTCTTGCAATCTAGTAGTTGACGTGGATTGGTTTAAATGAAAATCTTCTTTGCGGCCACACTCTATGAGAGCGTTCAAAATGTCAGTTCTATCCATTGACTGGCCCCTGAAATGGTTCCATCTTAAAACATTAAAGTCACATTGAGTATCAGTTCGGCACAGTTTATATATTTTATATTTTGCATTGAATTTAGTTTATTGACTTTTTTACTTATTATGTGCCATAGCCACATCTAACGAGAGTCTAGAAGTGAGTGATTGACTTTCAGTGCATCGGACTTCCACATCTAACGAGAGTGAGTGATTGACTTTCATTGCATTGGATTTCCACATCTAACGAGAGTCTAGAAGTGAGTGATTGACTTTCATTGCATCGGATTTCCACATCTAACGAGAGTCTAGAAGTGAGTGATTGACTTTCATTGCATCGGACTTCCACATCTAACGAAAGTCTAGAAGTGAGTGATTGACTTTCATTGCATCGGATTTCCCTATATGGCTTGATCACATTCAGTAGAACTGGAATGCCACCTGCAAAGAACATTGCACATTGCACGAACTTTGTAGTTTAAGCAACAATATCGAACGAATCGATTCGGATTGAAATCCACCTCCTTCAGAGCTCGATGCAATACTTATAAGACCTATTTTTATTATACTTACAAGCAGTGGCGGCTCGTGGTCATTTTTCTTGGTGGGGCCAGCCAACAATTTTCGGAAAAATCATGGTTTTTTAAGTATTTACTATTATTTGTCTATTCCGGAAAGTTATTGCCCTTTCGGTTTTGATGGGGCCGGGCCCCACTGGCCCTTAATGACGAGTCGCCCCTGCTTACAAGAGACTTTAAGATTGTTGAGGAGCTGTGGAGTTCGTTCTTTGAGCAATACTCTCGGCAAGTGGTGTGATACTTCTGTGAAAAATGACCAAGCTATATGGGATCAAATCCAGTGCAATGTAGTCAATCCTTCAACCTTTGACCTTAGACCTTTACACTCGACAAATTCTGAATATAACAACTACAGTTGTATTCAATGTTTGATGAAGCTTTAGATAAAGGCGTGTCCACTTTTAACCTTCGCTACAGAGTTAACATATATATTTATAATACATTGATATTGTTTATCATAAGTGTTATAATTGTTTCGCTTCTTTTCTTGACGTCATTACTTCATAATCATCGTAACGTGCCATGCCGGCTAGCGATGACAAATCAATGATTTCATAGAAGAGATTAAACGAGTTTTCCAGGATAGATCGGTAAGGAGAAATTGCTTGCATACTCTATATAACGTATAATGGTAAGAGGGAACATAATATAATAATATAAGGCGGTAGAAGAATACAATCTAAAGGTGGATAAAAAAAAACACTGAAGCAGAAAAATCAACGCCCATCGACTCAGAGAGCTCCTTTAGATGTGCAGTAATTTCAAGCAGCTGAACGTCAGCTCAGAACACTCACACTGTAACTCCTGCAACTATTCCAAATTGTTCTCCAACTCATAATTCTATGTACCCATCTTGAGCTGGAAAACTGGAGAATCAATTGCCTCAGGAACTTGACACCGTCCACGACTGCATGAATCCCGTATATTGCCAATTAACTATGTCGACTAACAAAATGTGTGATTATAAAAATTATCGCTGTGTTAAGTTAAAAATGACATAAGTTAAAACTTAACCACAGAAGACTGTGCTATCACGTATCTTCTGTTTATAGAAGATGTTTTGACACAATTTTTTCCTCACTCTGTGACAAATCTGAACCTGTTTCCATAGATAGCGTTTGACAACTGCAGATTGCATGGATGCCTCCCATGTATAGAAGCAAACACCTTACTGTCTGTCTATAACTGAGATTGGACGACCTTGTGAGTTTACGTTGAGCTGTTTAACATAGATAGCATTGTTTCATGATTCAAGAAATGGCAAATCTACTTACAATTCGGACTTGATTGCGAATAAAATAAACATTCAAGAAGTGAGTGATACAATAGTTCTTTCATTTCTGTAGGTTTCGCACGAATGCTTCTGCATTGAAGGTGTTTTCATCATCATCATCATCAACAGTACTTGTTGCCCTCGGAGCACATAAGTCAGAAACTAAAAAAAGTCCACTCAATTCTATCTTGTCTTTATCTTTACCTCCAACCTAGTCTTATGCATGGCTTTGAACTGTTTCAAATGTTTGCGTCCATGTACTAATATGCCTTCCTTCTTTTCGCTATTCCTGCGGTGTTCGTTGCATTGCATGTTTTGATAACATTTCTTTTCTCTAGCGTAGAGGTTAGGTGATCGCCTTTTGTTAAAAATGTACTAGGCTGGCTCCATCGTGAAGCTATCAAGATATTTTTCCAGATATCCCTTATATCAGTGCAGATGAGATCGAGTTCCTAGTTCTATCGGAGAAGGACGATAAAACGTAGGTCCCGTGTTCAAGTTTGGCACGTTAAAAAACACTTTACATTTCAAAATCAAGAAGAGAAAGCTGGAAATCCGCTCCCGGGAAAAATTCCTTAGCAAGAATTTTTTTAAGAATACAAATTCCTACAAAATATTTGTACCATCTTCCAAATTACATCGTGGCACCTCGCAGTTACTACGAAGTTCGTGCACTGCAGCTTAAATCTTCCTGTATAAGAAAGAAATCAGAGCACAGATGGTTACTCACCGAAGTGCAATGATGATGGTCCTATCAATCAATTATTATTTTCTCATCTTGAGGGCATGTCAAGTCTATCGCCATCGTCTCTTCTGCATCTCTTTACTTACGTCCTCCAGACCAGTCAATCCTTGAAATCATATATTGTTAATCTTATCCTTCCAAGTATACCAAGTTGTTCTTCAATCGAATTCTATTATTTATTCCCAGAGCCAAACAAACACAGACAATGAGGAAAAAAACATCCTCAATAAATATCTGCGAAATGCGATGCCTACGAAAAGTTACCAGCAACACTAGAAACGATAGAGTACCAACATCATCATAATAAAGAAAGTTGGCACAGAACATTGATTGAATTACATTAAGAAACAAAGAAGGAATTGATTCGGTCAGTTAATAAAAATGAAATTAAAATGTACTGTATACAGTCTTATACAATACAACATCAGGAAAGAAGGTGAGAGGAAGACCACGAAAAAGGAGGAGAAACCCGTCAAAAATAAAAACAACTATCATCCTAGTCACTAGAGCATCGAAAGACAAAATCATAAAACAACAACACTAAGCAACAACCCGTTAACAGTGTGACGACAAAAGAAGAAAAATACCAGTTAATTCTTGAGTTCTTGTATTGTTAATCTTATCCTCCCAAGAATACCCAAATATTCTCTCCTCGACATACTTTCTATTTTCTTATATATTTTGAAAGTTTCAGATTTAGATGCTTATTACTAACAATATAATTGTGAGAGTATGTAGTTTAAGCAGTAGTGAGCTCGATCACAACCCAAGCGCACCTGGATCAAACTCCACAGCGGGCAAGTTTGGAAGCAAATTAGTTCTCTTTGATTTTTACGAACTGTAAAAATAAACCTCGTCGTTCAGAAAGCAATGACAAACTGCTAAACGTATAAGTGGTGCCTAGAAAAATCGACAACTAGTTTACTGTAGTTGATGGCTGCGTCCTGTAAAGGATACGCCATGATTTTCATTTTCATAATAATAATCCGTTCAGTCCTCCATGAAACACAGGTCCTGAATAAATATGAGCAATGTAGGGTTTCTATTGCTAAGTAGTTGAACAGTTTATCTTGTGTTCCGAAAGTCGTGGGTTCGATTCAACTCTCTTTTCACAATTCGTTCTCCATGTTTCCATTGGACGTCCAGTTCTTCTTTTCCCACCCGCTGTCCATCGGAGAGCTGTCCAGACCATGGCCTCAACTACTAAAACACGACATGCATCTAGATTTTAATGTTTTAATGATAGTCTTCAATGGGGCACAGATTGTTAGTTTCAAACGTTCTTTATTATCGTATTTGACCACCAGAAAATGTGCTGGATTTTTACCATTGCTGGTTATTTGATAAATGTTGACTATCTCTCTCTCTCTCTCTCGCGATCCTTGCCTAGACTGATTAACCAAATTTTATCATCAATTTTGCTGTTGCTTTTAGTGACACCGTCCCTCCGTACAGTCTCTCGCGAAGCTCTGTGTTATCGGGCCAAGTTTCTTTTCTCAGAGCTGCTAACCGCTGGCAGTCTTGCAGTATGTGCTCTGTCGTCATGTCCGCCTTTTCACAGTGACACAGGTTAGTTGTACCGATTTTACACTTGTTATACATGTGGGCCCGGAGTCTGCTATGGCCGGTACGGAGACGGAATATGGCAACTTGTTCACTACGGGACAGACCATAGTACCCATCATTGCTGTTGTGTTGTGGATGTTCTTTCGACCATTTTTATTGTACTGCCAGCCGATGGTTGTCCTGGCCTCCTCATAGCTAATCTCGTGATCAGTCTGCGGTAGTCACCCTCCTACTTTTGCTAGCCTGCCGGCTTTCTCGTTGCCGCTTATGTTGCAGTGTCCAGTTTACTATCTGATAAATGTTGACTATTTGATAACAGTTGACTATTTGATAAATGTAGACTATTTGATTTTGATTTTTTTTCCGATCCAGAAGCACGAGCCTTTTAAGCTCTTCTGCTCGGTGCCATGGACATCGTAACCCTTCGGTTCGGTGCCACGAACACCGTAAATCTGGGGAATCTGTGGCTTTTTCTGCCATCCCACGGAATTGAACCCGCACACACAGAGGGATAGTCACCCGTAGTCCAACGCGCTACGAACACGCTGGGCAGACGGGCTAGACTATTTGATAAATGTAGACTATTTGATAAATGTTGATTATTTGATTAATTTTAACTATTTGATAAATTTTGACTATTTGATAAATGTTTACTGATAAATTTTGACTATTTTATCAATATTAACTATTAATGAACTTTCTTGTTCTGAAAAATTATGCCAAATGCATCTTTATGTCTGCAGATTTTTGTTTAGGATCTTTGTTATGAATCTCAGAAAGAGAGACCAATATTTCGGCTATTATTTTTTATCGAATTGTTCTGAACATCTATTACTTACGTAGACTTGTTCATTTTAGTTGTTTTCCCCACAAATTTGTTGTTTGCAAAACCTAGTTTAAAACACACTCGAACACTAAACCAGAGCTATTGAGTTTAACAAACACAGACTGAACCGAGAGTTAAGTTAGTACAATCAAGGAGAGTTGCCAGAATGTCTAAGAGGGGACTTCTTTATTGTATTAACTCAAACTATGCTACCCTTCCCTGGACACTTTACTGGCTTGACAAAGATTAATTAGATCACCCCATGAAAAAAATGGTTGACCATTCCAAACTGAAAAAGAAAATCAAGTCGATATTGTGTTTCTTATATTAACATAGCCCGTGTGTTGTCGAGGCTCGCAAGGGGAGTAAAGAATAGTAACACTGCGAACTACATGACATGTCGTAAGAGGCGACTCAGGTAGGTTCCTAGGGAAGATACCTAGTAAATAAAAGCGTCACAGAAATCAGATGTGCTGACCTACTTGAAGACGTATAACTGGCACAACGTACAATCGTTCTTATGATCAGATCACAAACAGATAACACGGAGTGATTTAACAAGTTGTCGATATGAAGCGTTCAAAGAAGAAAATATTAACATAAACTAATGGAACTTGAGTATTGTTGCATATTTTATATTCATTCAGTGGGATGCTATTTATTTTGTGGACATCACATTAATTAATTTTGTTTAACTCTCAAGACGATATTCAGTTATCAGCTATCAGTTATATGAGGACTATCATCATAGCACTCCGGACATGTCCAAAGGTGTTCCGATCTCCGCCTCAGCAAATCCAGCAGCGTCCAGCGGCCCAACACGCCAGTTCGATGTTGATTAATCAATCTCCTTGCATATTTAGTATGTCATTCTTTTCGGGTTTCACTAATATTGACACCCATCTCTCTCAATCTGGTCAGCGAGGTCAGACGATATTTTGAAGTAGTGTAATGACTAAACACGTAAAAGGTACTGTAGTTTTACAAAATACCAAAACAATAACAATACACCGCGACGTTTCGACCAAAAGGTCTTTATCAAACAAAGGATACACAAGAAGTGAAGAAATGCGTATTGTTTTTGTATTTTGTAAAACTACAGTATTTTGTTTTTACGTGTTTCGCCATTGCTACGTAATTTTACTGCAGTCTTCTCTTGTAAAGACGTAGTGTAAGTAAATAAGCCAACACAGACTTGTGGATAAGAACAGAACAGGAACCAATGACGACTCAGGTTGAGAGGAGAACATGGTGAGAAATCGGACATAACCACATAGAAGACACAGTCGAGTCTCACTAAACAATCACTTGTGGAAACCAAATAGGAAACGGAAAATAGGTCGTCTTAGACCTGGAGGCGGGTGTCTTCTTGAGGAACTGAAGGATGTTGGACTATCCTGGAAAGCCGTAAGGAAAATAGTCAGAAACTGAGATAAGTGGTTAACAACTGTTGAGGTCCGATGCTCCAAAAGGAGCGGAGAGAAATAAGCCAAGTAAATGCTTGAAAGAAATAAGAACATTATGCACGCGTATACATTCTACAAGATAGGTAAAGTAATTGAGAGATTTGTAATAATATATAATAGCAAAATAAGCCATTGAAAGGGAATGAAGCTCTCGTGAAACATATGCAACCAAACAAAAGAAAAGACAATTAGATAGCGGTAACCCCAAATCTACCACCTGTGAGTCCAAACAACTTTTGCTGTAAAGACGCTGTACGTGCAAACTAATAAAAAAATCATAATAAAATTTCTACAACATTTTACCATCCTCGACATTTCATCAAATACCCTCGCTTGTGCTACGGACTTCGTGTACTGCCGCTGAGATCTTCATGTGTAACAAAAACATAGACGTGCACAAGCTTATTCACCGAAATAAAAAGATAATAGGCCTATCAATCAATCAATTCAAATTATACAGGAAAAAACTGTGTGCATTCTAAGCCAAATGGTATTATTAGCAGAGCCGTTACAAGATATATCTCTCCTGCAACTTACAAAATATGAAACTAGTTTATTCACATATATATATATGTACTAGGGCGCAGATGGTTTACGTTGGTACCATAACTACGCATGAATTCATAGCGGACACACGCAAGAAATAGAAAAAGGAAGAAGTAGTTGACAAGTAAAAAATATGTGACAGCTCATTCCAACAGAAATGTATAGATCAACGTGACCCTGTTTAACTCTTTACATGCTTTCTTCACAAATTTAAAAAAACTATGTGACAGCTCATTCCAACAGAAATGTATAGATCAACGTGACCCTGTTTAACTCTTTACATGCTTTCTTCACAAAGTTAAAAAATATGTGACAGCTCATTCCAACAGAAATGTATAGATCAACGTGACCCTGTTTAACTCTTTACATGCCTTCTTCACAAAGTTATGAGTTTGTTTATTTTAAAACGTATACATTTCTGAAACAGTTTCTTCTTGATACTTCCAGCAATCTGCGTAGACACTTCGTCTCTATCGCATTACTTTTTTTGTTTTAATCGTTTGATATCAACATCTAGGTTTGGCACTAATAGCATAATGTCTAATTAAATATTCTTCTTATCAAGTCTATCTTGTAGTTAGTCAGAAATCAACAAATCACCGTCTTAGGCTCCGCACATGACACTGCAGATTGCAAGACAATCTCCATAAGCTGAAACCTGCTCAAACTGACCAATGCATATACCATTACAGCGCCCAGACTACTGAACACATTCTTCAAACATGTCCCCTCCTAACTCATTTGGGTTATCAAGCATGCCTTGTGAGACTAATCTGGAAGGGAAATTGTGGGACACTCGTGAAAACTTTTTGCTGACAACTGAATTCATGGAGGCAACTCATCTCGTTGTTTAGACTTCTGAACATAGGAACTGATAGCAGAAGTAGAAACCCTCTGTGTAGCCAGTAACGGTAGCAACTACAAAAAGCAGGATTACACTGATCTCCGCTTCGCTGTAAACGTTTACGCTTCAAACATCATTAAAGTAATTAAATTGTCGATGGGTTCAGCATAGAACTAAGTGACGCAAAACCTACTGTCTCCTGAGACAAAGAGGCCAATGATGATGAAATCTATTTAAAATAAGGAGTAATTATATCACACGGCAGATGAATCCCAGAAAAAAAGAGCCAAACAAAGATGTCATTCCAGAAAATAAAACACTTCTGCAAAGTATTTTCACCTGTTGCCCTAATAACATCTCAGAACTGTTACATCCTACTTCTATCCTACGACTTTCATGAAATTTCGTCAATTCTTTTACATGAAAAGTGTCAAGCTTCTACCCAAACCCAGTACAGTTGACAGGACACGGATAAGAGCCATATACAAAAAGGGGAGGGGGTGGGCGGAATTCAGTCCTTGTCTAGGGACCAAATACCACAAGTTATTTCAATTTGTCAATCGAAGGTCTGGACTCAGGAGACTTGGGGTTACATTGTTAAAACACAGTACATTTCTCTATTTTGATAGCGATGATATTCCCATGAGAAAAAATAATCATGGGATCATCAGATTCGGAAACAGAACCCAAGACTATCAGATCAGACTTTTTAAATATTTAAAACTTCATCTGTACACTGTTTTTATTATTATTATTATTATATGCTGTCTTTGTGCACCGTTGTACAGAATTTGGAGAGTTGTACAGAGGTGTACAGAAGGTAGAGAGTTTGTGTACTGTTGTACAGAAGGTAGAGAGTTTGTGCAACGTTGTACAGAAGGTAGAGAGTTTGTGTACTGCTGTACAGAAGGTGGAGAGTTTGTGTACTGTTGTACAGAAGGTGGAGAGTTTGTGTACTGTTGTACAGAAGGTGGAGAGTTTGTGCAACGTTGTACAGAAGATGGAGAGTTTGTGCAACGTTGTACAGAAGGTAAAGAGTGTGTGTACTGTTGTACAGAAGGTGGAGAGTTTGTGCACTGTTGTACAGAAGGTAGAGAGTTGGTGCACTGTTGTACAGAAGGTAAAGAGTGTGTGTACTGTTGTACAGAAGGTAGAGAGTTTGTGTACTGTTGTACAGAAGGTGGAGAGTTTGTGCAACGTTTTACAGAAGGTGGAGAGTTTGTGCAACGTTTTACAGAAGGTAAAGAGTTTGTGTACTGTTGTACAGAAGGCGGAGAGTTTGTGCAACGTTGTACAGAAAGTATAGAGTTTGTGCAACGCTTTACAGAAGGTAGAGAGTTTGTACAATGTTGAAATAGTGAATATAGAAAGAAAATATAATAAATTAAAACTCCATGTCAAGGGCAATACATTTAACCAAGTACAATAATTCAAATACTTAGGAAGCATTCACAGAGAATGAAAAACTAGATATAGAGCCTAGAGTATAACTAGCAAATATTTCAACCTATCAGATAGTCCCTTTATTAGGGCACCCAAACATCTCACTGACAGCTAAACAACCAATGATTAACAGAATTTTCAAGCCTACTTTGTGTTACCAGAGCCAAACGTAAACAACGAGTACAACACATTCGCAAAAAATAACTACTTGTAAAAACATATGAACTACATACGAAAAGTTACCAACAACACTAGAAAAGACAGTCACCAACATGAACTACATACGAAAAGTTACCAACAACACTAGAAAAGACAGTTACCAATAACACTAGAAAAGACAGTTACCAACAACACTAGAAAAGACAGTTACCAACAACACTAGAAAAGACAGTTACCAACAACACTAGAAAAGACAGTTACCAACAACACTAGAAAAGACAGTTACCAACAACACTAGAAAAGACAGTTACCAACAACACTAGAAAAGACAGTCACCAACTGATAAGAAAGAGAATATATTGGATGTGAGTTTAAAGTAAATTGAATTAAGTAACACCTTCACCGTTGTACAGGGTGTTCAACTTAAAAGCAGCCTGTGAATGGAGCTATTCTGGCATATATGTATGGAAATGGAAGGTTCAGTTATGACGTAGTATAGGTCAAGGTTGTGTGATGGTGTGTAATTGTAGTGCGGAAGGGGCGATGAACAAATGTGACGTAGGACAAGCTAGTCAGAACCGGTTTCAATAGTAAATAGACGAGATGCAATGCGTACCTGGCAAATTTATATTTATCACTGGGGCTGCTTTTATGTTGAACACCCTGTATTTCCAGACATAGATGCGCAAGTCGCTGTATATAGTCCAAACAACAAAGAGAAGTACGTTTAGAAACCAAACAGAAAGTAGCAAACTTGAGGTTCGTTTTCTACAGACCCGAAAGAAAACTGAATCAAATCAACAGTTAATCATCATCATCAGGTGCCGTCTCCACATCGAAGGTTGGCTGCAATGAATCTCCAGCATCCTCTGTCTTTCGCCTTGGTGTTGCACACTGCCAGACTGTAACCTGTCCATTTCTTAAAGTTTCCTCCCACTTATCTCTCGGTCTTCCTCTTGCTCTTCTCCCCTCAACTTCCCCTCTAGTAAATGTTTTATCATGGTGTCATGCCTTTTATGTGCCCAAAATACTTTACTTGTCTGAATTTTATTTCTCTTAATAATTGTTTCTTCATGCCTAGTTTTCCTAAAACTTGTTTATTTGTCTGTTTTTCTGTCCATGAAACTCTGCTTATTCTTCTATATATCCACATCTCAAATGCATCAATTCTGTCTTCTAACTGCTTGTTCATTGTCCATGTTTCCGAGCCATACATTAATATAGGATATATATAGCATTTGATCATTCTAATTTTTAGCCTGTTTGTGATTTGTTTGGATGTCAGTAACTTTCTCATACTATTGAAATTATCCTTGGCCATTCCTATTCTCTTTTTAATTTCAGTTATACATCTGCCATCATCTGTTATCATCTGACCGAGATAGGAGTAGCTTTTTACTTGATGTAGTAATTCTCCATGTATTTTTATATTCATTTTAGGTTTTCCATTTCCTTGTTGATTACCATAGTTTTTGTTTTCTGTATGTTAATGTCTAATCCATATTCCTTGCTAGTTCTGTCCAATTGGTCCACTAATTCTTGTAGATCTTGTTCATTTTCTGCTACCAATACTGTGTCATCTGCATATCTTAAGTTATTTATTATTTTTCCATTGATCTTGAGTCCTGGCATTCCCTCTAGTTGTTTGAAGATTTTCTCTGTGTAGATGTTAAATAGGCTTGGTGACAGTATGCATCCTTGTCTCACTCCTCTCTTTATGTCTATGTATGGAGAGTAGCTATTTTCATATTTTATTATTGCTGTCTGTTCCCAGTATATGTTACTTATTAGTCTGATATCATCCCCATCTAGGCCTATTTCTTGTAGACATATGATTAGCTTTTCATGTTGGACTCTGTCAAAAGCTTTGCTATAATCGATGAAACACAAGTAGATACTTTTTGCACTTCTATATACTTGTCAGCGAGTAGTCTTATACAAAGTATTGCCTCTCTTGTTCCTCTGTTCTTTCTAAAGCCAAACTGTTCTTCTCCTACTTCTATGTTACAGTTAATAAACATAAACATTTCAATCAAGCGACAACAGATAAATTGCATATTTATACGTATACCAACTCTCTGTTCTTCTTTTTCTTTCTTTCATCGTCACACTGTTACCGGGTTGTTGCCGAGTGTTGTGGTTTTCTGTTTTTGTCTTGTGCTATTTTTTTTCGTGGTCTTCCTCTCTCCTTCTTTCCTGATATTATGTTTTAGAAGACTGTATACTGTGGAGTTTGGATGCATTCTTTTAAGTGGCCAAACCATTTCATTCTTTGTTTCTCAATGTAATTCAAGCAAGGTTATGTGCCAACTTTCTTTCTTATGCTGATGTTGGTGACTATTTTTTCTGGTGTTGTTTTGGGAACTTTTTCGCGGACACCGCATTTCAAATATATTTATTTGTGAAATGCTATCACTGTCTCTGTTACCAACGTGAAACATGGTCCCTAACTAAATCCCAAGAGAGAAAGATCACAACGTGTGAAATGCTATCACTGTCTCTGTTATCAACGTGAAACATTGCCCCTAACTAAATCCCAAGAGAGAAAGATCACAACGTGTGAAATGAACTGTTTAAGAAATGCCGTCAATGTTACTCGACGGGATTGAATGAGAAATGAGAACAGAAATGTTGAAATCACACCATGCGTCCAACATAAAGAGAAAAAGAACAAATAAAATGGTTCAGTCGCCTAATGAGAATGAAGCCAGACTTACTACCATCTCTCGACCTGTAGCCCGTGAGCAGAGCCCGATGAAGACAAAGACCTTGATGGATAGATAATATCACAGATATTCTGTCACAATAAAGACTAACAACTACAGATGCAACACACATGGCACAGGATATGAAAATGAAACTCCCCACGCCGCTTCACAGCTCATGGGGATAAGACAACAGTTGTTCTGTTTTGTCTTTCATTGACTGTCATAATAAACAAGAGAAGTCAAAACATCACATCACTAAATTTCTTTCTTTCTCGAATCCTGTTTGCCTCACAGCGTCAGGTCAAGAAGAGATTTCTAAAACAGGCCCTAGTATGCGCTTTGTAAATAGTCTCTTTCGTCGCCTCTGTTATCTCTGAGGTTCATCTTTTGCGTGGCCGTCCTTTTGCTTTGTACCCATTGTATCGGAGCAGCATTGCTCTTTGAGGTGCACTGTCTGATGGTAATCTGCTTACGTGGCCGAACCATTTATTTTGTTGTTTCTTGATGATGTCTAGTACTGATGTTGTACCCACTTTTTTCCTGATGTCTTCATTTCTCAACCGGTCTCTTTTTGTTACACCCAGCATTCTGCGTAGACACTTCATCTCTGTCGTGACTAGTTTTCTTCTATCGTTTGTTGTCAGCGTCCAGGTCTGGCACTGGTAGCATAATGTGGGAGAAAGATTGTGTTGAACATTGCTCTTTTTGTGTTCATGGTTCATGTTTGCATCTTAAAAGAGACGCCATTTGCCCTATCATTTGATTTGCTTTGTTGCATCTGTGTTGAATTTCATTAGTTATTCTTCCGTTTGCTGAAAAAAATGCTCCCCAGGTATGTGAAGTCTTTTACTTGATTTAGTGGGCGATTGTCGATGGAGATATTGGTAGTTCTTTCCTCTCTCGCGAATGTCATTACTTCTGTTTTATCAATGTTTATTCTCATGTTGTATTCGTTACATGCTAACTGGAGTCTGTTGATGTGTTGTTGTGGCTGTTCTTCTGTTGTTGATATGATTGCCTGATCGTCTGCAAAGAAATTCATTTAAGAGCTCTCCGAGGTTGTTTCCTTCGCTGGTGTTAGCTATTTTACAGATGTGGTCAATATACGTGATAAACTGCAGCGGGGATAGTTCGCAACCTTGTCTTACTCCTGACCCTATGTGAAACTTTTCTGATAATCCTGTATTTGTTCTAATCGTACATTGGCTGTTAGTATAAATGCTCTTGCAAAGGTTGATTAGGTGGTCATTAACCCCATAGGTCACTAAATATGACTTTGGCTAAAAGTTCAATGGGACGATGAAAAACATCTCCTAAAGGATCGGGTATTATCCAAGTAACAGGTCAGACGAAAAACAGATGATATAAATGAGTGGCTCAATTTATCGATCTCCTTCTCTCTATCTCTATCTGGTCAACGTTTTCAGCTCAACGTAGTAGATGAGCAACTTAGTGAAAGTAAAAGAAAAGGGACTAGACGGGATAAATACAGTTATCAGATTGAATTCTCTTTCTCAGTCTTTCTCTCTCTTTCTCTCTCTTTCTCTCTCTTTCTCTCTCTTTCTCTCTCTTTCTCTCTCTTTCTCTCTCTTTCTTTCGTCCTCTCCTGTTAATCTCTACACTCTTCTTCTTCTTCGAACGCTACATATCGATCACTTGTTAAACCACTCTGTGATTTGTATGTGATCTGAGTCTAAGAGCGATTGTACGTTTTGCCAGTTATGCGCCTGCAAGATATGCCCATCCGATTTCTGCGATGCTTTTTATTTACTAGGGTAGCTTCCCTATGTCTTAGATCAGTCGCCTCTTACGACATGTCTTGTAGGTCGCAGTGGTACTATTCTTTGCTTCCCTTGCGGGCCATGGCACCACACGAGTGTTAATGAGTTTATAAATACCGCTAAGGGATGAGCGTTGTTTACAAACATGATCAACTGCACCAGGTGGTATTGCAAAGTAAGCAAGACATGTAAGCTAAATTACATTTAATACACCTCTTACTACACAAACTAGCCTGGTCATATTACCTACCTTACCACACACAGACTGATCTGACCTGACCTATTCTAATACACACATTTTTAATTTTCCGTTACCAGGAAGTGAGATAAATCTGCACATGTTACATGTAACTTTAGAATCGTTTATCACTCTATCTTCAGTCCTTGCCGCGCCCAAGTCACATAAGGCAGAGACTTTAAAAAATGTATACTTAAATTACCAGTTTAGGTTTTTTACTCTCTGCTTCTGTAGCTTTTTACATCTTATCAGAGTGAGGTCCAAGTCATATCGCATTGCAGAATACCCAAACGACTCTTTTATGGTGAGCTGCAAAGTGGTAAATGCTCACAGGGGGCCAGAAAAAGCGATTCAAAGATACACTCAAGAACTCGATGAAATCTTTTGGCATAGATGTTAACAACTGGGAGAATGCTGCTCAAGACAGATCAGCCTGGCGCACACTTCTTCGACACGGTTCCTCGGCCTGCGAGGCAGATAGAACAGCACGGATGGAGCAAAGACGTCAAAACAGAAAGGCAGTAAAACTTCCCACATATGCAAGTATACCTTGCCCACACTGTACACGAACATTTCAAGCACGTATCGGGCTCACTAGTCATCTACGCACACACAGACAAACATAGCGCAACTACATTCCCTTGGATGAAAATTTGTGTTGTCATCATCACCCATGATGGACGAGCATCATCGCATTGGAGGGTCCTAGTCCTATCGGAGACGGACGATAAAACGTAGATCCTGTGTTCAAGTTGAGCACGTAAAAACCCTCAGCAGTTCAAAATTGAAAATAGCAAGCAACAAAGCACCTGTTCGGGTAAAATTCATTAGAAAGGTTAGAAAGTAAATAAAAATTCCTACAAAATATTTTGACCATTTTCTAAATTACATCGTGGGCCCTTCGTTGCTACGGGGTTCGCCCACTGCCGCTGAGATCTTCCTGTGTAAGAAAGAGATCGGATAACACATGGTTAATCACTGAAGTTCAATGATAATTGTTCTGTCAATCAATCAGTGTAGGGCGTAGGCCAACTTTACCCCTTTTGATGATCTATAACGACATGCGTGAGATGATAGTTATTATATTCTCTGCTACCCCTGAACCCACATTCTGGATCACTTTACCATAGCCCTAATTTTTCCATCGTTTTCCAGTATCGCTAGTTGTAAGCTAAATCTATTGGAATAAAGAAACATTAAATCACAAAGTCTGCGTGTCATGTAACAATTTACCTGGATGAGGTTTCAAACTCACACGCTCTATTCTTAATGCTTTTGTGGATAGCTTGAAATAATCCTGAAGATCAGTTAATGGATCAAATTGAAACAGTTGATTTCAATCACAGCACTCGGTTGGAAGTCAAAACATGTAACGTGTAACTGGATGATTTCTCTTGTAGAACATCAACCGATTTTCTTATATATATTCTTGGTTTTCAGATCTATTTTAATAGTTTGTTATATGTGTTCAGATTTAGAGAAAGCAAGGGGGTTGTTTTGATAATTTTTTTCTCAACGTTCACTTGTTTTACAAGTTAAACAATGTTATTTATGATGCATTTTGCAATTATGTGAGCGAATAGTCTATTTATATGAGTATACATTTAATTTGTTTCACTGCCTCTGTTATTTGATTTCACTGCCTTTGTTATTTGATTTCACTGCCTCTGTTATTTGATTTCACTGCCTCTGTTATTTGATTTCACTGCCTCTGAGGCAAAACATGATTAGAGAAAAGAACCAAATGCCGCAGCCTGCGCTCGTTTGCTTGTCCCATTTTCTCAAGTGCCCGTAGACTGTGCCACGATTTGTTTCAGTGAAAATTATCGTTAGACACGTGATTGTTTTATGTATCTACCTGCTTCTGTTTGTCGTAATATCCTGTCTCATTAAACTGACAATGCAGACGAAATGAACAAGATTAAATGGAGAACATATATTGGTTTTCCCCACAAACAAATGAAGAAATTGCGTTGCGCTACATACAAACCTACAAAAATGATATAGTTAACACATTCATTTTCTAAGCGTAATGATGGGAGTATCAAGAAGAGACTGGTTTAGAAATGAAGACATCGGATACAAACTGGGTACAACAATTGTACTGAACTTCATTAAAAAAAAAAACAAGTTAAATGGTTCGGCCACATAAGCAGATTACCAACAGTCAGTGTGAGAGTAGATTACTCAAAGAGTAATGCTACTTCCGTACAGTGAATACAAATCAAAACACCGTCTACGCAAAAGGTGAATCTCAGAAATAACAGAGGCAGTGAAAAACACTTTTTGTAGAAAACACTTCTTATCCTGACGCTGTGAGGGCAAAACATGATTAGAGAAAAAAAAAGAACCAAATGCCGCAGCCTGCGCTCGTTTGCTTGTCCCGTTTTCTCAAGTGCCCGTAGACTGTGCCACGATTTGTTTCCTTGTTAAATTTGCTAAATATTTACATGATTGCATTCTGATCGCTACCAGTTCTGTATTTACCGAAGTGGAAAAAATTACATTTATATTTCTATATTCACCGGCAGATTGAACAATTTAATCGGTCACATTTTTTTTTTATGTGTTATTTCATGTATTAAGTTACAGATTTCATATTTTATCTGACAATTTGTGCTTGTTAGATGTCTGCGAAAAATAATGAACTTAAAATGGAACGAATTCAGGAGAAGTGATGAAATCAGAGAAATGTCTGGTCAACCACTAGTAACAACTGTTATAAGAAAGAGAAGATGGAGATATGTTAGATAAACCTTGAGAAGAAATGATCAAAGAATATCAAGGCAGGCATTGAAGTGGGATGCAAAGGATTCAAGAAAGAGAGGACGACATAAGGAGACACTGAAACGAACTTTGATGAGAGAGACAAGAAATATCGGTGTTAGTTTCGTGGAGGAGATTGAGCGATGTTGCCCAGGGTATAGCGGTACGGAGAAATTGCTTGCATGTCCTATGTAACGTATAACGGTACGAGAGGAATTATTTATGTGCCTGTTAAACCTGAACACTTAGCAAATCAGCAGAAATATAGCTATGCTTATGTGTGCAAATGATGTACAAGAATCTTTAGTAAATGTCTTAAAGTTTAATTTGAATTCATCGGTTGAATTGTTTTATAGCACCTCGTCGTGTTCGATCGAGTGAACAATGCCAACATCCGGTTTAAATTTATCGTGTTATAACACATATTCGGTGAAAATTATCGTTAGACACGTGATTGTTTTATGTTTACAGTTTGAGACAGAACAGCGGCGACATACTTGCAACAACGACCTGTCCAGGTACAGATCAATGTCGTGCATACAACGCATTCGGGGCATTTCCTGGCTTGACACACCAAACAGTAAATCACAGTAAACATTGTCGAACCGAATACAAGAAAAAAACAAAGAATAAAGAGGTAATGTAAGACTGCAAAAAATGCAACAATCGAAACAACGGATCGCACTGCATGGCACATACTCGATTCATACATTGAACGCAATCTCTATAGCAGTCTTCAAGATATTGTCCTATTATGACTACCAGCTTAACTTTGTATTGATTTTATGTTCATTGAAGAACTATTGTTAGAGCTTAAAAGTTGATGTTTACATCACAATATATACCAATTTTATCAATTATATGAGGATTATCTTAGTAGCACTCCGGACATGTCTAAATGTGCTCAGATCTCCGCCTCAACAATACAGCAGCCCAGCGACCCACACACCAGTTCCTTGTTAATTTCGTTATTGTCGCTCTGTACCAATGACGGTGTGGGACAGATTAGCGTAATGCATAAGCGTTCGCGTATCGACTCGGACACAAGAGGGTTGTGGGTTCCATCCCACACGCGACGTTCAACACGGGAGGAAAGGAACTGTCACTCCTGCTTACTAGATACTAGGGTCTAGAAATATGAAGGGACATGCACTTCGTACCTAAGTTCTGTAAAAGCTGTGGGAATTATTTTTTTTAATAACCAAAGTCGATACACCCATCTTTCTCAGTGTGGTCTGGGAGTGAGATTCACAACACCGAAACTCCTCTGTTTGGATAGGCTCTCTTTAAAATCATTTCGGTCCATTGCAGTTTCCATCGATATGGTAGCCGTCCCTGCCAATCTATCAGCTCGTTCATTACGCCTGATTCCAGCTTGCACGGAGAAAAATGAAGGCGATTTCTCCGATCCCAGCCGGTGATTTCTCCACCCAGCTCTGTCTCACCATTGCTGATTCAACTTTACGAATCATACTCATGGAGTCACCGAGTATAAAAACACGAGAGTAGTTATGAGTAATGCCAACCACTTCGACGTTTTTTTGTGTACACTGTCATAACTCTTATAACTCATAAGATTGTATTCGCATGAATTAACCGACTATTACCGAATGGTTGACTATTGATAACACATAAAACATCGAAAATTACAGTATTTTGGTCACATAAAACGTCCTGGCGGCTTGAAGAAGCATGAACACCATGGCACCGGCGAGGGTCACCGGTGTAATTTTTTGAGGATTATGGAAATTTGTACATTTCTGTGCAGAAGAGCCGAGTCATATGGGGAAGCAAACTGCAATGAAATCAATCCTTGGCCAAGTCATATGGGGAAACAGTGCAATTAAATCAATCCTTGGCCAAGTCATATGGGGAAACAGTGCAATGTAATCAATCCTTGGCCGAGTCATATGGAGAAAAAAGTGCAATGTAATGAATCCTTGGCGAGTCATATGGGAAACAGTGCAATGAAATCAATCCTTGGCCAAGTCATATGGGGAAAAAGTGCAATGTAATCAATCCTTGGCCAAGTCATATGGGGAAAAAGTGCAATGTAATGAATCCTTGGCCAAGTCATATGGGGGAAAAGTGCAATGAAATCAATCCTTGGCCGAGTCATATGGGGAAACACAGTACAATGTAATCAATCCTTGGCCAAGTCATATGGGGAAAAAGTGCAATGAAATCAATCCTTGGCCGAGTCATATGGGGAAACACAGTACAATGTAATGAATCCTTGGCCAAGTCATATGGGGAAAAAGTGCAATGAAATCAATCCTTGGCCGAGTCATATGGGGAAACACAGTACAATGTAATCAATCCTTGGCCAAGTCATATGGGGAAAAAGTGCAATGTAATGAATCCTTGGCCAAGTCATATGGGGAAACACAGTACAATGAAATCAATTCTTGGCCTTTGAACATCTTTAAGATAAATATTCTTAAATGTCACTAGTTGTAAACGTGACTGACCTTAAATGTTGATTCATTGGTTGGACCATCATCATTGTACTTCGGTGAGTAATCATGTGTGCTCCGATCTCTTTCTTACATAGAAAGACCTTAACGGCTTTGTACAAGCTCTGTAGCACCGGCTAGGGTCCCTGGTGTAGTTTTGAAGATGGTAAAATATTTTGTAGGAATTTTATTTGTAATCTGTCTAATCAAATTTGCACGGCAACAGCTTTTCAGCCTGCTATTCTCGATTTTGAACTGTCAAAGGTTCTTTTACAGGCTCAGCTTGAACACAGGACCTATGTTTTATTGTCCATCTCCGATAGGACTAGGAACTCAATCTCACCTGTACTGGAAAAATATCCCAATCGCTCCATGAGGAAGCGAACCGGGTACTTTTGGAATTAGAGGCAAGCACCTAACCTCTACGCCAGAGAGAATTACTGAGACCATCTTCGTGACTGGTCTTACACGGAACGACATAAAAGTAGTAACTACTGTTGGCTGCCGTCTTCTTCTCTTCCACCATTTACTTCTTTATAGAAGTGATGTGGTGGAAATGTAGTGATCTTGTGTGTGCTTGTTCTTTCTTCCACCATTTACTTCTTTATAGAAGTGTTGGGGGTGAAACGTAGTGATCTTGTGTGTGCTTGTTCTTCTCTTCCACCATTTACTTCTTTATAGAAATGTTGGGGTGGAAATGTAGTGATCTTGTGTGTGCTTGTTCTAATGAACTTTGTAAGCTGTTATTCATTTTCTTAAGGCTGTTCTTGATGCCGTAGCTCCATCGTTTGCATGGTCTTCCTCTTGCTCTGTACTTGTTATATCTTTTCAGTGTGGCTCTCTGTGGTAGATGCCATAACTTGATATGGTTGGCTACTGTAACGTATTTAAATCATCAACAACAGAAATAAAAAAAATGTTATGAAATCTAGTCCATTGTTTAATTTCAGTTAATATTTGACAAATCTATCCAAAGAAATCTATCCGATGAAATTTACTGACACATTTTGTAAGTTTCCATTATAATCCTATCTAATAATTGTACCGATACATGAAGTTTAAAAATTATCACCAACTGAAACAGAAGGAAAGTAAACAAATTATAGCAATAATAGATGGTTTCTATAAGTATTTTGTTTGGTAAGCAGGACTAACTAGCAGGAAAATGTATCACAAGTAAATACTAAACATTTGAAGCAAATACTAAACATTTGAAACAAACACTAACAGACACAATACATAAACTAACAATAAGTTTAGTAATTAATGTGGATAATTAGAGTTATGTTCACTCATAATTTTTGTCTTCTTTCTTTTATTCTTTTGCCGTTAGGTTTGGCATGTTTAACTGATGTATTAGTTTCCGAGATAGTGCATGCTCGGTCGTTTGATATGATATTGTGGAGTTTTAAGATGTCTGTAACTCCATTAATTAATTTTTTTTTTTGGTCTGCTTCTTCTTTTCATGATTCAATTTTCAGTTTATCTAAAGGGTCTCCAGTTTGTATGCTCTGGAAACTGGTGTATTTGGGTTAGGCATCGTATGTTTAACTGATGCTCGGTCGCTTGATATGATCTGGTATTGTGGAGTTTCAAGATGTCTGTAACTCAATTAATTCATCTTTTTTTCTTGGTCTGCTCCTGCCTTTTGATGATTCTATTTTCAGCTTGTCTAAAGGGTCTCCAGCTTGTATGCTCTTGCAACTGGTGTATTCAGGTTCATTCTCACAAAGTGGCCAAAACATTTGAGTCTGTTTTAGAATTTTTTTATTACTAAATTAAAACACGACTGTGTGAGCAGATCATCTGTAGAAGACTACCTGCAGGAGGGTTGGTTAACTGTTGTGGCCAGCAGACAACTTGCAAGATTGTTGGTTAACTGTTGTGGCCAGCAGACAACATGCAAGATTGTTGGTTAACTGTTGTAGCAAGCAGACTATTTGCAAGGGGGCTAACTCTGGCGATCAGCAGACAACTTGTAAAGAGGCTAACTGTTGCATATTTTTTTTCCTGATCCAGAAGCACTTGAGCTTACAGCTCTTCGGCTCGGTGCCATGGACATCGTAACCCTTCAGTTCGGTGCCACAAACACCCTAAATCTGGAGAACCTGTGGTTTTCTGCCAGCCCGCGGAATTGAACCGCACTCACATGGGGCTTTTCACCTGTCGTCCAACGCGCTACGAACACACTGGGCAGGCGGGCAACTGTTGCATTCAGCACAACTTTCTAGGGGAAAGGGGTTATCTGTTGCAGTCACTACTGGCATATGGGTTAACTGTTGCAGTCAGCACACTACTAGTGAGGAAGTTGAACTTATGTGATATTTCTGATATTTCTAACAAGAATACACAGAACAGCAATTTATATCTATGAAATACATGTACACACTACAAGAACATCTACTAAGTTTATATAGTAAGTAAAGTAAATATTCTGTTTTTATATGGTATTCATCATCATCATCATCAAGTGCCATGCCAGATGGCGTATGCAATCATGGATCTCCACAAATGTCAATCCTTGATGCTGACTGTCAGTTCGGATGCAGACACTCTTCTGTGCCATAAAAGTCAGACTATCTAGAATTTTCTCTCATCTTACTCTGTCTCATCTTCCATTGATTTTATCCGTTCTCATAATGTGTTCTAAACCATATGTCTGACAAATAATGACTGCCACTTTTTCATATTGGTAAGTTTTCTCTGTGCCTTGACCTCTTTTGACACATCAAGATGATCATTTTAGGAAGTCCATGGGATTCTTAGCATTCACCTGTAAAACTCCATCTCTGTGGCCTTCAGAGATTTTACTATCTATTTATTGTCCATGACTTGCATTCAGGTTAGTATTGGCACTTGCACTGAATAATTCTCTGACTTATATAGGCAATAACGTGTTGCGTATGTTTTTCATATTCTGGAATATAACAGTTCTCTGCTAGTGTCAGCAGGCGGAACAAACATCAGAGCATGTCCTGCATGTGACCTGAGAAGCAACATGTGGCAACACACTCAGTCGACCTAAAAACTAAGCTTTGGGGAAACCTGACAGACCTGAAACTGATTGCCCAGTTTGGGGTCTATAATAAATTTTGCGCATGACAAGAGATCGCTGAAAAAGAAAAATATTCTGGAATGTTATTTTGCCTGACCTATTCTACTGTTTATTTTTTATCTGCATCTACAATATGATGTTATCAGGGTGATAGGTTAACCCCTTCAACCTTCTGAGCCGATATACTGGCTCCCAGTATTTGTTAAAATGAAGCAACGCCAGTACACTGGCTTATTTCAGTATGCATTGCAACAGGAATGCATCCAGATCTAGAAAGAAATGATGTGTGAAAGGGTTAATATGGTGTTAAACCTGTATTTTTCTTTGACCAACATCACACGATAAATGATGTGGTCGACATCATACCATTTAAAAGCCCAACAATTTGAAAATCATAAAAAATTCCCTCAAACAAATCCAAAATACAAGAATTAATTATTGAAGATTGTTGGTTCAAGTAGTAACATGTCCCTTGCAGAACGTCACTTTCATCACAGCCTGCCTAAAAAAATTATGTCTCTAGCAAGTTCTTGCAGCTCTTCCAGTGTCATGTTCAACGTTTAACAAGGCCAAAATAATTCATCTTCCGGGACATGATATTATTTATGAGCCAATGTTCCTCAATATGCAGTTCTTGTAGAAGATTGTTGGTTATTTAAAAAAATGGAACAATGAAAAGTGAAGCACTTTGGTCATATAGGATGTTACGAAGGCTTGAAGAAGTCAATCATGGACAGGTATATAACATGAAAATGAAGAAAAAAAGGAAGGTCAAAAAGAAGATAAGTACAAGTTCTGATAGAAATGAATTACAAAATATCTGCATCAGTTGTGGAGCACTTTTCATATGATGGAGAGATATTTATGTGAGTTGTCATGGGAATAATGTTGCGTAAGAGATATGCTACTAAATGAATAAGTGAACTAACTTCTCTTCCAGCATTTACTTCTTGATAGAAGTGTTGGGTTGAATGTAATGATCTTGGGTGTGCTTATTCTAAAGCACTTTATAAGCTGTTATTCATTTTCTTAAGGCTGTTCTTGATGCAGTGACTATCTTTTGCATGGTCTTTCTCTTGCTCTGTACTCATATTTTTTCAGTGTGGCTCTCTGTGGTAGTGAACTAACTATATAATGAAAATATGCACTGTTGATAATGAAAATATACCAGAGCATGTCCTGGGCATGCAGGTGTTTGTGGCAATGAGAGAGCGGACAGGCTTGCATCAACAGTATCGAGTGTTGGGGAGTTGTAGATGGATAAGGGGGATGTTCTTCGGTCTCTTTGCGACTGTTGGATGAAGACACTAAAACAGATGTTGAATCGATCCACCAATTTAAGCTATTTGGAGCTACCCATTGTACGAGTAGAACTGGATTCCTGAGGGGCAGAGTGAGGAGTGTATTTAACCAGCGAACCACGGGAACCATCAATATGCATACTCTTCTATATCTGTTGGGGAAGACTAAGCACCTGAGCCGGAGTGCAATGATGTAGTAACCAATAACCAATGCACTGTTGGACAATATTTCCGAATTCTGTAACAGAGCATATATAAGGTAACTTGTTTACATCAAGGCTAGCATTTAAATTTACAAGTCATTTCTTGGACTCTATCTTTCTTGTATGTCGAGGATTATCTGTAGTTCATTTTTGAGTGTGTACAACAAAGAAATATGGACATGTACAACTGTTATCTTACCAGATCTCTTGTCAATATTTTTTTCCGAGATGTGTTTTTTCAGGAATTGTATCTGGAATTTGAACCTGAAGACTTGCTTCAAAAGGTAAATGACATTCCCATAGCATTTATTTATAAGGCAATAAAGATGTAAGGTTTGATGAGATCTCACAGGACTACAAGGCATTTCAAATGTCTTCCTCTCTTCAACAGAAAGTTAAAAATAAAATTTGCATGCGTCACAATGACTTAACTTACAAATTTGAAAATGAAACAAGTTTATTGTTAAATCTGTCCATAGCAAAATGAAGCAAAGATATGGTTGCATGCTAGTATTTAGCAGTAAACATTTTGTTTAGTTGATTGATTGGACCATCATCATTGCATCTCGGTGAGTAACCATGTGTGCTCCGATCTCTTTCTTACACAAGATGTTCTCAGCTGCAGTACATGAACTCTGTAGCACCGGTGAGGGTCCCTGATGTAATTTTGAAGATGAAGATATTTTTGTAGGAATTTTATTTTTTCTAATGAATTTTGCCAAGGCAGCAGCTTTTCAGCCTGTTCTTATAGATTTTGAACAGTCAAAGGTTCTTTTACTGCTCAAATTGAACACTGGACCTATGTTTTATCGTCCGTCTCCGATAGGACTAGGAACTCGATCTCACTTATCAGGGATCTCTGGAAAAATATCCAGATGGCTCCATGATGGAGCAAACCTGGTACCTTTGGCACGAGAGATGAGCAACTAACCGCTACACCACAGAGACCCTTTCTTTGTTATGTTTAGTTAGTATTGATAATTTGGGGGTCGTTTTGGCAAAGTGGTTAAGATGTTTGCCTGGCGATCTGAAGGTTGTAGGTTTGAATCTGGACTGTCACATGCGCAATTTTTCTGGAGATTCCTAGGTTTGTTTCGGAGCTAGGAGTTTGTGCTTTGTGCAACACTCTCGGCAGGTGGCTTGCCATTTCTGCAGAGAGGAACGGAGCCATATGGGGAAACCAGGTGCAAAAAACTACAAATAACCACACGTGAAATGTGATGCCTACGAAAAGTTATCAACAACACCAGAAGTCTTTTCTGGTTCACCAACATCAGAGTAAGAAAGATAGTTGGGACAGAACCTTGCTTGAACTACATTGAGAAACAAAGAATGAAGGGTCACTTAATAAGAATGCAACCAAACTATACAGTCTTCAACAACAGAACATCAGAAAAGAAGACAAGAGGAAGACCACAAAAAAGATAGTTAGATGGCATAGCAGAATCCTGTAAAAAAAAAAAAAGCAAAAAATAACACAATCACCCAAGCCACTAAAGATGTGCAAGACAAAAATAGAAAACCGCAACACTGGGCAACAACCCAGTAACAGTGTGATGACAAGAGAATAAGCCATGTCCATCTAAGCATGCTGCACTCATCACAGTCTGTATGAATGACCTTCAATCTCTAGTCATTTCTCCCATCTCCTCCATCACCATGTTACGATTGCCTTAATGTGCAGTGACAACCCAAGATGTTGGTGGCAACAGCATCATCTTGGTCATTCCCTGCCACATCATCCAGGAACCAAGAAACCTATGTCTTTTAATCAGTCTCTTAAACTAATAATTAATTCCATTATAAATTCCTATATATTACCATTTGTGAAGAAATTACATATAGAAATCATTCTACTTTGTCAAACAAAGAATTCATCGATAAAAACTGGGTGTAGAAAAACCATAACTGAAAATTTTATAACAAATTCAAGCACAAGAAAAAAACAACAATGATCATCACAATTTTGTTAAGGATGGTGGGGGGATGGGTGCCTTCCATTATCGTTCTCTCCAAACCACTGTGAGGTTTAACGTGGCTAAAATATTTCATCTTTTGGAACATAGTGTTATTTATGAGCTCTTCAATATGCAAGTCTTGTAGGATGTCTTTGTTTTTCTCTTCTCTGTTCAGGATGTTCTAAGAACTTTTCTGTAACACTTTGTTTCTAAAGCATCAATTTAGCTGAAGAGAATAATGAATATATTTTCTAGCTCTTCAGTATTTTTCTGCATCATCTGATTTTTTTTATAAAACTGATTATGACCCCCTTAACCCTTGGCATTAAGATATTTTGATCAAGTCCCTTTTTATTATCAAAGAAAACACATTAATGCTGATGTTACATCAAAAGAACAAATATTGTGTGTGAACACCTAACAAAATTGTAATTTTTTGGTTATTTAAGAACAGTAAAATATTACTGAAACATTTTTGTAACATTGTTTTAAAATACTCTCTGTATGAAAAACAATGAATTTTTAGCAAGGAGTCACATCTTAATTTTCTTGTTCGTAAAGTCAACCCACTCTCATATAACCAAAGAAGACTTGCTCTTAAGTTTTAAAGAGATGTCTTGGCTTAAAGAGGTTCAATCAATCGCCTTGTCTGCCGGTGTAGGCGATAAGGTCTCTCCACAACTTCTCATGGGTACTGTGAGCAAATGGACTTTGGGATGGCTGCTGCAACGGAGGACAGAGCACGAATGGGAATGCCCAATGTGCCATGACGTCGATCGCATAACATAACATAACAACTTTCTCTCCCTGGTGCAGTTAATCAGTTCTGATGTCAATCTTTTATCAACGTCGATGTCAGACCATCCAACATCTTCTCCCTCTGCCTTCCATGATCTCTCCTTCCCTGAATGTTACCCATTGTCCCCAAATTTTCTAAACCTTCTCTTCGCATTATATGCCTGAAGAACCTTGATTGTCTAATTCTCATTCTTTTTTTATAAGGTTTCTTTGTATGCAGGCCTGATTTAAAACATCATTTGTTTTCTTCGTTAAACACAGAATTTTCAGCATTCTTCTGTAAAACAACATCTCAGTATCTTATTGATTGCTTGTTCATTGTCCATGATTTGCTGCCACACATAAGTATTGGTCAAATATAGCACTGGAGTACTTGTTTCCGCAGTGTCATTGGTAGTGAATTCACACTTAAGTGTATTTTTCAAAGAGGTTATAAAACAAAGCAGCAAAGATAGCGTATAAAATATATTAAAAGAAAGTTTGTCCCAGAATGGTATTTGTCATGTAAGCTTTCTCTGGTAATCATAAGTTTATAAATTTTGTAACAGATCAGCAGCCATTTATTTAGTATTGAAATTAAAACGAATAAGAAGCTGCTATCTTTTGCTACCGACTTCTATATTTTGTAAAATTTCTCATTAGCATGCATTTGCAGGTTCAACTATATACAATGTGTATGATGGAGCCAATAATTTTCCTTACAGGAGCTAATGTAAGACAAATTCGTGTACCTCCCTCAATATTCATCACAGACTCATCTTCTTCTTCTTTTGTCGTCACACTGCTACCGGGTTGTTGCCCAGTGTCGTGGTTTTCTGTTTTTGTCTTGCGCTGTTCTGGTGGCTTGTGTGATTGTTATCTTTGCTCTTTCACAGGATTCTGCTACGCCATCTAACCATCTTTTCGTGGTCTTCCTCTTGCCTTCTTTCCCGATGTTCTGTTGTAGAAGACTCTGTATACTGTGGAGTTTGGATGCATTCTTATTAAGTGGCCAAACCACTTCATTCTTTGTTTCTCTATGTAATTCAAGCAAGGTTTTGTGCCAACTTTCTTTCTTATGATGATGGTGATTCTGTCTTTTCTTGTGTTGTTGATAACTTTTCGCAGGCAACGCATTTCACATGTAGTTATTTTGTGTGACTGCGCTTTGCTCAATGTCCATGTTTGGCTCTGGTAACACAAAGTAGGTATAAAAAAGCTGTTGATCATCTGTTGCTTAGCTGCCTGTGAAATTTTTGGGTGCCTTAATGGGGCTAGCTGGTAGGTTACAGCATTTGCTTTTTGTACTCAGCCTCTATCTCTCTATCCAGTTTCCGTCTTCTGTGAATATGCTTCCTAAGTATTTGAATTCTTTCACTTGGTTTATTTTAGTGTCATTGACATGGATGTCTAGATTATTATGTTTTCTTCCCATATTCATTATTTCTGTTTTAGTGTTGTTGATTTTCATGTCATGTTTTTCACAATTTTTGTTCAAGGTGTCAATATGATGTTGTAGATCTTGTTCATTTTGATGTATCAGGCACTGATCATCTGCAAAAAGCAGTTCATTATTTCATCATTATCTGAATTTGACTCTTGAAATAAAGAGTAGTGGTGAGAGGACACAACCTTGTCTAACACCTGATTTAATGGAGAACCAGTCGGTCATTCCTTCTGTTGTTCTTACTGTACTCTGGCTATCTTGATATAAGGCCATGATATTACCTAACAGTTGTCCCTGGACGCCATATTCTTCAAAGGATCTTCCATAGTTTGCACCTTCCATAGTTTGCACAGACTCATCATCATCATCAAATAGCTTGCCCTGAACAGAACTTTGCCACCCTGTCCTTTGGAATTTCTTGTAGGCCAGAAGTCCCGCCTCTGCAGCCATGATGTTCAAACCATCAGTTACATTCTGAATCCATCTTCTCCATGGTCTTTCTCTTCTCCTCTTTGCTGGTATGCCTCCTTTCATTATGGTCTTCTCCAGTCCTTCATGTCTTTTTATATGTCCAAAATACCTCAATTTTCTCTTTCTTGTTTCATAGACATCACAAACTACATAAAATTAAAACATAATTAGAAGAAATCTGTTTGAAAGAGAAAAAACAAATCGATAAAATGCAAAACTAATTACTTTACGAATGTTTGTTTAAAAGTATTTTCAAAGTAATAAATAACAAAAACTGAATTTGCCTTACCGCTAACAGCAGTCACATTCAAGGAATGAGCAGGATTGTAGGCCAAATTGTGAATGCTGTAAGCGCAATAATAGTTGTACAGTTTAAGATGTCAATTTTGAGTAACGTCAAGTATGTTCAGCAGATGGTCAATCTATTACTGTGTGACTACTTATACATTTATAATGTCAACCACGCTTTATATGAATCTAAATATGATGCAGCAAAAATGAAATGTTAAGAGACCTCACAATACTAAAATATTATCTTCTTTGTGATCACTATTTTGATGATTATACCGTCAGACTTGTTCTAATGATGAAGTCAACTGTTGTCTGGAGCTCATCTCTGGTGTCCTGTAGTTTTGAATGTAGTGGTTTGATTAGAGATGCCACAGGGACAGTAACAATCGTAGACTATGAAAGTGTTTATTCAGTCTGTTATACCCTGTCCCGAGATGAAAGATGATTGTCCTTGTCTAAACTTTATCAGCATCTCCCAAACACTGAGCATAGAAAGTTCTATACTCATATCTCTCTTATTCATTTCCACTCCCAATGGAACATACGGTTGCAACTTATCACTAACATTTATATCAGTGCCAAACATGCTACCAGTGCTAAACATGGCCAATAATAGCAGCTAATGAGTGAAAAATCATAACGACGGAGATGAGGTACCTTAGAAGAACTGCAGGAGTGACAATAAGAGACAAAATTAGAGATGAAGAAATCTGAAAAGGGCAGGATGTGAAACCAGTCATGCAATTCATAAAAAAAGAACACAAACTCAGGTCTGGACACCTGACACAAATGCCCTGGAATCTAATACCACAGAGAGCCACACTGAAAAGTATAACGAGCACAGAACAAGAGGAAGACCATACAAAAGATGGAGCAATGGCATCAATAACAGCCTTAAGAAAATTAATAACAGCCTTAGAACAAGCGCACCTCCCTCTCCCCTCCCCAACTCTTCTATAAAGAAGTAAATGGGGAAGAGAAGACGATTTATATTAGTTTTTCAATTCAATGTTTATAATGAAGCATAATGCTGAAAAATGTTAGCAACATTGTGAGTTTTTGACTGCAGTTTAGATAAGTCATATTCATAAATTTGGGTTGTTAGTCTGGGAGAGAAGGGGTGTTATTGTCCAACAGAATACAAATTTATACACATTGTGCACATGGATTACTGATAGATTTTAGTAACATAAAACCCAACTTGATAGTGCCACATCAGTTGAGTTACACAGTAATCAAAGTTCATCATCATTTGTACATCTTAAGTTATGGTTACTTGACAAGGTAAATGACAACAAAGTAAAATTCACCCTCCCATGCACATCTTAACATTTTATCCTATATACTGGCTCAATTTTTTTTTTAATATGATGCAAAGCAATTATACTTGCTAATTCAGTATAGCAGTTCAGAAAGCAATGGCAAACTACTGAATGTATAAGTGGTGCCTAGAAAATTGACCACTTGTTTACTGTGATTGATGGTGACGTCCTGTAAAGGATAAGCCACGATTTTTATTTTTTTGTATTCAGTATACCTTGTAATATAAGTGCGCAAAAACTTTGTAAAAATTAAAAATATGGGGTGAAATGGTTAAGTTATAGTTATGTCATGTCACAGGTGGACACAAAAATAACAGTAATTTTTGCACCAAAATACTGTTACAATTTTGGTACACACAATCAATTTGTGCGTGCCTTGATGAAGTTCATGAGTCCATTTGTAGAACTGTCGTGAGTAGTTATCTCTTCTGGAGTAGACAACTCTGGCAGGATAGCTGAAGCCAAAACTTTACCCAGTTCAACTCTGTTCAACAGATCAGAAAAATAGATTATCGACATATGACATGGTGGAATAGGTAGTAGTGAATAATTAACCTTTATATGTAGTAAATAATCAATCTTTTTTTATATAAATGAGTCAACAACATTATAATAATGATTGATTGATTGATTGATAGGACAATCATCATTGCACTTTGGTGTATAACCTGTGTGGTCCAAGGACCATCATCATTGCAATTCAGTGTTTGTTTAACTTGTTATGTTATGTTATGCGACCGACGTCACGGCACATTGGGCATTCCCATACATGCTCTGTCCTCCGCTGCAGCAGCCATCCTAAAGTCCATTTGCTCACCGTACCCATGAGAAGTTGATTACTATATCTTCTCTCTCTACCATGAAGACGACACTGTCTGGCATGTCCACACTTAACGCCTAATTCTCGAACTCGTTCCAGTGTCTGAGACGTGCCCATGTCACATAATTGAGAGCGTACCGCATTGATATCGGCTCTGTCCATATGTTTAACTTGTGTGTGTTCTATGGACCATCATCATTGCACTTGGACAAATAACCCATGTGTTTGAATCTCTTTCTTGCACAGGAAGATCTCAGCAGCAGTACACAAACTAGTGCACAAACTCTATAGCAACAGTGAAAGTCACCAATGTAATTTTGAAGATGATGAAAATTCATGTTGGAAACTTTAATCTTTATAATCAATTTTACCCAGGCAGTGGTTTTGCAGTCTTATCAATTTTCAACTGTCAAAAGTTCTTTTACATGCTCAACTTCAACACAAGACTTGTACATTGAGGGAATTCTATATGAGTTACTGCTTTCTCCTGGAATGTGTTATAACAATAAGATGACTTAATCGGTTCTTTGACCAGTTTTCAGAGTCTGCTTTTAGTGGAATCTGTCCTTAGCCAATCTATGTCCAGTTTGGTGCATTCATGTCAGGCGCCTTCAAATCTTATTTGCATACATCCTTGTAGCAAAGGAAGACCAATCACACAACTCTTTGGTCACAAGTCAGGACTCTGTACAAAACATTTGAACGTTGAACTTATTCATCATAGCTCTATTTAATACAAAAATGAGATATCTGAAGTGTCTTCTTTCCTATTTGTTTGTCCGCTCTGAATTCAGTCATAGTCATAGTGCCTAATATGGCACCTCTGACCAATTCTTGCATGAAGGCTTGTTCTCCTAATCACAGGTGTTCCTCACAATTCAAGTGAGTCTTACTCCGACTTGAGAGATACTTGTAATTTAGATCCCCAAGTAAAGCAACAGAGTTTCCTGTAGTTTGACCACACACTGTGAGCACACCAAAACTTGGGCCAAGCTGGTCTCAAATCCATAACTTCCATGATACGTGGTCACTAGCAAAGCGTGTTATCAACTTTGCTAACTGTGATCACTCTGAAGTGTCTTAATAACAATCAACTTATTATTTTGTTGCCTGGTTAAAATTAACATTTGTATTTTTACAATAAAATCAACTTACCCCCACTGATCAAACGAGTTGATGTCCCAGACAATGCCCTGTACAAAAATCTTCATTTCATACATAGCTGCAGAAAAATAGAGAAAAAAATGTACAAATAACTAGATTCATTCATGTTTTGAAATAGATGATGTAGAGGATAAGTTTTCTATGTTCAATATTACTACGAGAGTTAACGAGGCATCTTCTTGAAAGATAGTCTAACATGCAGACATTATTCCTTCTGTAACATCCAGATACAATTCCTCCTTCAACAAATAGCCATGATGAATTTATTCTGTAACACTCAAGACATCATTCCTTCTGTAACACAATTTGTAAACTTTAAATACCAATATACAGGGTGTTCAAGATAATTGCAGCCCCACTGACAAATCGAAAGTTGCCAGATAACCTATCGCGTTGTGTTTATTTACTATTTAAATCGGTTCTGACTAGCTCATCCTACGTCACATTTGTTCATCGACCCTTCCGCACTACAATTACACACCATCACACAACCTTGACCTATACTACGTCATAACTGAACCTTCTCATTTCCATACATATATGCCAGATTAGCTCTATTCATAGGCTGCTTTTAAGTTGAACACCCTGTATAATTCAATATAGTCTCTATAATAACAGAGAGTTCAGACATACTTTTAAAAGCATGTTTTCAGAACTCTGTCAAATTATCAAAGTTTTATTGAAACAGACAAGGAATTGCTCACCTAGAAGAGCTCCTAGATTGAAGGGTGTCAGTTTCTGAAACACGATGGAATTGCTTGGACGATTTCCTTCAAATACCTGTGAATAGAGACATGCTTTCAGCTGTACAAAAATACAGGTTACATAATTCTCTAATTCAATATATTTGATACTTCTTATATGGCCTTTTTCGTCTTTACAGACGGTCAATTGGCAAGTGTTTTACTGTGACAACTTCTGAGTTTTCGATTTTCTCTCGTCATTCAGCTCATACATAAGTCTCTTCTCAAAAGACTCTGCGCCCCATCGCAATCTGGCTTTCCACAAAACTCTGTCATCAGCTAGTTTTTCCCATGTGCTGGGACCTATAGAAAAGTTTTTCATTGAGGCTTTGCAGACATTTTTATATCTGAGCAGTGGTCTGCCCTGGTGCCTCTTCCTTCCGAAAGTTCACAGAACAACATTTGTTTTGGTATGCGACAAGTTTCCATTCTTCTCACATGCACCAACCATCCTAGTCGCTACTGCTGAGCATGCCCATGATGGAAGGCAGGTTTGCATGTTGCAGTACTTCAGAGTTGGTTATCTTGTCATACCATCTGATGTTCATAATCTTGCAGAGACATCGAAGGAAAAAGATGTTATTCTCCTTAATGTTAATATTTCTTAACAAAGAAATTAATCCTAATAAACTAGTTGGAATTGAAGTCTCTGAATTCCAGATAGATGAACTGAAAAAATAAATAATAACTGAAGTTTCTGTATTCTCTGAATTCAAGATTATTATTTCATTATTTCTGAACTTCTGCTTTATTCTAGTTTTCATTTCCTTATGTGTTCTACTGGAACGTAGAACTACAACTGTCGCTCACCATCAAATTATATTTGAAGCAGCTTTGCCCATGAGGCTCTGATCTGTCTGTTCTCTTCTTCTACAGATCTTCACCATGTATACTTTGGCTTCCACACTGTAGTATGACTACACTACAATTACCTTATGAGGTGACTACAATTACCTTATGAGGTGACTTCACTACAATTACTTTATGAGGTGACTTCACTACAATTACTTTATGAGGTGACTTCACTACAATTACTTTATGAGGTGACTTCACTACAATTACCTTATGGGGTGACTTCACTACAATTACCATATGGGGTGACTTCACTACAATTACCTTATGGGGTGACTTCACTACAATTATCTTATGGGATGACTTCACTACAAAGGGACGACTTCACTACAATTACCTTATGGGATGACTTCACTACAATTACCTTATGAGGTGACTTCACTACAATTACCTTATGAGGTGACTTCACTACAATTATCTTATGGTATGACTTCACTACAATTATCTTATGGGATGACTTCACTACAATTATCTTATGGGGTGACTTCACTACAATTATCTTATGGGATGACTTCACTACAATTACCTTATGGGATGACTTCACTACAATTACCTTATGGGATGACTTCACTACAATTACCGTATTGTTTGACTTCACTATAATTACCGTATTGTTTGACTTCACTACAATTACCGTATTGTTTGACTTCACTACAATTATTTTATGGGGTGACTTCACTACAATTATCTTATGGGATGACTTCACTACGATTACCTTATGAGGTGACTTCACTACAATTACCTGATGAGGTGACTTCACTACAATTACCTTATGCGGTTTAATAAGTTTCACTTTATCCTCAGGAAGGCCTGCAGCCCGAAGCTCCTTCTCCACCTCCTCTGCTGTCTTTCCCCTCATTAAGGCCTCAGTCTGGGCCAGGAAATTGGAGATGAGTATCTAAAAAAATGTACATAGTTCAGTTTAACTCCTTCACCTTCTGAGCTGATATACAGGTTCAATGTATTTCTTAACATGATAAATTGCAATACAATGCATCAGAATGTAACAAAGATTATGGAGTGAAAAGGTTGAACTCAGTTTCTTACTATTTGTTGTTGTGGTTGATTAATACACTCCCTTTATTATGTTGTTCATATGGTTGGTTGCTGTGGTATGTTAAAAAACATCACATAATTCATGAATTTGAAAGAAAATCAGCGGCGATAAAAGCAGCTTTGTACCACCTGAAGACTGTTTTTGACGCCTTTCCATCAAAGGCACAAAACATAATTATTTTCACAGATTCATTGTCTGCCCTTCAAGCTCTAGAAGATGGTGAACATTGTAAATCTGAACTATCCCATATAGCCTTGGATATTGACAGACTTATTACATCACATGACATCAAAATAACCATGCAGTGGATCCCTGGACATTCAAACACACCTGGAAATGACAAAGCAGATAGGCTAGCCAAGAAAGGGTCAACACAGGAAAAACCAATCACAGCAACAACTCTCCATACAGCAAAGAAAATCCTAATGACAACAAATAAAGAAATTGGCTGAACAGATGGGCCATGGGAAACACAGGAAGAGAGGTGTACACCCATATGGCCAGCCCTAACCTTAATGACAACATCAACCACCTTACAAGAAGAGATCAGAGCACCATTTTTAGACTCCGAACCCAACACATAACACTTAACCCTTTCGCCCTGTATTATTTTGACCTCTGGACGCATTTATTTTGCGATTCAAATTTAACATTCAATGTCAATTAGTTTAATCCTTTATAACTCTTGTACTGTTTCTCTAAAGTATGACATATATTAAATTGTTGCTAATTGGATGTGGAATACATCAATATAATAATATTTTACATCAGGTGATATACGTTTGAGACAATTAGATTATTGTAGCATGACTATTCTGAAAAAACGAAAAATTATACAAAATATTTTTACTCTTCGGTTTGTATTACATCTTAATATTCATAAATGTTTCCAGAAGTAGTATTTAAATGAAGATAATCCATGTGTGAACCAATTCTATAAGTTTCATCTAACTAGGTGCAGTAGTTTTTATAATATTCACTTTTAGTGCGGACACGTTAATAAATGGAATGTGGAACGCCCATTCTTTAGATACAATTATTACATTAGACTTACAACTATCAATACTGCATTTCATAAACAATCAAATATCATTATTACCATCAATTAAATCTTCTTCATTACTATCACAAGTTATAATTTGATCTAACAGTACTCAAGATTACACTGTAAACATCGTCGGAAACATTAACGTTTTTTTTTTTAAAAGTTTCGACTTGAATACAATAATACACTGATTTCCCTCTTTCAAATCTTGTTAAATGGAGATATTAATGTACCTACATATATGTACTTTCCGTTTCTGAAGATTTTTTAACTTCAGTAAAGGGGTTCTGAAGATACATTCGTTTCCGTGAACAGACATCCAAAAACCAATATATCGGTTCTGCGACATCATGAACATTACTCTGAACCGATATATCGGCTCTGCAGTCCAGTTGGGTTAATAATCACTTGAACAGAATTCATCCACAACACACTCCAGAGTGCCAACTGTGCGCACATCATCATGAAACCGTTCACCCCCACCTCTTCAAGTGTCAAACACTAGATAACATCAGAAAGACCCTCCTTCCTCCAAGGCCAGATAAATGGAACACATTATACGGAACAAAAGAACAACTTACAAACACATGCAGATACCACTACATAGCATTGGGCCGAAGGCAAAAGCTCAAGTGCCGCTGGATCAATGAAGAAGAAGAAGAAAGAAAATCAGCAATGACTGGTCAAGGAAAACAGTATATGAAATGAAAAAACAGCAGGCCGAAGAAAACTGATAATGCACAAAACAAATTGATAAAAGATTCAGGAAAGAATGTAGACAATAAAATTATTAATGGAAGACTGAAAATGGAAGTCAATAAAAAGTGAATAAATGATGAAAGAAAAAAGGCAATGATAAAAAAAATAAATTATGGAAGACTGAATTTTAAAAAAAAGCTTGTCTTTGCTGCTTGTGTAATACTGTGAAACTGTTCTTGTTATAATTTTTCTTTATGCCCCAGACAGAAAAAACCTGCTTGACTTACTTGGGATCGAACCAGGTCTAGCGAATGGGAGTCTGCACTCTAATCCATTCAGCCAGATGCTCCACTGAAGACTTAATACAGAAGGTAAATGATGAGGAAATAAATGAGTGAAGCAAGGAAGCAGTAATTGCTGGATATATAAAGAGGCAGGCAATGTAGTGTTTGTTAAATAGTGTAAGAGTAAAAATGATAGTCATGTTACCTACCCTATGATGAAGTCCATTCTGGACAGGGTTATGAGTCTTCACAGGAATCAAGAAATCACAAGGGATAAGATGTGTACCTAAAAATAACATAGGATTCACATAGATTAACAAACACCATTTTCAAATCAAATGAAGAAGTACAAGAAAATACAAAAGTTAATCTCATATATAAAATGAAGCTTCTATGTCAAAGACAATTCTATATGATAGACTTACCTTGATGAATAAGCTGATAGAAGGCATGCTGACCATTTGTGCCAGGTTCTCCCCAAGCAATGGATCCTGTACTGTAGTCCACTCTCTCCCCTGAACGAGTAATGTACTTGCCATTACTTTCCATGTCTCCTTGTTGGAAGTATGCTGCAAACCTATGGAGGTACTGTGACAAGACATTCTCAATATTACCAACACGAAACAGCCTTGTAGAATTAACAATAAGACAACATATCCATCAGGTTATTTGTCATACCAATTAGCAACAACTTGTAATAACCATTCTTTAATTGCCCTACGCGAAAGTGCAACAATGAGTGGACCCAGGACAATTGAGCATGTAAACTACTAGCGTCATCATTCTTTCGAATGAGAGCTGCTCGTAGTTTGAGTCTGTTTAATGTGCCATTTGGCATGTTATGAAGGCTCCCACCCTTTGACCGCGACTAAGTGGGCACTACACTTTGATTTTAGCCAAAAGGATGATAGTGACATGTGTCATCGTCTGCGCTGATGACCAGTTAGATCTGACACAATGATACAGTATAACTCAGTAGAGGTGGTGTATAAACTGGGTTTTATGTTCTTAAAATGATCTCAATAACATAACTGCACAAATGTGTGTCCGAATATTCCCAGGTTATCGGGGTTTGTATTGCGTTAACACCAAATTAGAAAAATAACCTTTCTACGGAGACCATTTTTCTAGGTAAAAAGTTGTTTCCTTAAGTCAAGATGTGTTAATTTATATTACAATTTAATATTTCAGAGTTACCTCCTGTTAATCACATACTTACATAGCATATAGCTTGTTTTGCCTGGTGTCTATCAGTTCCATGTGTCATGAGGCTATGGCATATTATTAGTTTTGAAATTAAGAGGTAAATGTAGTCTTTGCTCACTTGGACGGGGCAATACTGCTCTCATTTATGTGATAAATATCCGGTTTTTGAAATCATATAACTTCCTGGTTGTGTGCGTTAGTTGAAATTTGAATCTGACAGCTTGCTATTAGCCCATTGCCGTCCAATGTGTGGGATATTCCTATTTACCAGGTAGCATTCTACTGTACATATCCCTATGATCTTCGTCCCGCTATAAATTGATCTCTTTACTTGTTTTTGTGTGTTTATCTGTTTGCCACATTGACTAAAACCCAGCAGTCAAAAGATCAGTGGTGTTTTTTTATTCTTATTAACATGATTTTTTATTTGTTTTTGTAAAACTGTAATTTACCTGTTTTTAATTCATCCCCCAAGAAATATCAATGAGGAATGTGTACAGACCTGATCATATGGTAGGATAGTGTATGACTGAGATCCATAGAAGTTAGAGTACCAGATGCCGAGTGCAGCCAGAATCATTGGAATCTGCATAAGATAAAGCATTGATCAATAAATGGCAGTAAAAATTAATAAGATAAATTTTCAACAGAAAACTCAGCTTACATATTTGAACACAAGTCTATTGAAACAGCAAACATCTCTCTCTCTCTCTCTGGCCTGTGACGTCCTTGACACTTAGGACAGCAACAAATGCACACCATTCTTCTGTATTCTTGGCCGTCCTCTGTATTGTGTTCCAGCTGTGATTTATGTCTTGCAGTTCTTGTTTTATTGTTCTCCTTCAAATTGATTTGGATCTACCGCATTTTCATTCACCCTCTGGTGTCCATCTCAGTCTCCCTGCATATCACATATGGTATGGGATGAGTTAATATATTTGAATTTATACATGGAACATCTGAAGAGAGTAGTTGAACAAGATAAAATGAGCTGTGTCATATGACTTTGGTATTTTTTAAGCAAATTGATATTTTTTTGCCATATGTGTATAATTTTACTTACACAGTAAACAAAATATGACATTTGTTAATGAAGTTTACAGATTTATACTGATTGACTGATTGATAGGACCATCATCATTGCACTTTGGTGAGTAACCATGTATGCTCTGATATCTTTCTTACACAGGAAGATCTCAACGACAGTGCACCAACTCCGTAGCACCGGCATGGGTCCCCTTACATATAATGAAAATTAAAATCATGGCATATCCTTCTCAGGACGCAGCCATCAACCACAGTAAACGAGTCGATTTTCTAGGCACTACTTATATGTTCAGTAGTTTGCCATTGCTTTCTAAACAGTGAGGTCTATTTTTACCTTTCGTAAAAATCCCATGGAAACAAATTTGCTTCCAAATTTGCCTACCACGGGTTTGAACCAGGTACGCTTGGGTTTGTGATCGAGCTCACTACCGCTTGAGCTACAGGTGCAATTACATATAATACATATTTATAAAGCACATATATTTGTCATTAAATTAACATACAATAAGTTATAACTTTAATTATATTCAGATATAATATTTTAATTCAACTAGAACATGTATGTTCATTTTTGAAGTAAAAAACCTCTAGCAAAGCACTTAATAAAGACACATATCGCTAACTAAACAAATATTGAACAGATAAACATATATATTAAATAGCTCGTTATAGATTAGTCCATGATATGTATTGTTTACTTGATTTAAAACACATTCAAGAGCTGGTGAAATCAACAAGGAACTTACATTGGATTCTGGGGGAGCCTGCTTGAAATGGTTGTCCATAAAGTGTGCACCCTCCAGCAATTCTACAAAGTTGTCCATGCCTTGATTTTTTTTTTAAATAGAAAAAACAAAACTTCACTTTTTGATAAAAATAGATCATTAAATATTATATTAGTAGACCAGGAGTAAACAAAACAATGCAAATTTGGAGTGCAGATGTTCCTATACAAGAAAGAAATCAGAGCACACATGGTTATTCACTAACAAACAACGAAGATGGTCCTATCAATCAATCAAACAACGCACCAATAAAAATCAATAAACAATGGAGCAATCAACAAAGCAATTAATAAACAGTGTATCAATCAACACATTAAAAAATGGACTTTGGTTTTAGTTTTAGTCGTCAAATCATCGATCGTCATCACTGCACATCAAACCAATTAGTAAATAAGTGCTTCTATTTTCTCTTCAGTATATCTCTCAGAGTGTGGCAACTAACGACAGCGACGCTTTGTTGATTTACTATTCTTCTTTGACTACCAGTATAGTGCTCTTGTCTAGATACACCCCATTTGAGTTGGTATTCTTGAAGTCTGGTTAGGGTTGTAGATTCACCGCTATTACTTGAAGCATTTACAAGTCCTCTCTCCTTAGGGAATTCAGAATATCAGCCTGGTCCATTGCTCGCCTGCTTTTCACAGCAGCCATACACGCAAGCCTATAGGTGATTTATGTCCCCTTACACCTGTATGCCCTGGCACAAAAATAAAACTGATTTTTAGTAGAGACCTGATGGCAGTGGTAGCCCTGAGCAAATAATTTGTCAAACAATGGACTAATCCGTAAAACAATAGATAAACAATGTACAAATAAACATAGAAATAGATAAATAATAAACTTACCAATCATTATAGCTATTGACAATCCAATAGCAGACCACAGAGAATATCGCCACCAACCCACTGAAAACAATGAAGAAAAACTAAAGCGGAACAAATACAAGGATATACAACAAGTATTATTAGTTAGTTAATTATTATCATGTCCTTGGCACATGAGGCTTCAACAAGAACTCTCATGCTCATTTGTCTTTTGCTGCCTTCGGCGCAATATACCATGACAGAGATACTCAATGCATTTTTTTTCCTATTATACATCTTCAAGTTCATTTTGATAGAGAGGACCACTTGACTATGTTTAGGAACATAGATAGACCTGCACATATACGTCCAAGATTGGCATAAGCAGGTTTTATTCAACATCTACACAACAAAAGTAGTCCCAATTAAACCAACCAGGAAGAGTCGGACACTGACTGTAACTGATAAAAAATATGATTACTGTCAAAAGTAAATAAATTTTATGCAAACATTAATTGATAGTATAGCAGTTAGTGCACTTGTTTCTTAGGCCCATAGTTTGAGTTCAATTCCATAGAGTTGAATTTTTTTTTACTGTAGCGGCTCTAAAGCCGACCAAACCTCAATTGAGAACCAGAAAAGCACTGGAAGAAGTAAAGGTGGCGGATATGATGTTGATGACATCAAACATCTGCCGATGGTCAAAAAAAAAATACAAGCTGAACACAGTATTCCCCAATATACCTAGTGGCATAAAAAAGGTTCCTTTACTACTCAACTAAAAATAATTGTAACTAATATATAACTGAAATAACAATCAACTTACATCCCAGAACTCAAACATGTTAGCCTCATCAATTCCAAATTGTTTGACTTTTGTCTGAAACAAGTTAAAAATATGAAAAAATACTATCAGTTTCTAATATGTAAGATGTATAATCAGAAGTTACTTGGGCAGAAGCAACATTAACAAATGTGAAATGTTGAGAGATCAAGAATGACATACATGAAGCCAGTTCCAAAAGTATTATCTGTGCTTTTGCAGTAGAAATTTGGTGCAGAATTTTGTCTACATGATTGGATTCATGTTAAAGAGAATACAACAATTAACTTCTTGTGGACCAAATGCCACACTACATGGCTTTGGGATGGATGCCTTTTTACCTGGAGCCACATTAAAGGGTGTTTTTATTCTAAAACAAATGGCTTGTAAAAACATGGCTTTTGCCCTGGTCCACTAAAAGTTAATATTATTTCAGAAGTTTCAGTTTGGAAAATCTTCATTTGCACTCCGGATATTTCCATAGGTGCTCCGAACTCCTTTGTAATATTTCCAACAGTGTCCAGCGACTGACCATAGCAGTTTGATGTTGATTGATAAGTCTACTCACACACCTGTTGTATTCTGACCACACTAATCGTCAATCCAAGAACTTGCAATCTAGCAGTTGATGTGGATTGGTTTAGATGAAAACCCTTTTTACAGTAACACTCTACGAGGGCGCTCATAATGTCAGCTCTATTAATTAATTAATAGACAGTGTACAAGTATTAGGGGCTTCCAGAATAAACAAATTATCAAACACAGGACTTGCTGGTTGTGTTCCTACAAGTGCTTGTATGCTTGCTGGGTTAGGCAATGGATGCAGTAATAAATATGGGCAAGTGATTCGAGTCTTGTGTGTGGTAATTTGTTTTTTCCGAAGCCCATAATACTTGTACATCATATTCATTGCTTTAGCTGGGGTTCTTACAAACACTCCTTATTCTCATCAATTAATTAAGCAACATAGACAGGGTAAGACGCGAACTGATGAAGACGTGGTAAAGTAGATAAATTATACATGCATCCAAAATTACAGCTTTTGAAACTACTTCTTAAAATAAATGAAGTAGATAGAATTATACAAACTATGTTGTCACAGTAACCAACTATTATCACGAGATTGATAAATATATCATCATCAAATAGCTTGTCCTGAGCATAACTTTGCCACTCTAACAGTCCTATGGAATTTCTCTCTCTCTCTCTCATAGGCCAGGTGTCCATCATGCTCAAACCATCAGTTACATCCTGAATCCATCTTCTTTGTGGTCTTCCTCTTCTCCTCTTTGCCGGGATGCCTCCTCCCATGATGGTCTTCTAAAACCCTAAGTGTCTCTTTAAATGTTCAAAATACTACAATTTTTTCATTCTTATTTGTAGCATAAGACAGTTTTCTTTGATTTTAAGTTCTTTCTGGGTATATCTATTTGTTCTCTTCTCTGCCCATGATTTACGGAGAACTCTTCTGTAACACTTATATTTAAAAGCACATATATGTTTTTCCACTGACTTGTTAAAGGTTCATGCTTCACACCTATACATTGCTACTGGGAATATAACAAAAACTATTTTCACAACAGAATGTATGCAAAGAAAATACTATTTTTGTTTTTAATTTAAAAACAAAATTGCAATGAAACTGTACAAATAAATACTGTAACCACTTACAGTAGAACAATTAAAACATGTTACTGTAAAACTGTAACAATAAATATTCTACCAACTTACTGCATTTGTTGAAAGTGCCACAAAGTGCTTGGCAACAGCAGATGGCTAAAACAAGAAGGAAAAAAAACAGGGGCAGGTAGTAAATTTCTCAAATATTTAAAACGTATGACTTTTCTCAGCAAATTAATATAAATATCAACAATATATAAACAATAATAAAGGTAAATTATAATTGTTCATATATAAAAAAGGACAACTTCCGAAATAAAATTATATTTAGTAATTACAAATTTTGTCAATGTAATAACTAATATGAAAATATGACAAATAAGGGATAGTTACAAATGACTCAATATTACTTGGATTCTCCGAAAGAGTTAATTCTTATTTTTCATGTTTGTTAGCCTATACGCTGATATAACCAAAACAAGGTTCGTCCTTAGGTTGAAAGGGTGAGCCTCGGCTTAAAGAGACTTTAATGCCCTACAAGCTCGAGTGGTTACCAGGGCCCAAATTTGGGGTGTGAAGAATAGAACCACGGTTACCTGTCACGCATGTCGTAAGAGGCGACTAAGAAGGTTTGGCTGAAATCGGATGCATGTGTCCTAAGCGTGTAGAGGTCTATGTGTTTAGGGGCCTACCGAACCTATGTGCAACGTATACACATTCTTGGCAAAGATCAAACATAACCAAAGAGTGATTAAAATTGGTTGTAAAAAACGAACGCAAAGAAGGAGGAGAAGAATGCCCTACAAAACAAACAAATCCAAGCATATCAGCTACAGTGTTGATAACACACCAAGAAAAGAAGTAAACTAGTAAAATCGTTCATTGTCTATCCCAACCTGGGTTTTCCCCAAAGTTAAATATTGTTAATTTAAAATAACAATCCCTAAGAAACATCTATAGATCTATTAATAAATATATTCAGAAAGTACTCAAAATCTAAGTAAACTGGCTGCTACTAACTAAGAAGAATGAGAAAATTGAAGTATTTTGAACATATAATGAAACACAAAGGCTTAGAGAAGACCATTATGGAAGGAGGCATTCCAGCAAAGAGGGGGAGAAGAAGACCACGGATAAGATAAACTCAGGATGTAACTGATGAGTTGAACATGATGACTGCAGGGGCAGGGCATCTGGCCTATGAGAAAGAAATTCTGAAGGACTGAAAGTTCTGCTCAACACAAGCTATTTGATGATGAAGTCACATCTATGTTCACTTCTTGTCATAGTTGACACATTAGGCATTCACAAGTGATCCATCCCATTGCTGCTGGTCTGCTGCTGATCCATATCCCAGAATAGCTCATATAACTTACCTTTCCTCTCTAGATAACTTACCTCTCTAAGATTTATTTTTGGTTGGTCTCAACTCTTCCCGTCATCTGCTGTTCATCAAAGAGTTATCTTTGCCAAAAGCACTCTACTCTACACACATGTCCAAGCCAACTCCATCTTCATCCTGTGATTGTGGTTGCGAGTGATATGCAATTAATTTTCTTCTGGATCTCCTCATCCTTGGAATAGCCACAATAATTGCAGGATTTTTTAAAGACATTTCTTTTGAAAGGTCTCTAATCTATACGTAATGCTTGTGAGCATTTTCTATAGCATAGCAATATTCAGAGAATGTTTATTGAGTATATTTTTCAGTATTATGTTCGAATAAAGTCCTTTTGATCTTCACATGGTTTCTAAGTATTGCAAGATTTACTTTGCTTATTCTTGCAGCTAAATCCTTTTCTGAATCTCCTGCTGAAATGTGCTAAATTCATGTCAGATAAACAATAGTGTTTTCTACTTACATCTTTAGCATGCCCCAAAAACCATTCCTTAGCCGAAGTAGCATTAGTGATTGTTTCTTGGGTTGTAAAAGTCTGAAAAATGAGGAAAATACTATAAAAACACGAATCTATCAAATTTAAATAAGTCAATATGAAAACATGAAACAGATAATTTCTAATTAATAAAATGAGGCAACTAAATGCACAAAAGTAAACATACAGTAACAATAGGAACAACCTGGTGTCAATAAGGTCATATAAATAATACGAGAAATTATTGATGACATAGATTGGAAAGTTAACTGCTTGTAGGCAAAATAATGTGACTTAACAGTAGTTTTAAAAAAAACCTGCCACAAAATGTGGTGCTTTAAGAACAATTTTTTTCCACCCACTATGAATGCAGGCATAGCCATATCGCCGAATATGGCAACACTAACTGATTTGTGCATGAAGGCTTGCTTTCCTTATAACCAGTGCTCTTTGCTATTCAGGAAAGCCTTACTCTTACTTCAGGTGTCTCTGTTCAGGCAGTCTCTGTTGCTAAGTGGTTAAACCTTTTAAACATTTGTCTTGCATTCCAGAAGTTGTGGGTTCGAAAGCAGACTGCTTGTTCTGTTCATGGGTGCTTTTTTTCCATAGATCCCTTGGATTGTTGCCGGAGCTACAGATTTCATGCAATACTTTCTGCAGGTGGTATGCCATTTCTGCAGAGAGGGACCGAGCCAGATGGGGTCAATCCCAATGCAATGAAGTCAATCCTTCGGCTTTAGACCCTCTTTTCAGAGTCTTTACAAAATGAAAATGTTGAGTATTTAAAAAAACATATTGAAGCTCTTCTACTCAGAATTAATGATAAGATTATATAGTATCAACTAGTCAGCTAATGATATCTCTCTCTCTCTCTCTCGATCCCCACTTAGACTGATGAACCAGACTTTCTCATGAATTCTGTTGTTGTCTTTAGGGACTCCATCCCTCCGTACAGCATCTCGCAAAATCCTGTAGCTATTGATATAACTATCAAACTAATTGTTAAGTTGAAAATAATAATTGTTATAGTTCAGTGGTAGTGAGCTGAACTTGTATATCAAAAGGCGGTGTTCATTTTCTGGTGCAGTCAATTCCCCAGTCACAAAGTTGAAAAATGGTAAGTATACTTTCTCAGTTAGGGGAAAATTCTGAATCATTGCCAGAGTTACTGTGTAAGAGCTCTTCATACTAATTACCCTCTGAGTTGCCATGGCCAGTCTCTTGATTTCTTTTGTACAAACCCCATTGTTGTTAATCAAGGAATCAAGATACTAAAAATGTGTAAAATTGTCAATGTTACCATTATTGATGGTAATTTTAGGTTGACATTTTGTTTTGTCAGTGGACATAATTCACATTTTCTTTGCATAGAGAAAATGGTACAGAACTTCACTGTGTTTTCCTACAAGATTAATTATTAAATTCACTTCTGACTAATCTCTCTCTCGTGACTTTTTCATGTGCGTTTTTGTATTTAATGTTGCGAACAATCGTTGTCTGCTATCAAAGTGATGTCATCAAAGTTTGTATCCTTTATAGGGCGTTGCTCTCTTTGCAGCGCAACGTGTATCTGTGTAAAAAAAACATCAAAATAGCATCACACACAAAACAGTAACTCACTTTAGACGCAATGATAAATATTGTGGTCTCTGGATTCAGATTCTTCAGAGTTTCTGCAATGTGGGTTCCATCCACATTAGACACAAAATGGGCAGTGGGTCCACATTGGTACGACTTCAGGGCTTCAGTTACCATTACAGGGCCCTAAAACAAATTTTTGTAACAATAAATATAGCAATATTAAATTTCTGTATTTTGTAGTTTCTTACACAAATTTACAAATGCCAACCTCAACCACTCATTTGAAGTTTTCTGTAAATGTGATCTTCCTGTATATTTAACAGCCACACCCGTGTGTTGCAGGGGTCCACAAGTGGAGCAAAGACTAGTAACACTGCGACCTACAAGGCATGTTGTAAGAGGCAACTGAGGTAGGGGCCTAGGAAGCTCCTAGTAAATAAAAATGTCATAGAAATTGGATGAGCTGGCTTACTTGTAGGCGCATAACTGGCACAACATACAATCGCTCTTAGGCTCAGATCACTTACAAATCACAAAGAGTGGTTTAACATGTGGTCTATAAAGAGCATTCGAAGAAGAAGATTTAACAGTCAGTAATTGGATGTATCTGCTTCCATTGACTGTTAACAAAAATGTAAAAAAATCATAATTTAACAAACCAGATCCACCTATGATTCATTTTTAAAAAGTATGCAAAATACACATGATTTACCAAATCAGATCCACCTATAAAAAAAGTATGTAAAATACACACAATTTACCAAATGAGATCCACCTATGACTTAAAAAAGTATGTAAAATAAACATATTTACCAAATCAGATCCACCTATGCCAATGTTGACACAATCTGTAATAACTTTTCCTGTGTAGCCTTTCCATGCCCCACTTCTAACTTGGTCAGTAAATGTACGCATGTGTGCCAACACACCATTTACAAGAGGCATTACCTGAAAAACAAATTCTCAACATCAATAAATAATAACATGTCTAACTGCAACATTTTGAAATCACAAAAATCTGAAGACTGCATGAACTGATCAAAGGTTTAACACTAAGAATATGAAGAATACAAAAATGTGTTTAAAAAGTAACGAACACTGAAAATCAAAGAGAAACAAGACCAAATATAATACTGAAAAAATAGGAATAATAATTGAACAACCCAAAAAAAATTATACTGTAACATAAATGTATTTCTTTTTTAAATTCAGTTTCAGTTTGGAATATCTTCATTGCCCTCTGGACATGTTCTTAGGTGTTTCCCATCTCCAACAGCATCTAGCAACTGACCGTACCAGTTCGATTTTGGTTGATGAGTGTACTCATATACCTGTTGTGCTGTTTCCCATTATTTCCCATCAATATTCTTGGTATTTGATTTGATGCAGCCTCTATAACATGTTTTTTCATATTCATTGTAACCCAGCGTGTTAGTCCACCGAATCTATCAAAATCCATTTGACCAGTGAGCAAATTTTTGATTATATTTAATCAGCTACGAAAAACGAAATCTATAAAAACATATTTGCATGTGTATTTAACCCTTTGGCCGCCATATACGGAAATATACGGGTTTACGTAGGCGCCGTATACGGAAATATACGGGTTTTTTTATATTGTTTCGGAAGAATTCGCTAAATAAAACGAGAAGTCCAAATTTTATATAGCTTGAACTGTGACCTATAAGTAGGACGAACCATGGGAAATTTTCCTTATTTGACGCCGAAAACTGATCGGAGCTAGTATTTCTTTGTGAATTTTATAAATTGTGCTTCGTAGTTCGAAATTTTTTGGGAAATGGCTTCTAATTTCAATACCGATAGTTAAAGTGAGGACTTTGAGTTTGAGGGACATTTCATGCAGCTAGGTGAGATAGGGGATTACATTAGATCTTGTGATTCTGAGAGTGATGTTGAATTGTCCAGTGACGACGAAGCTGAACCTGTCGACCACGATGTTCAATTAGATTTTGAGGATTTTTCTTCCGACATCGAGGAGACCGACCCTGTGCCCGTTGTTGACAGGGATGGTTGGAGTGATACCACTTCCCCATTAGTTGTGGAGCCATTTATGGAAGAGAGTGGGCCTTCTCATACACTAGAGGAGGGTGCAGAACCATTCGATTATTTCAGCTTAATTTTTGAGGAGCAGTATTTTGAATTTGTACGCTGATCAACGTCAGAAAAGAGCTGGGAAAATTGATTCAAAGTGGGACGCAGTAACTGCTGCCGAAATTAAGGTTTATCTGCAGAATTACATCTTTATGGGTATAATTTCTTGTGAAACTTTATCCAGTTCACAGTATTGTTACTCATTATTTGAATGTTCTACAAGCAATAGTTTTATTATTATTAATTTTTAGAAAGACATGTTGCGTTTTTTGAGGAGTTATTCCCTTTAGTGTTTTTATGAGGTAATTTTTTTTTGACGTGCTGGGGACCAAAGGGTTAATGCTATCCTAACCTAAAAATTTGAAAATAAAAATCAGTTTTAAAAAAAACCAAATCTTTGTAGTTAAAAATTTTGATTAACATAAAAAAAGCCACTCTAACACACCCACAGTTTTCGTTCAACTGCTGTGTGATGCGTTCGTTTGAGAAGCTTTGATTGGTCATTTGTTCACTTGATGGTTACAGTACAAACTAGGGATGAGAAACATGACAGTACAGTGACTAGTGCTCTTGCTTCCTAGGTTGGTGGTCCCAGGTTCGATATCCACAGTTAAAATCAGATTTATTTTCAATCGCAAATGGCTGTCAGGTCAACTGAGCTTCAATAGGGTACCAGAGAAACAATGAGAAGCAAAGGTGTGGTGCAGACAACAAAGGAAGTCTGAAGAAAATAGGCCATGACTATTCAGAGGTTAAATGGCATGAAGAACAGATTGCATAAGACAAGCAAGTTATCAAAGGTTAAACTTTCTTGAACGCTCTATATCGACCACTTGTTAACCACTCTGTGTGATTTGTATGTGATCTGAGCCTAAGAGTGATTGTACATTGTGCCAGTTATGCGCCTACAAGTAGGCCAGCACATCCGATTTCTGCGACACTTTTATTTACTAGGGTAGCTTCTCTAGGTCCTATGTCAGTCGTCTCTTACGACATGCCTTGTAGGTCGCAGTGGTACTATTCTTTGCTTCCTTGCGGGCCCTGGAACCACAGGGTTAAAACTTGAGAACATTTTCTGTGGCAACATATGAATGTAAATAATAGACACTAACAAAAAAACGATTGATTGATTGATCAACATCATTGCACTTCGGTGAGTAACCATGTGTGCTTCGATCTTTTTCTTACACAGGAAGATCTCAGTGGCAGTGTACAAATTCTGTAGCACTGGTGAGGGTCCCCGGTGTAATTTAGAAGATGGTGAAAATGATTCTTTTACGTGCTCAATTTGAACAAGGGACCTACATTTTATCGTCTGTCTCCAAAAGGACTAAGATCCTGACCTCACCTAAACTGAGATCTTCTTCTTCTTTCTTCCTTTTTGCGCATGACTATTGAGTTATTCGTATGTGTCGCTTCCTCCTTGCCAATAATGGCTGACTCATTCCGACACTGAGATCAGGGTCTGTGGAAAAATTTCCCAAAAGTTCCACAAGGGAGCGAACCAAGTACCTTGTAATGAGAGGCAAGCACCTAACAAAGGACATTAAGGAAGACAATTGAATCTTTGAAACAAAGTGCTTCTTCTTCTTTGCGTTCGTTCTTTACGACCAATTTTAATCACTCTTTGTGATATGTTTGATCTTTGCCAAGAACATGTATACGTTGCACATTGGTTTGGTAGGCCCCTAAACGCATAGATTTCTACAAGTTTAGGACATGTGCATCCGATTTCAGCCAAACCTCCTTAGTCGCCTCTTACGACATGCATGGCAGGTAACAGTGGTTCTATTCTTTACACCCCAAATTTGGACCCCGGTAACCACTCGGGCGAAACAAAGTGCTAAAGAAATATTCTTAGAATATCCTTGACAAAGAAGGGGAAAAATAAAGGCTTCCTACAAGACCTAAATGTACTTCATGATGAGACAACTGCTCTTGAACATCAACAAAATTACAAATTGAACGAGTTAGGTAGACTTTCTTACATCTACTCCATCCACCAAAATTGGAGTGTTGCTTCTGTTTCGTAGAGCAGTATGAAGAACAGCACGATTTTCTGTGAAGTTGATTATCTGTCCAGAGAACATTGCATCTCTCATCTGCTCTACTTTTGCTGCTTTTAGCTGCAAAAATAAATCAGTTATTGAATCATGATTAGTTTCCCATTGGGCACAAAAATTGTTAATACAATTATCATTTTTATTATAACCATAAAACAATTTTTACAAAGATAACTTAAACAAAATTTTTGCTACAATTGATATCTATGCACCCAGGTTATCCCCATATATTATGGTATACCATCTCAGGGAGGGTCTCTGTGGCTGAGTGGTTAAGCCCTTTGCCTTGCGAGTCAAAGGTCGTGGGTTCAAATCCGGACCGTTCTGTTCACGAGTGCAGTTTTTCCAGAGACCCCTAGGATTGTTGCCGGAGCTACGGAGTTTGTGCTTTGTGCAATACTCTCGGCAGGTGGCGTGTTATTTCTGCTGAGAGGGATCGAGTCAGATGGAGTAAAGCCCGGTGCAATGAAGTCAATCCTTCGACTTTTAAACATCTTAGGCTGTCTATTCTGTGCAGGCAGGATTTGATGAATGTGAAACTTTCTTTACAAACATATTTATTAAATGGGATTCAAATATCTGATAGTAATTTCTTTTAGAATTTGCAATGGATGTTGCGATGGATGGATGGATGTTGCGATGGATGGATAGTGTCACAAATGAGGAGCTTATGAAGAGAATGAGATAGATCTCAGCTGTTTAACTGGTACTGGATAGGACAAACCTTCATAAAATCCATGGGGAATGTAACAATGAAAAGCCCTTTCCTGGAACCTGCGAGGAAAGCAAAAGAGAGGGAATCCTAGGCAGATTTGGAGGTAGAAATTAAAGATATACAGAAGAGCTGGAAAGAGCCACAACAGATGGCTTAAAATATGAAGACTTGGCATGAGTTGGTTAAGGGCCTATGCCCTGACCAGGGAGAAAAAGGTAAAACAGAGAGAGAGAGAAAAATGTCAATTATGGAACAATAAATTTATGTCTACAAATTTGATTCCTACCAAATCCATCAGATATCGAAACACTTCATCATTGATCAAGTTTTTGGAGTAGTCCACGAGCAGACATCCATCTTTCCCGCCAATATTAATGCTGTCGAAATATACAAAAAATATATGGAACACAATATGGAACACAATATTAATGCTGTCGAAATATTAATGCTGTCGAAATATACAAAAAATATATGGAACACATAATAATACATACGTTAAACAAACTCTTTATTGCATTTTAATTTCTTTATTGCATATCTTCTATGTATGATGTGCTGACTAGCATAACTAAACCCAAGTCTCTCCACAACAACTACTTCGTTATCATTGACTGTCTTCCATACCAAGAGGTTCAAATGTTCGGAATATTTTTCTTTACTATTATCTCTCATTGTTTCTGTCAATTGTATCTGATGTCTCCACATCTTTTAACTAGGCAGTTCAGTAATATACTACAACCTATTTATCGTCACCTTTCATTGCATGATATATTTTTATTTATTTGTTAACAGTTCTTATCCTTTGGTTATGTTCAATTTTTCTCAGTGGCTAGTACATTTGCTACTAGCATTTAATGCCATTGTGCATTAGTTATATTTACATAAAAACCTGTTCTATAAATTTTTATGCTGACGCTGAGAGGCAAAACAGGATTAGAGAAGAAAATAAGTTATATCTTAAACATAATGATCTACACGCCTAGTGAACAAACCCATTTTATTGCATTTTTTGTATTACACTCTAGACTTATTCTTTCCTCCTCAATATTGTATCCTAAAGTTACACTTCTGTTTTCAACTTTTATAGTTTCTGTTACTTGTACAATTAATACTACAATATTTATTGATACATCATCAATGCACTTTGGTGAACAACCATGCATGCTTCAATTTTTCTTACACAGAAAGATCTTAGCAGCAGTGCCTAAACTCTGCAGCATGTGATGGTTCTCTATGTAATTTATAGGAGGGTAAAAAACTTGTAAAGATTTTATGATAATTTGTTATGAATTTTGTTAGAAAAGCAGCTACTCTTCTCTATTTTCAACTGATAACGGTACTTTTGTGGACGTCGGTGGCTTAGCGGTAGTGAGCTTGATCACAATCCAAGAGTACCCTGTTCAAACTCTGTGGAGGGCAGTTTGTAAGCAAATGTGTTCCCATGAATTTTTATGAACGGTAAAAATAGACTTCCCTGTTCAGAAAGCAATGGCAAATTACTGAACGTATAAGTGGTGCCTAGAAAATCAACAACTCGTTTACCGTGGTCGATGTGACGTCTTTAAAGGATATGCCACGATTTTCATTCAATGGTACTTTTATGTGCTGAACTTGAACACAGAATCTACGTCTTATTGTACATCTCTAACAAGACTAGACTAGTCTAGGATTATAATCCCAGAAAAAATAACATGATTGCACTATACGAAAAGCAAACCATGTTCTTGGAAATGAGATGCAAGCATCGTACCTCCATGTCACAGAGACCCCCTAATCTTCACAATTCTTAATGTCTAGTGTATCCAGTGATGGGAACTTCTGTACCTTAAGTGGTAGTGAGCTCGATCACAACCCAAGCGTACCTGGTTCAAACTCCATGGTGGACAAGTTTGGAAGCAAATTAGTTCCCTTGGATTTTTAAGAACGATAAAAATAGACCTCACCGATCAGAAAGCAATGGCAAACTACTGAACGTATAAGTAGTGCCTATAAAATTGGCGACTCGTTTACTGTTGTTGATGGCTAGTTCTGTTAAGGATATGCCATGATTTTCATTTTTCATCCAGTGATAATATCATCAATAGATCCACATATTTTCAAGACAATGCTGTCTGGTGTTTATTACTGAAGTTTATTACCATGTCCATCTTTGATATCACTGTTTTATAAAGATTTAATCAGTAAGATTTTAATAAATGACTTCCATTCTACATTAGGGAAGCAAGAAGTACTCAGATAGATTGGTTTTTAATAAATATAGTTTGCTTGTTCCTTCAATTTGTGATATAAGTTATTGTGCTGAGTTATCATTTCAAATCTTCTATTTGTAAATTACTGTTATTGGTTACTGAACTGACATCATAGTGCTCTAGACAGATCCATAGATGTTCAGTGTTCCACAGCGGATGTCAACAGGCATGTATGCTGATAGATCCTGTGATTTGCTGGTTAAACACACTTATCTGTCCTTCCCGTCCTAAACCTTCTCAAATAATGTATAATTCAATCAAACATGGATTAGTCGTCATCAAATGTCAAGTACTCATTTAACAGATGATTTTCAACAGCCCAATTAGGTTTCCATTCATATTAATTAAAACATGACGGTGGTTATACTTATCAAAGAAAAGTAACCATACAAGGCTGCAATGTTCTCTCATACTCTCTCTCACGATCACCGCCCAGACCGAGTACCAGACCTCCCCATAAATTCTATCTATGTGGAAATCTGATTCATGCAGCCTTAGCATTGGTGTGTTTTACGTCACATCTTCAGCACCATTTGGAGCATATCCTTCGGCGATGTATCCGGTTTCAGCCAGGGTTACCTCGGTCGCTCTCCGTTCTGTAGCCATCTAGTATTTTTTTACGTAGCCCCGCATCCTACCTCTTTAGTCGCCTCTTACAACATGAGTGGCAGGTAACAGTGGTTCTATTCTTTACACCCCAATTTGTGCCCCATAACCACTTGGGCGGTTCTGTCATACAAGACTGCAATGTTCTATATTTTTAGTGCAAAAACAAACTTCTTGAAACTATTACTGCATCATGCTTTGCCTTGTGAGTCGCAGATCATAGGTTCAACTCCGGACCGCGCCATTCTGTTCACGAGTGCAGTTTTTTACAGAGACCCCTAGGATTGTTGCTGAAGCTACGGAGTTCGTGCTTTGTGCAATACTCTCGGCATGTGGCGTGCCAGTTCTGCGGAGGGGGACCGAGCCATATGGGGTAAAACCCGGTGCAATGAAGTGAATCCTTCGGCTTTTTAAGATCATGCATGAGCAAATGGTTATATATTTATATATTATGATTATCATGAATTTGAATTTCATTAAAATTATTTTTTTTACTTCCACCATTTTTTACTGACAAGAGTTCTATGGAATTCGTGCACTGCCACTGAGATCTCCGAGTGTAAGAAAGAGATCGAAGCACACATGGTTATTCCCCAATTTCAATAATGATCATTAATGAATGATGGTCTTAAGCCTTATATTAATCTACATATGATAATAATGATATTCAATTCTATTTTTAAAATGACGGATCCAAAACTTAATTAAAAGTTATTTTACATAATAATAATTGAGATGTATTGTCTATGTTCGTGTTATTTGGAAACAATGAGGTACAATGACTGTAGTTTCAACTCTAAATGTTATACATGACTGTAGCGTGCCTTAACTGTTTATTGCACTGTCATTGTTTGTTTATGAATTTCAGATTGCAATGAATAATAATTGCGTTTCACTGTCTTGTTGTCTCTTGGTTTTCCTATGCCTATTGAATAGCTAAACTAAATACATACCTAAATTTATTGAATCGCGATGGGTCCTCTTTGAACAATTTTAGCATGTTAATATTTTTCGAATTTGCGTCATAGTAGTTTTTCAGCTTTATCCAGGCTGGATCTTTTGTTAGAAACTGTCTGCCTGCCATTTTTTGAGTTTGTTAGACTAAGACTGTGCAGCTGATCAGAGAATCTGTCCTTGGAATACACCGGTTGCCTACACAGGGTCAAGGCAATAATAATGTCAAAGGTCAATGTAATTTAAAAACCTAAACTTCGGGTCGCGCTATTCTCGAGAATTTATATATATACTGAAGCACATTAATAACGCACCACCTGTATAATCCAGGAACAGAGTGTGAAATGTAAATATAAGTGTTTACAAGCTTACATATTTGGAATCCTTATTCATTTTCCTTTCAATGCACTATGGTAATTAATTTGTACATTTGATTGTTATGAAATTAATTGCATTTTGTGCAGGCAAGGGAGAACACCAAAAATACAACCAATTAAAAAAATTCATTCACACTATCCTCAGTATCTGGTATGTCCACCGTGTGCTTGCAAACAAGCTTGACAGCGGCTCCGTATGGAATGCACAAGTCTGTGAAGGAAATTATGTGGAATCAAGTCCCATTCATGTGAAAGAGCATCTTCCAGCTGTTGCAGATTAGAAGCCGGGACGTGCCTGTAGACTGCGTCCAAGCTCGTCCAAAAGATGTTCTATAGGGGACATGGCTGGTGATAGGGCAGGCCAATCAATTGTCATAATGTTCTGCTGCTGTAGATATTGCTGCGTTAAGCGTGCGATGTGCGCACGTGCGTTATCCTGCTGGATAAGCTGCAAGTCTGGATAATTTCTGAACGCAGGAGCAACCAATGCATCCAGAACCTCATCTCGATATGTCACAGCATTAACATTTGCACGGAAGACGTGAAGAGGCAAGCGATGGTGAAAACTGAATCCTCCCCAAATGTGAATACTACCACCTCCAAATCGGTTGTGCTGACGAACACAGCAATCTGCAAAGCGCTCTCCACACAGTCGCCAAATCCGCACACGTCCATCAGCAAAGGATAGGTTGAATCTGCTCTCGTCTGTGAATAGGACAGCATTCCACTGCAGTCTAGTCCATCTGACATGTTCTTCTGCCCATTGCAGGCGCTGCTGACGATGTATGTGAGTCAAGTTTGGCCCAACATAAGGTCGTCTTGCAGTAAGGCCTGTATCTCTGAGTCGTCGTATGACTGTCATTCGAGAGACTTGCCCACGTCTACCCACTATTGCTGTTCGACTCGACGATTCCTTAGGTGACTGAGCACAATATGACGATTTTGTGCAGGGGTAGTAATTCGTGGTTGGCCACTCCGACGTCTATCCCGGGCACCGCCAGTGGCTCCGTAACGTTCATTGAGACGTACAATAGTGCTGTGGTGGCAATTCATCCTTCTGGCAATGGCCCTCGAGCTCATTCCGGTAGACAACATACCAATGGCTCGTTGGCGGTCATTTTCCGATAGTCGTGGCATTGTAAGCACATGTACCAGGTGTTTTTTTGTTTGTTGTTTGTTTGTTTGTTTAGTAGGGGATTAAAGCCTCTTTAAGCCGAGGCAGGCCCTTTCAACCTAAGGCGAACCTTTATTGGTTATATCAGAGCGTGTAGGCCAACAAACATGAAAAATAAGAATTAACTCCTTTCGGAGAATCCAAGGATAAACCAATCCTATTAATACCGGGTGTTTTGTCTCAACGGCCTTTTTATACCAAGTATACTGCCACAACGCCTACACACTTTCAAGGTCCTAGCTACTGGAATCGTGTTGCACGTGTAACTTTCATTGTTTTCTTGTAGTCTGTACACAAACCCGTGGGTTTGAAAATTAACTTTCCATTCCAGCAGCCATTCGCTCTCTACCTCATGACAAACACAGGGAAAATACATTCCCACACTTTTTTGCTCACCCTCTCAGCAACAGTATTTATCATAGTGGTGCGTTTTTAATGTGCTTCAGTATAATTGTTTGAGTGTGTGAAGGACTAAACTCGTTAACATATCATCATCATCAAGGTGCGTATCCTTTATAGGACGTTTCTCTCTTTGCAGCACATCTGAAATTGACTCTGTCTTTTGCCAGTTCACCCACTTCGTCGATGGTCATGTTCATGGTTTCTTTGATATCTTGTAGCCATCTTCTTCTTGGTCTGCCTCTGCGTACTGGGACCCTGCCCTCTAGTATTGTTCTTTCCAGGCCATCGTGACGCTTGATGTGACCAAAGTATGTAATTGTTCTGTATAGTATGTTGTTTATCAGCCAATTTTCCTTAACATTTAGTTCTTTCAGGACATCAGTGTTCTTTCTTTTTTCTGTCCATGGATTTTTTCTGTCGTAGGATCTTTCTGTAGCATTTCGTGTCGAAGGACTGGATTTTCGTTCTTAATTTTTGTGTAACAGTCCATGATTCGCAACCATAAGTAGCCACTGGGAAAATGCATGCTCTCAATATTTTTAATTTTAGTATTTTGCTGGTGCTTTGCCACATGTTCTTCATTGTATTTAACTTCTTGATTGCTATTGTCAATCTTCTTGAGATCTCTTTGGAGCAGTCACCGTTATTGTTAATTATTGAGCCCAGATATTCGTAACTCTCTACACATTAGAGTTCTTCATTGTTTATTTGGATGTTAGGTGAGCCTTTTGCTTTGTCAGTGCAGTTGACATGATTTAACATACTCGTTACTTAATCGTTACTTAGTGAATGCTGGCTAATAGCACACAACCGACTGGTGGATAACGTCCAATGTAAAAATAATATTCAGCGAGATGTTTCCAAAATAAAGCATCATTATAACAAGAATAATAAAATTGGAAAATAATAAAGAGCAAAATTGTTATATAATATACTAGATTGTGACAACTGGTAAAATCGAGGGTAGGCGAGACATAGGAAGACGGAGCGCAAATTTTATACAACCTGACTTCATGGCATGGAAGAGCGTCAACATCTGAGATGATGGTAAACACCAAAGACAGAGATTTATGGAGATCCATGATTGTCTACGCTAGCCGGCACTGCACCTGATGATGATGATGAAACAGTGTCAGGATTAGAAAAGATTTATAGAACGGACTTTTGTGTGCGCCTCATAAATAGTGTTTTTCGCTGCCTCTGTTATTTTTGAGGTACACTTTTTTGCGTGCACGCTCTTTTGCTTTGTATAAACTGTGTTAAAAGCAATGCTTTTTAAAACGCACTGCCTGTTGGTAATATGCATATGTGACCGAACCATTTAATTTGTTGTTTCTTGATAAGCCCAGTACTGATATTGTACACAACTTTTCCCTTAACGTTTTCATTCTAAACGGTCTCTTCTAGATACTTCCAGCATTCTGCTTGGACACTTTATCTCTGAGGTGACTAGCTTTCTTCTATCGTTTGATGTTAGTGTCCAGATTTGAAACTACGAATCTGTAAGGTGAGCGTCTGTAGCTCAAGCGATGGTGAGCTCGCTCATGAACCCAAGTGTACCTGGTTCAAACCCCACGGTGCGCAAGTTTGGAAGCAAATTCGTTTCCGTGGGATTTTACAAAAGGTAAAATAGACCTCACCGTTCAGAAAGCAATGGCAAACTAATGAACGTAAAAGTGGTGCCTAGAAAATCAACAACTCGTTTACTGTGGTTGATGGCTACGTCTTTAGGATATGCCACGATTTTCATTTCAGCATAATGTTTAAATACTACATCTAAAACTGTGATAAAATCAAGGCTGTAAAAACATTGGAGGCAGATGTAGACCCTAGTATATCTACCACCAAATAATGCAATAGCAATCAAACTAGTATCCTCATACAACAAACAGGACACAACATAATGAGAAGTAATATATACTGAGACATTTTATATACTTGTACACTTAACCCAGGAAATGTTGGGCACATCCGTCATGCATACCGACTTTACAGGGAAGATATGGAGAACATATCGCCAGCCGTAAGGCTCTATAAAATAAAGGGGGAAAACTATCATTGCGACCTGTAATACCGTTTTTAGTACATTAAAAAAGGGTTTAAAAGCCGAAGGATTTACTTCATTGCACCGGGTTTTACCCCATATGGCTCGGTCCTCTCCGCAGAAATGGCACGCCACCTGCCGAGAGTATTGCACAAAGTACGAACTCCGTAGCTCCAACAACAATCCTAAGGGTCTCTGGAAAAAACTGCACTCGTGAACAGAACGGCGCGGTCCGGATTCGAACCCACGACCTTCGACTCACAAGGCAAAGGGCTTACCCACTCGACCACAGAGACCCCCTTTAATACATTAGTAGTACATTAGCCTAAGTTTATTAGCTAAGATTATAGAAGTACATTAGCCTAAGTTTATTAGCTAAGATTATAGAAGTACATTAGCCTAAGTTTATTAGCTAAGATTATAGAAGTACATTAGCCTAAGTTTATTAGCTAAGATTATAGAAGTACATTAGCCTAAGTTTATTAGCTAAGATTATAGAAGTACATTAGACGCAGTAGGACAGTGGGGACATGTGCATATGAAATTTAATGGCTAGTGCAGTTGCCACGAAACTGTTCAGGATATAATTTTCTTCATGCACCCCACAGAAATAAACTCGGATTGAACACGAGTCTATCGAACTGAAACTGAGCTCTAATTTACTCGACCAGACGCTCCATATGAGGCTCTATTGGTGTCCTAACACCAATCACATAGTTCTTTACAGCTGTTAGTGATGAGATTTCATGACTGACAAAACACCAATGAGGAAGAAGAATGTAACTCCAAAAAATACAATATTGTTTTTTATTTATCATCGACAAAGGGGTTGTTTAAAGAAGAAGTACATTATGCTCAAGGTGAACGAAGATGACGATATCCATTAAACTCATGGTGAACGAAGGAGAAGTATATTTGGCTCATGGTGAACGAAGGAGAAGTATATTTGGCTCATGGTGAACGAATGAGAAGTATATTAGGCTCATGGTGAACGAATGAGAAGTATATTAGACTCATAGTGAACAAATGAGAAGTATATTAGGCTCATGGTGAACGAATGAGAAGTATATTAGGCACATGGTGAACGCTCATGGTGTACGAATGAGAAGTGTATTAGGCTCATGGTGAACGCTCATGGTGAACGAATTAGAAGTATATTAGGCTCATGGTGAACGCTCATGGTGAACGAATGAGAAGTATATTAGTTTCATGGTGAACGAATGAGAAGTATATTAGGTTCATGGTGAACGAATGAGAAGTATATTAGATTCATTGTGAACGAATGAGAAGTATATTAGGCTCATGGTGAACGAATGAGAAGTATATTAGGCTCATGGTGAACGAATGAGAAGTATATTAGGTTCATGGTGAACGCTCTTGGTGAACGAATGAGAAGTATATTAGGTTCATGGTGAACGAATGAGAAGTATATTAGGCTCATGGTGAACGAATGAGAAGTATATTAGACTCATAGTGAACAAATGAGAAATATATTAGGCTCATGGTGAACGAATGAGAAGTATATTAGGGATATGGTGAACGAATGAGAAGTATATTAGGTTCATGGTGAACGAATGAGAAGTATATTAGGCTCATGGTGAACGAATGAGAAGTATATTAGGCTCATGGTGAACGAATGAGAAGTATATTAGGCTCATGACGAATTACGAAGGAGAAGAAGTACAATAGGCTCATAGCGAACGAAGAAGAAGAAGTACATTAGGTTCTTGGTGAACGAAGCAGAATAAATTAGACTATAAAATACCCCCCTTCCCACGCCCCTTTTCCAATCTTTGCCCTCTTTAATTATAAAAACCCCACACTCACTTTAATGATACATTTCCTGCTGGTGTGTGTGTACATGCAACTGTACCTAAACGTGGGTATTATTGATGTGTTTCTTAAATCTATTTCAGGTTTATACTTCCTTTAATGTTTATGTATAGTTGTGTTTTCTTTCACTAAGAATCAGGAACTAAATTACATTTTTGACTGCATTGATTTGTTTCAGTCTCAGTTTGGAATATCTTCATTGCACTCCGGACATGTCCATAGTATGAGCTCCGATCTCCTTTGTAAAATCTCCAACAGCGTCCAAATATTCACAAAACAGATGAGACTGCAGTAAAACTATTTGATTGGCAAAACACGTAATCACAAAGTACTGTAGTTTTACAAATTACAGAAACAATGAAAAGTTTGATTACGTGTTTTTTCAACAGCGTCCATCGACTGACCGTACCAGTTCGATTTTGATTGATGAGCCTACTCGTATACCATATGCAGTGATTTGTGTATTGATGAAGTTCTTTCATTGACAGGCGTGTTTGTATTGTGTATGCTGTCTTACGTTTGTCTTTAAACTTCCCTAAAAAAGTATCTCAAATTGATTGATTGATTTTATTGACTGCTAATACCATCAACATTGCACATCAGTGATTCGGTATGATTTCTTTCAGTTGTTTATTCAGTTATCTAATTAGTTAGTACTAATTCAACTTTTCAAGTAACTTACTGAGGTTACTGTACTGTTAAAAAAACATGTTTAAGTGTATCTAGATCCGGTTACAGTTATTAAGTGAGACTTAACGAAATGTCGGAAAATACCACTTTTAATTTGAAAAAATTATTCATTTCGGGGAAGAGACCGCCGAAAGTGGGAAAAGATATTATCAGTCCGTTAAAAGTTTTTTTTAAATATGTTGACTGAGCAAGGATTCATAATTTTAAAAACAATAAAAGTAATATATGTGTGTGTGTGTGTGTCTGTACGCGTGTGTGTGTGTGTGTGCGTGCGCGAGGACTCAAACATGTGACTAAAAGGAAATGAAAATGATGCTCTTCTGTTATGAGAGTATGAGTCATACAAACATAATAAAAATAATATTTCATTAATCAAAAACTACAATAAAAGCAGAATTTCAGAAAATGTAAAAGCAGTCGCATCTTACATCAGCCCTCAGAGACACCAATCATCAAATGTCACGAAATTCACAGAACATTATCTTTCGACTCCGAACAGAACACAACAGACCTAGAAGTCATATGTATAATTCATTTTTAACTCTTTCGTCCTTCTGAGCCTATATAATGGCTAGCTGTGTTTCTTAAGATGAAGCAAAGCCAGTATAATAGCTAATTCGGTACACATTGCAATATAAACGCATCCACAGTGTTTAAAAAAATTGCTGAGTTGAAATGTTAACACGGATCTTTTTTGTGTGTTCGTAGGATTGAATTCAGGCTAGTCATAGCTCGTAGTATGACACTTCTGACTTATTTTTGCGTGAAGGCTTGATTTCTTTACCACAAGTGCCTCGCATCCAGACTAGTCCTACTCTGATTTCAGGAGTACTTGTAATTTAGATTATAAAGTAAAGAATCAGTGTTTCCTGCAGTCAAACCATGTCCCGTATAGTTAGTTAGTTTGTTCCTTTCGTGCCAAAGGCGGCACATAGGGCAGAGGTTTTAGATCTCCATGTGATACGGTTCTTTGCTAGCAGTTGGAGATCTTGTATGGTTTTACATCCCAATAGTTTACTTTCTTGTTGGATGGTTCTTCGAAGAGTGGTCTTTGGTCTTCCACGTTTTCTTTTCCCAACTGGTGACCACATAAGGACTTGTCAATTTAGTCTCTTTTCGTCTGATCTAAGAACATGACCTAAATATTTCCACCTTCGTTTCCTTATAATATTTGATACGGGTTGTTGGTGTGTTCTATCGCTCACTGTGTTGTTAGAAACGAAATCACTCCATTTCACTTTTAATAATTTTCGTAGACATTTATTCTCAAAGCTGTCCAGTTTCTTATCCATTTTCTTTATTGATTTCAACTTTCACAACCGTAGGTCAGTACAGGAATCACACATGAACTAAATAATTTAGCTTTTGTGCATATACTAAGGTCTTGAGATTGCCAGATATTCGTTAATTTAGTGAAGGCACTAGCTGCTATAGCAATACGAAGTTTATTTCTTTCATCGTGTCTCCGTTGTATGACACTTTACTACCCAAATATGTAAAATGTTCAACTTTCTCCAGTGTTTGGCCATTTATTACGATGTTGTCTGTCGAGTTTGTGAGGTCCATAATTTTGGTCTTGGCAGAATTAATCTGGAGACCAACCTGTTCTGCAAGTGTGCAAAGATTGCTCGTTAGTTTGTGGGTTGCTTGTGTGGTTGAATTCAATATGTCCCGTATGAGCATCGGATATTTTTGGATCCAAACTGACCTCGAACCCCGTTATTTTCCCGGAATGTGGTCGCTAGCACGTCCTATCATGAACTCCGCTATCCGCGACACCAGCCAGACTGTCGATTTCAAACACTACAAAACACATCCTTCTTGAATGTTGGTCATACATGGACGACATATTTTTTTTAATGGTCAGCGAGGTGTCGCGTCTTCCGAACCTGAAGAACTCTATTTCTTCTTCTTCTTCTTTTGTCGCCACACTGTTACCGGTTTGTTTCCAGGTGTCTTGGTTTCTATTTATGATTGAACAGAATCATACAGTTTATTGATGCTGTGATTTAACGACTGATAGAAGCTATTAGGGATGTGATCTGATGACTAATAGAAGCTATTGTTTCTGTGGTCTGATGCTTAATATAAACTGTTGGTGCTATGATCTGATAGAAGCTATTGGTGCTGTGATCTGATGACTGATAAAAGAAAGAGATAGCAATGAAAGAGGAAGACGCCTATGAAAGAGGAAGAAGGAGACGATGATGAAAGAAGAAGAAGAAGAATAAATACGGTGAAAGAATAAGATGTTGAAAAAAATGTAAACAAATAATAAAATGGCCATATAAAAATATAAATAAATAAAACGAATAAGAAAGAAGAAATGTAAGAATGTGAAATAAGTAAGAAGAAATGTAAGAATGTGAAAAAAGGAGGAAATAAAAGGTGAAAGAAGAATACGAAGGAGGAAAAGATCAAGAAAGTAAGAAGAAGAGCTAGATGGAAGAAGAAGTAGAAGAGGAGAAGAAGTAGGAGAAGAAGAACAATAATAACAAAAAAGGAGAACAAGAAGGGCAAAACTAAAGAACAAGAAGGATGAAGAAAAAGTTGAAGTGGAGGATGATGAAAAGAATAATAAAATGAGGAGAAGAAGAGAAAGAAAAAGTAATTACTTTTTGTAATAAAATAAAAACTTTTACACATGTGATTTTTATGTGCACATATTTGCATGAAACGTTTAGGAAGTTTAATGTAATATTTGTAGTCATTTTAGGAATTTCCTTACTGCTAAATTTAAACAAGCTCTTGTTTTGACACGTGACAGAAAAGTATAAAAAGCTACGCAATTACTTTTCCTTCTTTGTGTGTTTATTTGCTGTAAGATAGTGCCTATATAGCTGGTCTACTTTTTGTATACAAGCTGGACGACATGGCAACAAAATTATTTCTGTTATCGTTGTTCGCCTTCCTTGTTTGTTGTGTTGTTAGTCAGAAGTCAACAGACGATAATGTAAAGTACCCAGTTATTTTGAGTAAGTAGTGCCTAATTTGTCATTATATCTTATGTTGTTATTATATACCTCTCACACAGTTACACGTTACATAGGACCTGCAAGCAATTTTTCCATACCGTTCTGTACTGAGCAACTCATTCAATCTCCTCTATGGAATTGAATCCGATAATTCTAGACTCAATCAGTAAAGTTCGTTTAACGTTTTGTTTTCTAGGAAGTCCTTTATATCTTGAAGCCGTTGCGCCCCAACCCACTTGAATGCCTGCTTTGTGATTCTTGTATTATTTCTTCTAAAAGTATGCACAACATATTTCAATCTTTTTATTATATCAGTTGTTACAAGGGATTGACTAGACATTTCTCTGTTTCCTCATTTCTACTCAATTCGTTTCATGTTCATCATTTTTCGAAGACATGTATTTTCAAATACAGTCAACTTACTTCCTGTATCTTTAGTCATTTCCCAACTCTCGCTGGCATATGTTGGGATTGAAGCAACATTGAAATTGAAAATTTATAACTTAGTTTTAAAACTACATAACTTGGTAATGACATCCTATATCATCATCATCATCATCAGGTGCCGTACCGGCTGACGTAGGCGATCATGGATCTCCACAAATCTCTGTCGTTGGTGTTTGCTATCAACTCAGATGTTGACGCTCTACCTTGCCATGAAGTCAGGCTATCCACAATTTTCTCTCTGTCTTCCCTGTCTCGTCTACCCTCGATTTTACTGGTTGTCACAATGTGTTCTAAACCTCCCCTTCTCATCATATGCCCGAAAAATGATGACTGCCTCTTTCTTATATTGATGATAAGCTTTCTCTGTGTCTTGATCTTATTCAGCTCCTCAACATTGGTCATTTTAGCAGTCCATGGATTCTCATCATTCTTCTATAAAACCACATTTCTGTGGCCCTCAGAGATTTTTCGATCTGTGTGTTCATTGTCCATGACTCGCATCCGTATGTCAGTATTGGTTCTATGTAGCTCTGAATAACTATCCTATATACATGTATTTAAAAATATCATCACTCAATAGATTGTTCTGAGCAGAACTTTGTTACCCTAACACAGCGCCGGATTAGCCTAGTAGCAGAAGTAGCAAATGCTACGGGCCCGCGCTTCGGGGGGCCCCGCGCCTATGTGACAGAGCTAAGCTGTCACTGGTCATAAACATGGAACCAATGTTGGGAGGTGGGTAATAATATCCCCCTTCCATTTATTTCTTATTTAGGTTAGAACCAAGGTCATGTTTACATCAATTTCGGACTTAGGTGGGCGGTAACATTGAGCTCGCTAACAACGTTACAGTTTTTTCGCTTCTACCTATCGATGGGACATTCTTACAAAAACACTGGAAGATACAGGTTCAAAACTCCCAACTTCGAAGAGACTGTCGGACACCAGGTAGTCTGCCCGAGCTGATGCGACAAGGCACTTTATGTGGTTTTACCCCTATCAAACAAGTTTTGGATGACATCTCAAATAACATGATCAAAAGGTAAAGTGTCGTAATCAAGCCTATGGGCTAGTTTTGGAGATGAGTAAGTTGGAACCGGGAAAAATGACCATTTTATGGAACGGAATTCTATACGTTATTTTATAGTACGCTGTCAAGCGTATAGCGCTTCATTACAGTCACCTGATCAAGACTTTAACACAGGATATGCACTTTATGAATCGTTACACGGGTACGTTCAAGCAATGCGACCTACATTTTCAGATATTGAGGACAATGCCAAATGCCTGACTGACTGTCAAGAATATCAGCAACAAACTTCAAGACGACGCAAGCGAAATACTAAGTACGACGATTTCAGCGGCTCTACTGCGCTCGATGAAGTTGTAGAAAATCAAACACCCAAACAAAAATTTGAAAGCCATGTGTTTATTGTCATAATTGATAATGTACTGTCTGCCTTAGCTAAACGCATGGGAGCATACCATAGAGTGACTGGTGTATTTGGAATACTTCGGCAGTTAAAATCTCTTACAGCAGAAGAGATCTTGAAAAGAACTCCTAATACTGTCAGCTCTTACCAAGAGGATTTGGAAGAAAGCCTAGGCGACAAACTTGTGCAGTTTGCTGAACTTCTTAAAACTAATGTAGCTGCTGCTATTAGCAATGAAAAACATGAGGCTCTTGAACTGCAATTTTATAAACTTATTAAAATAGAAAATTCATTAGAGTCGTGTGAGCCGCTGTAGCGTAGTTGTTAGTGAACTCGCTTCTCAACGTCTGGGTTCAGCTCCCGCAATGCGCGTGGAATTTTTCCGACCGCGACGGCTCTCAGATCGACCCAGCCTTAACTGGGTACCAGACATGCTCTGGGAAAGTAAAGGCGGCCGGCGTGATGCTGACCACATCACCCATCGTGTGCCGACGGTCAATGTAAAATACAAGCCTAACACTGTATTGACCTATATACCACGAGGTATGAAATGGTTCCTTAACTTACGTGTTTACCAAATGTAGAAATATTCTTACAAATTTGCTTGTCTTTAATGATTACTAACTGCAGCGGAGAACGTTCTTTTTCAACATTACAGCGTACAAAAAGGGAGTTAAGGAACATGATGGGACAAGATCGCGTAAATAACCTCACCTTACTGAACATTGAATGTAATTTACTTATTAGAGAAATTGATTTGTCTAGTATTATCTCTAAATTTGCTCACATTAAATCGAGAAAAGTTTGTTTGTAAAAGTTGTGTTGTATTATTTATTATCATACAAAACCTAGGGCCCCGCGCTAAAATTTGCTACAGGTCCCGCTGGCCTAATCCGGCCCTGCCCTAACAGTTCTTCAAAATGTCTCTCTCTCTCTCTCTCTCGTATATGCAAGATGTCCCGTCTTCATTATCATTGTCCATCACATCGTAATTTAATTTAGTTTATTTAGTCGACAGATCACCATCACTACACATCGAACTAATGGGTCCATAAGTGATTCGATCTCTTCCTCAGTATGTCCCTCAGAGTGTGGTGACTAACACATCCTGAATTCAACTTCTCCTTGGTCTTCCTCTTCTTCTCTTTGCCGGTATGCCCCCCATGGTGATTCTGATCCAGAAATTCATATCTTTTTATGAATCAAAAATACTTAATTTTCTCATTCTTATTTCTAGCAACATTCAGTTTTCTTTGATTTTGACTTATTTTTTGGGTAGATCTATTTGTTCTTATCTCTGTCCATGATATAAGGATGACGATTATGTAACATCTATACTCAAAAGCACACATTTGCATTTCCATTACTTTGTTAAATGTCCATGTTTCACCCCACACATTGTTACTGGGAATATGCATGCTTTTAGTATTCTGATCTATGCTTTCCTATCAGTTCCACTCCATGTTTTTAATTGTTCATTTCTTTCATCCCATTTTCATATCTTGTTAGCAGTCAACCGAGAAATTCAAAAGAGTTCCCATTTTCTGTTTTCTTTCTGTTGATAAAAATATTTCGTACTGTCTGCAAAAGATACGATACACAGCGCGCACACGCGCACGCACACAATCTATATATATATATCAGATAGAACCAGAAGATGAGAACGTGGAAGATGACAATACGGTGGTACAGCATGTATAACGAATAGTATACAATAGTAACAGGGCTACACAGTGTAACAGATAATGTGTATAGCAAACAGTGTACAATAGTAGTAACGATGCACACAGAGCTAGAGACGCGCATAGTCGCAATGGATTGAACCCAATCCATGTTAGAGCAACTGACGGCTGGACTTCCGGGTAACAGAAGAATAGTAACAAGACAGCATGCGCCAACTGAGAGCCGATCTAGTTAAATGTATCGAACCATAAAGAATAGATTGTAGCTTTTAGATATGGAAATACACAGTGGCGGCTCATGATGTTTTTTGTTGGTGGGGCCATGGACAAATTTTCGGGAAAATAACGGTTTTGGGGTAGGTTATATTTTAATTTATAAAATAATAAATACACATTACACTCTATTTTTGGTGAGGCTAGGCCCGCTGGTCCTTAATGGCCAGCCGCCACTGCAATATACATATATTAGAATTAAGTAGTAACTGCTCCACGTATGAGATAATGAACCTTTATAGCAGCTAGTGTGTGGACAGGAAGGGAGCTGCCATGAACAAAGATAAAATCATACGGATTACTATTTTACATTATCTCCGTACTGTCACCACAATATAAGGACACAATCTATCAATCGATATAGTAGAAGCCAAGTAGCCAGTAACATATAGTGTAGTAACTGAATAAATCCAAGAGAATTTGAAAGCAGTTAAGATAGCGGTAGGAAAGACGATGTCGACCAAACATAGGATAGTAATAATGTAAACGCCCGCCTGTCAAGCATGTTTGTAGCGCGTTGGACGACGGGTGACAAGCTCCCTGTGAGTGCGGGTTCAATTCCGCGGGCTGGCAGAAAAGCCACAGGTTCTTCATATTTACGGTGTTCATGGCACCGAACCGAAGGGTTACGATGTCCATGGCACCGAGCCGAAGAGCTGAAAGCTCAAGTTCTTCTGGATCTGAAAAAAATAATACTAAAAAAGTAAACATAAAGGACAGAAAGAATCAATTCACGACCTTATATACGATACAGATGGAGATGTATCCGTAACCATAAGATGCGACTGAGGTAGAGTCCTAGGGAAACATCATCTCTCTTAGGTTCAGACAAATGACAAAGAGCAATTTAACAAGTGGTCAATATGGAGCGCTCGAAGAAGAAGAAGAAGAAGAAGACCAATGTATAATACAATACCTCTTTAGAAGCACAGTTGGGATGATCTTGAAGGGCACAACGATTTAGAGACAATTGAAGGAAGAAAGTCAAACGCAATCTCTAGGACATTGACTGAAGATAGACTTAAACTGCTAACACGAGACTGACTTTCGATATTCCGTATAAATATTTATACTGTGTAAACTTCTGCACATAAATATTTATACTGTGAAGAAAGAACGATTGTAGTTCACTTATAACTAATACACACCTGCATTTCAATGCCAACGATATGTAATTAGTAAATTATGTATTCTATACATTTGCGATCAATACACTATGATTGTATGAACTCTTATAATAATTCCTCTCGTACCGTTCGTTATACGTTACATGGGGCCTGCAAGTAATTTCTCCATACCGCTTTATCCTGGGCAACTCTCTCAATCTCCTCCATGGAACTGAGACCGATATTTCTTGCCTCTCTCAACAAAGTTCGTTTCAGGGTCTCCTTAGGTCTCTCTTTCTTGAACCCTTTGCATCTCACTTCAATGCATGCTTTGATATTCGTTGATCATTTCTCCGCAAGGTGTGTCCAATATATCTCCATCTTCTCTTTCTTATAACAGTTGTCACTAGTGGTTGACCAGACATGTCTCTGATTTCATCACTTCTCCTGAATTCGTTCCATTTTATATTCATTATTTTTCGCAGACATCTATTTTCAAATGCATTCAACTTGCTTTAATACATGAACTCTTGCGTCAATAAAAACTCGTTCCGCAGGGAAAGAGGAATAGGGAAGGCCTGTACAGACCTGGAGAAGAGTACTGGAGGCTGATATTAAAAGGATATGTAAAACATGGAAAGAATTGGAAGGGATGGCAAGAGAGAGGAAGAGCTGGAAGAAGTTTGTTGGAACATGTGCTCCGTTGGGAGTTGAAAGGTGAAGAAGAAGAAGACTACGGATCATAATAGATAGATCTCTATGACCTTTGTTTTACCAGCTGAGTATTTGTATGTTTGATTGTAAGTTGCTAGAACATAGGCTGTATACTTTATATCAGCTCTACTACACCCAGCCAAACTACCAAGCTACTTTTAACAGTAGTAAACAAACTACGATTAAACCCATTCGTTCGAACCACTCTTTCAGACTATAACATATATATGTATGAAAGCGTATAAGTAATGACGTGGTCAACATGTTAAGACTTGTCTGAATATGTGATTCATTGAATATTATTTTGTCAAAGCGAAACAGGTGTGTCCAGAATGTAAATGTATACTCCGTGAACGTACAACAGCATCAATACTAAACCTTCATTAAGAAAAAATCTCAAAGATCGGTTTCATATATTCGTTAAACATAATACACCAGTATGGTTTCATGGGTAGTGAAGAAAAGAACCACTATCTTCTCTCGAATGCCTTCAGTGTCGGATTAAACCAGCGCGGGGCTGTAGCAAATGTTACCAAGAGGCCCTAGGTTTTGTATGATAATAAAATAAAACACAACTTTTACAAACTTGTCTCGATTTAATGTGAGCAAATTTAGAGATAATACTAGACAAATCAATTTCTCTAAATAAATTGCATTCAATGTTCATTAAGGTTAAGCTATTTAGACGAACTTGTCCCATCATGTTCCTTAACTCACTTTTTATACGCTTTAATGTCGAAAAAGAACGTTCTCCGCTTGCAAGCGTTCTAGAATTCCGTTCCATAAAATTATCATTATTCCCGTTTCTAACTTACTCATCTTCGAAACTAGTCCGTACGCCTGATTACGACACTAGCTTTTGATCTATGTTATTTGAGATGTCATCCAAAACCTGTTTGATAGTTTTACAAGCTAAACATTTTCTGCTCTAGGCGCCAGGCCTTCAGAAATCGGGCCCGTAGCATTTGCTACTTCTGCTATAGAGCTAATCCGGCACTGAATGCCAGGGCGGCTAAGAAAGGTGGCCATGGGTCCAGCAACCTAACGCTGTAAAAAAATAAGCAAACAGCTACAGTAACAAATAGAAAAATCCCGACACTGCTCATGAACTAAGTGAAAATTGTTGTGTTTCCTCCTTTGTAATTTTGGACGCAATATTGACTGATAATGAATATAGTAATATCATTTGTGTATTGTTTAATTTATTAATATATTGCATGATTGATGGATAGAACAATCATCATTGCACTTCGGTTAATAACAATGTATCCTTTTCTATCTCTTTCTTACATAGTAAGATCTCATCTGCAGTGCATAAACTGTAGCTCTGGTGAGACTACCCTTTGAAATTTTCGAGACATATAGGACTGTACATTTTAAGTAATTTTGCTTAACCTTACATATGAATGTCATTTTTACTTCAGTTCCAGGTGATGCGGCCTCACAGCTGGTAGCCAAATTGAATAAAACGACTTCCAAATATAGTTACTGTACTAAACGTACATCTGGTTACAAGACTATGTGGCTGTCTGAACAAAAGCTTCTGCCTCTCAAGATAAACTGTTTAGTGGAAAATCTCAGGTTTGTTACATCATTTGATTGACAGGGCGCGTGTTCGACATTTGTCAATTTTTTCATGAGATCTCTAGAATTGTTGCTGGAGATACGGAGCTCGTGCTTTGTGCAACACTCGACAGAAGTCGTTTCGTTTCTGCCGACAGAGAATGGACCGTATGGGGAAACCCAGTACACTGAAGTCAATCCTTCGTCTTTAGCACATTGTTTATGTATACTGTATTCGAATGTGCATATCAATCTGCTACTAAAATATCGGTGTGTGTATATATATATATATATATATATATATATATATATATATATATATATATGGTTTGAACACCTGACAAGAATGCCATGGTATCGCCTACCACAGAGAGCCATACTGAAAAAGTATAAAAGTATAAGCAAGAGGAAGACCACGCAACAGATGGAGTAACGGTATCGAGAACAGCCTTATGAAAATAAATAACAGCTTACAAACAAAGTGCATTAGAACAAGCACACTCAAGATCACTACATTCTATCCCCCAACCCCACCCACACACCATTTCTATAAAAGAAGTAAATGGTGGAAGAGAAGAAGAAGATGGTAATGATTATATGCGATTTCCCATGTGACTTCATCATCTATACCATAGATTCCCACATTTTTCGACCCACCGCCCACTTTGCACAACATAAACTTTGTAACGCCCCCACCCTCCACATTATAACAGTTGCCAACGCCCCCTCCCACATATATACATGCTCTGTTTTCTCTTTGATATAGAAAATTGATATATGTTTCTGTCATACATTGTCAATTTTCAAATGAGTATATGCATTAAATAGAAAATTGATGAAAAAATGGATCGTGTAAGACGGGCATACGATGAATTAAAATGCACAATTCAAATTTTAAATGATTCTTCAATCACAAAATCACGAAAATAATTTATTTTAAAATATTTATTATTAATTTCTTCTTTAGGGACCACCGACTTCTAATCTCCTGAACACCCCCAAATTCTTCTGAACCCACTATCGCCCCCTAGAACGCTTCAGCGCCACTGGGGCAGTACCGCCCACTTTGGGAAACGCTGATCTATACAGATATAGCTGAATATGTAGGTGCGATCTAGACGGGCTTATTCGGTGCAGATAAAAGTAATGACAGTACGAAAAGAAAGCTACGCATGCAGTTCTGCCACTTCAAACATGACAATGAAGATAGCTGATGTTGCTGTATCGATTTCATGGAGGACAGAACAAAAAGCGACGCTTGCAACGATGTTAACAGATTCGATGAATATACTTGTGAGAATCGATACGTGATGCACGCTTCGAAATGAATGAAAAAACAGCATTCAACAGTCCTGCTCAAGAAAAGGGTCTTAACTTTACACGGTGTACGGTGGACTACATGAGACCCTGATCCTTTACTTGAAGATCTAAATTACAAGTACCTCTAAAGTCTATGTAAGAAACGTCTGAATGGCGATGGGTACTAGTGATACGGAAAGCAAGCCTTTACGCAAAACTCAGAAACAGCATATTCGACTCAATAACCACGTCTGAATTAACAGCGGGCGAATACATTTTTTTTAAAATTAGTCTAGCCTCCATACAATCTACGAAAGACTAGATGATGTTTATTGAGAGTTCCAACTTCCAGATGCTTACGTGGATCTACTCTCCTGAACATGCGGGTGTTCGCAACAATGAAATATCGAAGTAGTTGTCCTGTATGATCTGCAGCAACCCTACCATTCGCGCTAGCCAAGAAATCCCAGCCTGCCTTCTTATCAATTGCGCCACAAAAAAATCATCCTGCATTAATGATGATAGTACCAATGGGTATGTGCATCGTGATAGAAGTCAGACGGACAGAATATTTAGTATGTTTAATTAATCAGCGAACCACAGAAACCAGTAACATGGTTCTCCTTCGATATGTCATTGTTGCGAACACCTGCATGCTCAATCAAAAACTTTTAAGTGATTTTCGATGGGTATGTCTGAAGTCTTATAAGGTCAGTTTAAAAAACATATAACCAATAATGTGCTTTCGATTACAAATAATACATAAGTTTACATGTATAGGTATATAAGTCATCATCATATAGTAGCTTGAACTGTCCAGAAATGTGCCACCATAATACTCTTTAGAAATGGTTCTCTATTATAGGTCAAATATCATTCCTCTGTTGTTGTAATGTTCAACAACTCATTTATCACATCCTGTATTTATCTTCCTCTTTGTCTTTCTCTTCGCCACTTTCCCGAATTTCTCTTTTTATAATCGTCTTTCCCTAACCTTCATGTCCCCTTTATGTGTCCAAAATACTTCACTTTGTCAATTTTATTTTCCCCATAAACCAATTATCTCCAATTTTGAGTTATCGATTATACAGGGTGTTCAACTTAAAAGCAGCACCAGTGATAAATAGAAATTTGCCAGGTACGCATTGCATCTCGTCTATTTAATATTTAAACCGCTTCTGACTAGTTTGTCCTACGTCACATTTGTTCATCCCCCCTTCCGGCACTACAATTACACACCATCACACAACCTTGACCTATACTACGTCATAACTGAACCTTCTCATTTCCATACATATATGCCAGATTAGCTCCATTCACAGGCTGCTTTTATCTTGAACACCCTGTATATGTTATATTATAAACAAGTTTATATATTTTATGTTATATACACGTTTATATTTCTAGACTGTGGTACGATCCTATTACTCACAAAACATACAACACTCCAGGTGTAGACATCAAAGTTCCAGGATTTGGATATACTTCATCTATTGAATTTCTAGATAGAAGCAAAATAAGTAAGTGTGTTAAGATTACTTTTAAACAGAAAGTTATGTCAATAAATGATGCTGCTTCTGTTTTCATGTTGCAGTAATGAGGTCTCGTCTATACTGTTGTTTTTTTTAAATTTTGTTTTGTTATTCTTCTGCCTTATTCTTCTTCTTCTTCTTCTTCTTGCAATCGCTATTTTGATGAAGTCAGACGCGTTCTAATGATGAAGTCAGACGCGTTCTAATGATGAAGTCAGACGCGTTCTAATGATGAAGTCAGACGCGTTCTAATGATGAAGTCGACTATTGTCTGGAGCTTATTTCTAGTGCCGTATAGTTTTGAATGCAGTGGTGTGTTGTAGGACCAGCATCTGTTTTTAGTTATGACATACAGGGGACAGTCTTGTAGGACATGTTCAGTTGTTAGATCAGAGATGCCATATGTACACAGAGGGGATGGAGACAATAGTAGCTTGTGCACTTGTTTATTCAGTCTATTACGCCCTGTCCTGAGACGAAAGATGATGGTCTTTCCTTATCTGTGGTAGTCGTCGTTGGATAGTTTATGCTCTTTTATAATGTCCATGATAGCTTTTTTTCAAAGTATGTGATTTCGTTTTCTACCTGTTCACATCCTCTTCCCTTTTTTGCGAGTTTATCTGCCGTCTCGTTACCTGAGACGTAAAATACCAATTTGTTTCTTCTGCCTAGGAAGTTGTTGAAGAAATTTTAGTCTTTAAAAAAGACTGATTGTTCGTACTGCTTTTGAATAGAGTTCATGTTTCTTTATTGTCCTCAACAAAAAGACAAATACTGACCGTAAGAAACTACAGCACTTCTTCAAGAACTTCTAACCAAATCTTTCAAAATGTATATATCATTCTTATCGCTTTTTGCAACTTTTAATTATTGTAGAACAATTATTCATGTTTGTGATTTGTCGGCTCGAGAAGATAAATGTAAATTAGATAAATGTCCAAGATAATATGGAAAGAGAGCTGACACTACAGCCAAACAAGCTCTCGGAACACAACCAAATTATTTTCCAGTGAATACCAGCACACTGTGGCGTACCAGGAAGTGAGAGAGCAGACAGACTGGCTAAGATGGGAACAAAACTTATACAACACAAACACCCAGTGTCACTACCAGAAATCAAGACACATACCAAGCGGAAGTACAAAGAGTTGTGGAGGCAGAAAACCCACAGCAAACACCCACAAGATCCCATCAGCAAACTAAACAGAAAACAAAACTCAACAATCTTTCGCCTAAGAACAGGTCACTGCAGGCTCAACCACCACATGCACAGAATAAAGCCTGCTCATACTGCACAGTGTGCATGCCAGACAGAAACACAGACTCCGGAGCACATCCTGAAGTCATGTCCATCATATATACACCAACGAAACGAAACATGACCTCATGGGCAAAGCTTACAGAGCAAGCTATGGGAACTCTCGAAGAACTCCAACTGACATGCAGCTTCACAGAGGCAACCCATCTCATGGTTTAGACGAGCATACGAAACCGAACGCAAAGAAGAAGAAGATGATAAATGTGATCTAATTATTTATTTATGCAACCAATATATATATATATACGTTTATTGTATATCAATTGTAAACAATTAGTAAGTTTTACAATAATTATTCATAATTTGTTTTCTGTATTGTTTTCTTTCCAGTGCATTACTTCTATACAATAGTTCAAGATTTGGTTTCTATTGGTTATTCTAGAGGCGTGTCTGTGAGGGGTGCACCATATGATTTCCGAAAGGCACCAAGTAAGTTATTGGTTTTCAACTTTACTATAACTTATGTTTTTCTTTCATTGCATTGTTATTATATTTGTAATAGTGAGTGATTGATTGATTGATTGATTAAATAAATAGTAGATTGATAGGACCATCATTATAGCGCTTCGGTGAGTAACCATACGTGCTCAGATCTCTTTCTTACACATGATTTCATGGAAAGTTCACGAACTCTGTAGCACCGGCGAGAGTCGCCGATGTAATTTAGAAGATATGGAAAATATTTGTAGGAATTTTGTTTATGTTTTCTAATGAATTTTGACCGGGCAGTGGCTTTCCAGCCGACTCTTCTCGATTTTTTCAAAACTATCAAGTTTTTTTTGCGTGCTCAACTTGAACACAGGATCAACGTTTTATCGTTCATCTCACTAGAAACTCGATTTCACTTACACTCAGATCATGGATCTCTGGAAAAATATTCCGATGGCTCTTCGAGGGAAAGAACAGAGAACATTTGAAACGAGAGACGAGCAACTAACCTAACTTCACTGCTGCTGTGATCTTCATATATAAAAAAGAGATGGGAGCACACATTGTTACTCAACGAAGTGCAATGATGATGGTCTTACCAATCAATCAATCGCCATATATTGTAGATTATCGTTGAGTTTTTCCCTCTTACGCATTTTAAAATGTTTAAAGGGTTTTAAGGCCGTAAGAATTAACTTCATTGCACCGGGTTTTATTCCATATGGCTCGGTCCCTCTCCGCAGAAATGGCATGCCACCTGCCGAGCGTATTGCATAAAGCACGAACTCCGTAGCTCCAGAAAAAATCCTAGGGGCTCTGGGAAAAACTGCACTCGTGAACAGAACGGCGCGGCCCGGATTCGAACTCATGACCTTCGACTCACAAGGCAAAGGGCCACAGAGACCCTGAGCTAAGTGGTTATATTTTACATTTTAAAATGTATTTTTTTCTTACTACATACATTTCTTTATACAACAGATGAGCTTGGGGACTACTTTGCGCAGCTCAAGGATTTAGTAGAAGATACGTACAGACAAAATAACAACACCAAAGTGGTTGTTATTGGTCACAGTATGGGCAGCCCTGTCTTCCTGTACTTCCTGAATCATCAATCTCAATCGTGGAAGGATAGATTCATACAATCGTACATCTCATTGGCTGGAGTATGGGGCGGAGTAATCAAAGCAGTAAGACTTATGTCCTCAGGTATTTTTACTATTTGTGATGTTTGTTGATTTTTTATTTTGTTAATTTTTGGGATCCTTTTTCATAAATTGATAAAATAAAATTTAATAGAGAAATATTTGGACAAAACCGAAATAATTTCTACAGAAAAAACTTGTACAACAACCAAAAATATCCGCCCACTAGCAAAATGACAGGTATATAATGATTGAAAGGACCATCATCATTGCACTTCAGAAGAGTAACCATGTGTGCTCCGATCTCGTTCTTACACAAGAAGATCTCATTGGCAGTGCACGAACTCCGTAGCACCGGCGAGGGTCCCGATGAAATTTAAAAGATGGTAAAAAATAATTTGTAGGAATATGATGTTTTTATTTTTCTAATGAATTTTGTCGCAGCCTTACCAGCTTGCTCTTCTCTATTTAAACTGTCAAGGGTTCTTTTATGTGCTCAATTTGAAAACTAATTCTACCCACTCCTGCCTCATTTTGTATTTTATCTACAACTTCTTTCAACACATCTTCCACAAATGTATTCTACATTAAATTGATGTCGACAGGTATATAAGTCAGAGAAAGGAAACAACATTGACATGATTGTCGTATGGCCCTTTTTAAAACCAAATTTCTTAAATTTTCTTATTTTTTCTATTTAGTTGTCGTTAGAAAATTACTTAGTAGCAACATAGATACAGAAGGGAAAACAAACATCGCTGTATGCATAGCGGGTCTCTGTGGCTGAGTAGTTAAGTGCTTTGCCTTGTAAGTCGAAGGTCGTGGATTCGAAACCGGACCGCGCTGTTCTGTTCACGAGTGCAGTTTTTTACAGAGACCTCTAGGATTGTTGCCGGAGCTACGGAGTTCGTGCTTTGAGCAATACTCTTGGTAGGTGGCGTGCCATTTCTGCGGAGAGAGAACGAGCCATATGGTGCTCAGTGCAATGAAGTCAATCCTCCGGCTGTATGCACACCTCAGTTTGAATGTTTTATTCCGATTATCTGGTATACTCAAGAGATCCTTGAAGTATTTTTCCAATTTTTCTCTGATCTCAACTTCTTACCTTGACTATCATTTATATATTCGGATTGCTGGAAGGGTTAGTCCCTCATTTCTCATCACTAAGCAGATACCAATGGAGAAAGAACTAAGGAAGAGATGCTGGCGATGGATAGGACACACATTGAGAAGACCGACCGGAAGTATTGCAAGACAGGCACTGTTTTGGAACCCACTGGGAAAGAGTAGTAGGGCAAGGCCTAGATATACCTCGAGAAGAGAGCTGGAGGCTGGTATTAAAAGGATAGGTAAAACATGGAAAGAATTGAAGGGATGGAAGGAGAGACGAAGAGCTGGAAGAAGTTTGTTGGAGACATGTGCTCCGTCGGGAGTTGAAAGGTGAAGAAGAAAAGAAGAAGAAGAGAATACTTGTACTTTTCCTGGATTTTCTCCTTTGTATATTATTTTACTTTTTCTGACTTTTTTTTAGATGTTATGCTAATTCAGTTGTTTGCATGTCAGTCACATTTTAGGACATATACATATACATGCGTGTGAAGTTTCTTACATTAAACCGAGTACCACGTATATTATTTTAAGTAATGGTAAAGAAATTATTTTTCATACCTCGAGATATTTTAAGAAACACGGTGTTAGGCCTGTATTTTAAAGTGACCATCGGTGCCCGTCTGCCCAGCGTGTTCGTAGCGCGTTGGACTACGGGTGACTATCCCTCTGTGTGTGCGGGTTCAATTCCGCGGGATGACAGAAAAGCCACAGATTCCCCAGATTTACGGTGTTCGTGGCACCGAACCGAAGGGTTACGATGTCCATGGCACCGAGCCGAAGAGCTGAAAAGCTCAAGTGCTTCTGGATTGGAAAAAAAAACAAAAAAACAAGTGACCATCGGCACTTGTCATATGGTCAACATCACGCCTGTCACCGTTACCTCACAATGCTTTTCCTGGTACCCAATTTAAGCTTGGTCGACCTGAGAGCCGTTGCGATCTGAAAAATATTCCACGCTCACTGTAGAATTGAACCCGGACCAAGCACTTCTTGTAACTCTCGTTCGTTTATTTTCTTGTAAGTTTTTTTAAACGTATTTTATTGTTATTAGACACAACACAATTTCCACATTAGCTTGTGTGTGTCTTGTTCCTACTGTACCATAACGGAATAGGGGACGTCTTAAACAGACTTGAAGATATAGTCTACTTAAGGAACTGAAGGGTGCTGGACTATCCTGGGAGGCCATAAAGAAAACAGCTAGAGAGCGGGAAAAGGGGCCAACAACTGTTGAGGCCTTATGCTCCACGAAAAGCTTAGAGGCATAAAGCAAGTCAGACCATAGTATTTTGCGTTATTTGTACTTTGTATCCCGTGACCTGTTTAGTGTAACTGTCGATTTGGTATGTTGTACTTTGTAAAACTTTGTAGTATATATGTTACTTCGTGTTTTGATATTTCGCTTAAATGTATTCACTAGGTTTCAATCTCGGTGTCTTGGTGATCAAGCCAAATATAATACGGGAACAACAGCGCACCATGACAAGCACTGCATTTTTAATGCCGAGCGACCAGTTCTGGAATTCGTCAGAAGTTCTAGCCTCGACTCCGGAAAAGAATTACACAGTTGCAAACTACAAAGAATTTTTTCAAGACCTTAATTTTACACAGGGCTACAGTATGCGTAAGGATACTGAAAATCTTATACGGGATCTCATCCCCCCTGAGGTGCCTATTCACTGCATCCACGGTTCACAGATTCCAACTGAAGCCTCTCTTGTCTACACGGATGACATGTTTCCTGACAAAACTCCAAACAAAATCTACGGGGATGGTGATGGAACTGTTAACATGCGTAGTTTGCTAGGATGTACAAGGTGGATAGGACAACAGAAGCAACCAGTAATTCATACAGTATATAAAGAACGGGAATCAGGGCATCTTCGCATTCTTGTTAATCCCACTGTAAGAAAATATATACTTGAGGTTGTCACCGGAAAACGGTAATAACAATCTAATTGTCTTAAGACAGGTTCATTGTTTTAGATGTGCCAATATCTTACTATATATTTCTTACTGTCTGGATGTGCTGTCCGGGTATACACGGGGTCAATTTACATCCGAAATTCACCATTTTTTTCTGTAAAATTATATCTTGAAAAGTTTAGGTAAATTAAAATAACAGTTTCGAAATCGGATCAATATTAGATTCAAAATAAAATAAAAATGGATTCTTGATGTCTGATCCTATATATTTCGACCACGCGGGTGAAGTAAAGGGATATAATCCACAAATTGCTAGATATAACATAGGCATGGCTTGCGTCCCTTAATTTGTTGTTTCAAACTACGCTATAAAAATTGCGTTTTTTCGTTTGCTTTAGTTTGAGCAAACTGTATAATTTAGAATATTGACTCGAAATCAGGTCAATATTCCTTTAAAAATAAATAAAAACCCAAACTGATATGTTCTATCCGACCCTGTCTTTTCAAGAGGTCAAAATCCTTATACAGAGAAAATCGGCAGTAGACTGAAAGACAAACATTGGATACGATTATGGAAAGACTCCCTAAGCAGAACAGATCAGGTCATTATATTTCAACTACGCACTGGACACTGCAGACTCAACAAACACTTATATAGACTAGGAATAAGTCAAACAGCTTTCTGCCAGTGTCAGCAGGCGGAACAGACACCAGAGCATATCCTGCAAGACTGTCCTCTCCTGGGTGAGCTGAGAAGCAACATGTGACCACACCCAGTTGACCTGAAAACTAAGCTTTGGGAAACCTGACAGACCTGAAGCTGACTGTCCAATTTGTGGTCCACAGTAAATTAAGCGCATGACCAGAAATCGCTGAAGAAGAAGATAACATCTCTTGCAACGGCTTCACCAATTCCTCATCAAGAATTACCCACAACGTTCATCCGTGCGAAGCCGGGTTCATCAGTTAGTAACTTATAATTCATTCCTTCTTCATATGAACATTTTTGCAAGCACATGCGTTAATGCGTTAAAGTGGAAACTAACGACACCGGTTCTTTTGTAATTTGTAAAACTACGTTACTTCTAGATTTTTGTTTTGTTTTGCCATAATATCATTAGTATTTTTTGCAAATGGGGGCGCCCCTGTTCCGTATAACTCTTGTATATACTTTGGTGTGTGTCATGGCATGACGACAAAGTAGTAACATGAGGTCTAGTATACATAAAATCTTCACATTGAGAGTATATCTTTTTCAACGAGGAATCACGCATACCTTCATTCTTAAAACATCTTGTGGCGAGAGGTTAGGTGTTCATCTCTCGTGAGAAAGGTACCAGGTTTACTCCCTCGTGGAGACATCTGGATATTTTTCCAGAGATCCATGATTTCAGTGTAGGGGAGATCAAGTTCCTAGTCCTATCAGAGACGGAAGATAAAACATAGGTCCCGTGTTCAATTTGAGCACGTAAAAGAACCCTTGGCCGTTCAAAATCGAGAAGAGCGGGCTGGAAAGCAGATGCTCGGGCAAAATTAATTCGAAAAAATTAAAAATTAAATTCCTACAAAAATATCTTCACCATCTTCATAATTACATCGGGGACCAACGCCAGTGCTATGTAGTACGTTCACTGCAGCTGAGATCTTCCTGTGTAATAAAGAGAAGGAGCACACATGGTTACTCACCGAAGTGCAATGATGATAGTTCAATCAATCAATCTCACAGCACATGTTCTAAACAGTTATTCCAGAAAAGTTGTCCCTAAATTATCTACCATTAACATTTAAAGGGTTGCCGTGAATCTATAAAGTGTTTGCGATTAATTTCTGTGAAGTTTTCGGCATGAACCTATAAAGTATTTGCGAAAAATTGGTATGAAATACTGACCATGAAACTATAAAGTATTTGTGATAATTGTGTATGAAATGTTAACTATGAAACTATACAGTTTTGCCATAAATTTGTATAAAGTATTTGCCATCAATTTTGTTATGAACTGATGTTAAGTTTTTTTTCATGAATCTATAAAATTTTTGCAATTAATAAACATCATGTTTTTATCATGAATCTATAAAGTGTTTGCATCTTCCTCTTTTGTAGTCACACTACTACCAGGTTGTTGTTCAGTGTTGTGGTTTTATGTTTTTGCCTTGTGCTGTTCTGGTGGCTTGGATGATAGTTATTTTTGCTCTTTGACAGGATTTTGCTCTTCCATCTAACCATATTTTTTCGTGGCCTTCCTCTTGCCTTCTTTCCTGGTGTGTTTTTTTTTAGAAGACTATGTATAATGTTTGAATAAATTTATATAAGGTGTTTGCTATGAATCGATGACAGGTTTTTCCTTTAACTTATAAAATGTTTGCTATGAACAAAGAACACGTTTTCCATGAACATATATAGTTTGTTTGCAACTTATGAAGGTTGCTGTCCTATGGGACCTTAACATAGCGAAACCATTAGAGTTGGTTTCTCGATACAAACGTGTTCTGGTTGTGGCCGACTTTGGTATGTCCTCTAATATGTAAAATACATGGTGGTGATGTGAAGAATGAAATTTGCAAAATGTTATGATAACTAGCTGTGTAGAACATTCCGATATTCAGTTGTTTAATTTAGCACTGACGGGTTCAAAATGAATTGAAGTGACATTGGGTTTAATCTTTCAAACCGTACTTTTTTTCAGTACGCCGTGTAAGGTCAAATTTGCGTTCAGTCCTGTATTAATTTTAAGTACCACAGTTGCACTTAAGACAAATAGCACCATTTTTAAAAAGCAAATATGTCTCGTGAACACTGAAAAAGCATTATACAACACAATTTATCTCACGGCATTATGCTATCAGTGGTGAACCCCTTCCTATCCCCCATCCCTCCTACCAAACACAGTATTTTTGTGGAGTTCCAAGGACAGAAATGACTGGGCAACAAGCTTGCCATATTGTCTTTGTAAAGCCAGATTAAATAAGTCTGGCTCCTTTTCAAATTAGTTTTCAAACAGAATTGGTTTGGCTTTAAATTGTTGTTTTTTGTGTGTGTCCATATTGATACGATCCGACTTCAAAAAATGTCTCCATCAGAATATCAGCATGGTCTATTGCTCGTCATATAATAATAAACCCCATAACCTGTTAGGATCGTAGGGGTGTCACTGTGGAACATCAGCACAAAAGCACGCCACGAATCTGTCTTCAACTCCTCAGGCAAGTGTGGAGAAACTCTGCCCCGACCAGCTCTTGATGTTGTCAAACCAGGATTTTATCTGCCCTCCTTTCTTTCTTCTACCCTCAACTGTTCCCTGTAGGATTGTCTTAGAGAGTGAGATATGTCTCATCACATACCCGAACCACGCAAGTTTACGCAAGCCTATCGACGTGTTCATTCCTTTTTACGTTTGCGGGTTCTGGCATAAAAATAAAACTGATAAAACAGACATTTAAAGTGTTCACGTCTTTTTCCAAAATGTGCCCAAAAACATCAGAAAGCAATTTTTAGTTGATTGGATCTTTTTCTTTTCTCTAATCTAGTTTTACCCCACAGCGTCAAGATACGAAGAGATTTATGGAACATACTCACGTTTGAGCTTTGTACATTGTGTATTTATTTCACTGAGTACACACCTGGATATGCTGGAGTGCAGGGTAACGAGCATGCTGACTTTCTTGCAAACAATGTCCCGACTCAAGCGGGCAGAGTATGGATAGAGTCAATATCATCAATGCGGTACGCTCTCAATTATGTGACATGGGAAATTTTCAGAAACTGGAACGAGTTCGAGAATTAGGCGTTAAGTTTGGACACGCCAGACAGTGTCGTCTTCGTGGTAGAGAGAGAAGATATAGTAATCAACTTCTCATGGTTACGGTGAGCAAATGGACTTTGTGGTGCTTGCTGCAGCGGAGGACAGAGCACAAATGCGAATGCCCAATGTGCCATGACGTCGATCGCATAATAAAACTTCCTCTGTTATTTCTGAGGTCCAACTTTAGCGTCGATTGCCTTTTGCTGTATCCCCTTTATCTAAGTAGCATTGTCCATTGAGGCGCACCGCACCGTCTTTTGGTAATCTGCTTATGTACCCGAAACATTTAATTTGTTTTTTTAAAATGATTTTCAGTACTGATGTTGTACTCCCTTTTTTCGTTTATTTTAATTCATAAATCGGTCCCTTCTTGATACAGCACTCTGCTTAGACACGTTATGTCTGTTCTGACTAGTTGTCTTTTATCGTTTGATATCAAAGTCCAGGTTTGGCACTGATAACCAGCATAATGTCGGAAAAAAGATCACGTGCAATGCTCTTTTAGTGTTCATTGTGACATACTTACATTTCAAAATTTTGCTATTCCTATGACCTAATTTGCTTATTTGCATTTATGTTTTATTTCGTTATTCTTCCATCTGCTGAAACAAATTTCCCCCCCAGATAAGTATAATATTTGACTCGTTGTTATTTATGTTTGCCGATGGAGATATTGGTAGTAATGATATTAAAACAAAAGCAAGAAACAAAATTCAGCTGCATTTTATTGATGCTATGTGAGATTCAAAACAAGACAATTGCTTTTCAAATATGTGCAACAATTTGTAAACAAAAAAACCCAACATATTAAAGACTAGATCTGGCAAGATGTATGCTGTATATAGCGCACACTTGTTCCAATGAGGATACAATAATGAAATGAATCTAAAAATGTTTTAGTTAGTTAGTCTTTCCTCTTGGGCCTGTGGGCGGCGCATAGGGCAGAGGTCATAGTTCTCCATGTCTCGCGGTTCGTTGCTATCTGTTTTAGGTCTTTAATGTTTACTAGGCCCATCGTTGAGCCTTCTCTGGTGATGGTTCTAAGCAGTCTCTCTTGGTCTTCCTCGTTTTCTTTTTCCCTCTGGTGTCCATATGAGGGATTGGTAAGGGAGTCTACTCTCATCCATTCTAAGTGTGTGGCCGATGTAGTTCCAGCGCGCTTTCTTATAAAATTTGATACATTTTCTTGCTTGGTCTCTTGTCTTATTTGTGTATTGGGTCTGAAATCTGACCATTTGAGGTTCAGTATTCTTCTAAGACATTTATTCTCAAAGTTATCTAATTTTCTTTCTAGAGCTTTTGTTGCTTTCCAACTCTCGCATCCATAAGTTAATACTGGAATCACACAAGAGTTAAAGATCTTTAATTTTAAGTGCTTGCTGAGTGAATTGGACTTCCATATAAAAAAAATGTTTTACGTTCTTTCAAAATAAAAAAAAAATATGCTGAAATCTTTGTTTTACAATTGATCTGGTATTGTCTGCTGACTTGAAATCTAAAGTTGTATCTGGCAGCCCCGTCGTACAGCTCTGTTTTTGCCTCTTCTGCACACAAAATAATGGATGCACAGCTAAAGTTGGTTGTTCTCACATTCTTTACAGTCAATTATATTTTAATGGAAAACGTTAAAACACCCTCAGTGGAAGGTAATGTCCATTAGAGTTGTATATAAAAAATGTTTCTACAATTGCACAGGTTATGGAAATGGAATATGTAACGTGTACTCAGGGCGATGTATCATTCATAAGTATGCAATTCCGTGTTTCGTATCAGTTCCATTTGTAAAGTTGGTGTGGGGAAGGTATGTGAGACTGGAATGGGGTGTAGGAGATACAGGGTCAACTTATAACAACTGTTATTAGATTACTCTCTTTCTCCCACTCATCTGAATCCATCAGGACATCTACACATTCTTCTATATTTGGATGTCAAGGTCGCTACTTCAACTGCTCAGCCTGACATGACGTCTTATATCATGCAGTTCTTTGTAGTCGCTAAAAATATCATACAATCTTGCCATGAACTTTCAATATCTATTACAATTAGTTCTCTCTACGTAATAAACTGCATAATGCTGCATAACTGTGTTGAAAATCTGCAGAACACCTTCAATATTTTTTCCATTTCTGCTGTAGCTTCCATTCACCTCTGGAAGCTGTTAGTCATCAAAGTCTAGACTTATGTGAAATAATTTGAAGCAGGGCCCAATACAAATTGTAGTATGCCAATTGGGGCATGATCATGCTAATCAGCCATCGTTTCATTCTGGAGCACAACTTGCATGCTCTTCTTGGCTTGTCTTTCCTTTGTGTTGATGGGAGGGGATAAAGTTTTTGTCTGTTAGGTGTGCAGCTGCTGTTGGGCTGGAAGTCACATGGGGCATTGCAATCTGGGGTGTCAGTGTTACAAAACAAATTTAATAAAATAAATACTATTCAAATATTCATTTTGCTTGATTTTTCTTTTCTTTAGAGCAGAAGACTGAGCCAATATTTGCGCCTGGACAGAGCAAGGTATTTTTGTCTTGTAGCATTAAACTATCTAATGGGAAACCACTAAAACAGTACAATGTAACCTGGCTGAAAGGAGATGTCCTACTCTCTGAACTTGAGGATAGTGACCGATTTAGTGTTTCAGGAAAGGACACCCTGGTCATTAACAATCCTAGTATGTACCTATAAGCTAAACTATTATTTTCTGCTATAATTAAACTAGTAATTCTACATTAGTGCTGTCCAACGTTTTTTTTTTTATATTGGAGTGCACATGACTGATGTACATGGTGGTGCAGGCGCCATGTGATGATTGCAATGCTAATACTACTAATAATAACATAATAATATGAAAAAACAACTGGTGGTATTCGGGGGCAGAGAATGGTTACAAAATAAAACAAGACTACAAAAGCGGAAAGATCTTGTTCATGTGATTGCTACGAAAAAACTGAAAATAATTTTTTTTCTTGAAATATGGTTAATGTTGGAAGAGTAAAAATAGGGCACCACGAGTGTATTACCTGGGCTCAATAGTGCCTGCGGGTGCCACGTTGGACAGCGCTGTTCTACACTTTAGGCCTCTAACTGTCCCTACAACCTACCACCATTTATATAGGCAATTTAACATGCCTATTTTTTCACTATTTAATGTAGAATATATGTGGGGTCTAAGACACAGTGAATGAGGTGTCAGAAATCAAGGTTAGCAAACCTAAGCTTGTCAACATCCTACTCCACCTCCAAGTGGTGGTCTTAGTAACAGACTTTATCACCGAAGTCTGGTTAAGCAAGTAGGGATCAAAGATAGAAGGCAAACTCAGTCCTTAAAATCCAGTGCTGAAAGGAAATGTGTGGAGTCAAAAGCTGCAGATTTGACAGTGTCGCTGTAAAATGTAATACAATGTAGAAAAACATTGTAAATGTCCTCTGCTGCACGTATATGGAAACAGAATAAGAGACGTTGAGTCGCCTGGTTGAAATGGGGATCAATCTTAGGAATAACTAAAAATGTACTCAGAACAGTGCAGTCTGGATTTGATCCCACGACCTTCAAAATGCAAGGAGAACGGCTTAACCAATTGGTCAGAGACCCACCGTTTCAGTTATGTAGTTAAGAGAAACTGATGTCACTGCACTCTGGATAGACCTATAGGTGCTCAGCGTATTCCAGCAGTGGTTAAAAGGTATGTGTGCCTATAGTTTCATAATAGGGACAGAACCTTGCTTGAATTACATTGAGAAACAAAAAATGAAGTAGTCCAGTAACTTAATAAGAATGCAACCAAACTCTACTGTATACAGTCTTCTACAACAGAACATTGGGAAAAAAGGTGAGAGGAAGACCACAAAAAGGTGTTTAGATGGCATAGCAGAATCCCTGTCAAAAAGCAAATTTAACTATCACCCAAGCCACTAGAGCAGCGCAACAGAAACCATGACACTGGGCAAAAACCTTTCAGTCTCTTGACGACCTGCTATTGGATGAGAACATTGAATCAATTCAGCGATTTAAGGAGTTTAGAAGTACACGTTGTACAATTAGAACTGGAATCTTGAGGGGCAGAGAGAGGCATGTTTAACCAGTGAGCAACTGGAACCATGAGTATGCACACCCTTCGCCATCTTTTTAGGGAGACTGGCCGCCGATGGATCTGCCCAGAGTGCTGTGACGACAGTTCAATAACGAACAAAGAAATATGAATAAAAAACAAGCAACTACAACAAAATTATGAATCAATTAATTAATTATAAATAAGTAATACTAATTTGCAATTATTTTCAGCATTGGATGATGCTGGTATGTATGTTGCCAGGTTTGAGAACACAGATCACTTTCCTCAACATTATAACTGTAACGTGGGATTTCTAGGTAAGATATGAAGTTGCTGAGTTAAATTAGAAAATAACTGTTGAAAGTGGTAGATTTAAGGATGTGAGGAGAGCAGGCTTGTTTTCAGCAACGGAAACTGTGTTATTGTATAGCAAATGTGCATGGGCGTCCGTATGTTTGGGGGTATTTACCTCCTGGAAAATAACAGTTTGATAAAGCAATGGGATCCTTTCTCTTCTCTAATCCTCTTATGCCTCAAAGCATTAGGATAAGAAATTTCTAAAACAGGCTTTTGTGTGCGCTTCTTAAACAGTGGTTTTTTTTTCACTGCCTCTGTTATCTCTGAGGTCCAGCTTTTGCCTGGATGGTCTTTTGCCACTGTACCAGAGTTACACTGCCTTTTAATGCGCACTGTCTGTTGTTGGTAATCTTTTGTGGCCAAGCCATTTAATTTGTTGTGTTTTGATGAATTCAGTACTAATGTTGTACCCACTTTTTTCCTGATGTCTTCATTTCTAAACATTGTGATTGACTGTTGTAAACTAGCTATGGTTTAAGAATTTGTAAGAAGTTAATAATTCTATACATGTAACTCGCAATCGAAATCTTAGCTGAATCTAGTTTTCTCCATTTCCGCATAGTGAAAACTACCAGTTAAAAATTGTTTTGCATTTCTTCCCTCTTCTCCCTTCCTCACCCGGAAACATTTCTGTGGACATTCGTACAAATGTGTATATTGTAATGAAGCAGACACTTAAATAGAATACACACCTAAGTGCTTTATAAGTGTATGAGCATCGTAAACATTGTCAACCAGTGGTCTTCAAACCTTAGTGATACTGTCCACTACTGGTCATCTTTCCTGACTGCTAAAGAAAACTGAATAACTTGAAACCATAATTAACAACAAAATGAGAGTGTACAAATGAAATCCTTAGGAAGCTAGCCATGGCAATTCAGAAGGTAAATTGTATATTGAAAACATATGACATAACTCAGCTGTTTGTTGCATTTCGTTTTCTCTAATCCTGTTTCACACACACAGCATCAACGTAAGCAGAGATTTCTAGAACAGGCTTTTTTGTGCACTTCATAAACAGTGGTTTTTTTCGTCGCTTCTATTATCTCTGAGGTCCACCTTTTGCATAGAGGGCCTTTTGTTTTGTATCCACTGTACCAGAGTAACACTGCCCTTTAAGGCTCACTGTCTGTTGGTAATCTCCTTTTGTGGCCAAACTATTATGAAAAACATGTGGCATTTCTTTCTTTCTTTCTCGAATCCTGTATGCCTCACAGCGTCAGGTCAGGAAGAGATTTCTAAAACGGGCCTAGTATGCGCTTCGTAGATAGTCTCTTTCGTCGCCTCTGTTATCTCTGAGGTCCATCTTTTGCGTGGCCGGCCTTTTGCTTTGTACCCATTGTATCGGAGCAGCATTGCTCTTTGGGGTGCACTGTCTGATGGTAATCTGCTTACGTGACCGAACCATTTAATTTGTTGTTTCTTGATGAAGTCTAGTACTGATGTTGTACCCACTTTTTCCTGATGTCTTCATTTCTCAACCGGTCTCTTCTTGTTACACCCAGCATTCTGCGTAGACACTTCATCTCTGTTGTGACTAGTTTTCTTCTATCGTTTGTTGTCAGCGTCCAGGTTTGGCACTGGTAACATAATGTGGGAGAAAGATTGTGTTGAACATTGCTCTTTTTGTGTTCATGGTGACGTGTTTGCATCTTAAAATTGGCGCCATTTGCCCTATCATTTGATTTGCTTTGTTGCATCTGTGTTGAATTTCATTAGTTATTCTTCCATTTGCTGGAATAACGCAGTCAAGTTAACAAAAGTAAAGCTTCTGAGGGCATGCAGTTTTTCTGTGGCAACATATTGATGTGAATCATAGACCATTACTAGTTATTGGTAACTAAACTGACATCATTGCACTCCGGGCAGACCCATAGGTGCTCAGTCTCCCCCCAACAGATACTGAAAAGTATGCATATTGATGGTTCCTGTGGCTTGCTGGTTAAACACACTCCTCACTCTGCACCTCAGGCATCCAGTTCTAATCGTACAACGGGTAGCTCCAAACTGCTTAAATCTGGGGATGGATTCAACACCTATTTTAATGTCTTCATCCAACAGGCAGTCGCGAAGAGACCAAAGAACATGCCCCTTATCCATCTTCAACTCCCCAACAATTGATGCTGTTGATGCAAGCTTGTCTACTCTCTATTGCCGCAAACACCTGCATGCCTAGGACAGCAGATCCACGTACTCCTCTGGAGGTTAGAAACTATAGATGACATCCACTAATACTGAAACCTGCCCTTTTGGATCTAGTGAAGCATTGGCTGAGAGTTAGATAAAAAAGACGGCCCCAGTACACAAACATTAAATAAGCAAATCAAATCTTTTCAGACAAATTATGGCAGGAAATTCTAGTAAGGATGTCTGCAAGGCCTCAACACAGATCTTTTTTATTGGTCCCAACAAAAGAGAAAAACTAGCTGTTAACCGAGTTATGTGGAAAACAACATTATGCAAAGGTGCAGTCTTTTGAAGAGAAACTAAACTCATATGTCTTTACAGTAACACACTAGCCAAATGACCGTCTGTAAAGACAAAAAGGTAACAAAAAATTATTCATAATTTCTCTGGTGGTGCAGAAAACAAGTACAACTAGAACAGAAAATTGCAGCCTTTTGAAATGTGGATTTATAGAAGAACTTGAAATATATCATGACACAGAAACAAACAAATGAAGAAGTCCTGAACACTAGAGAATGAAGAAGGGGGATCTGAATCCAGAGCCATTTCGTTCACAAGTGTATTTTTTTCCAAAGATCTCTAGAATTGTTGCTGGAGCTACAGAGTCTGTGCTTTGTGCAATACTCTTGACAGGTGGTGTACCATTTCTATGAAGAGGAACCAAACCATATGGAGAAACCCGGTGCAATGAAGTCAATCCTTCATCGTTAGTCTTTTAGAGAATGAAGAGGAAATTATTGAAGAACACTGAAAAGACAGCAAATTGTTTTGGACACATAAAGAGACATGATACTGTGCTGAAATCCTTAGATTAAATGTAAATGAAGAGGAACACAGTAATATAATTAAGAGAGAAACATTAAGATTAACATTAAGAAAAACAACAGTTTGGCAAAATGATTCACCATTGTATGAGATAGGAAATATTGGAGATCTTAAAATGGCACTCAATCAATATTTTAAGTGTAACATTCACATATTTCATTCATGCTTGATGTAACATCATCATCAGCTGCCACGCCAGCTGGCTTAGGCAATCTTTATTCTCCACAAATATTTGTCCCTTGTATTTGCTATCATCTTAAATGTTGACGCTCTTCCGTGCCATGAAATTAGGTTGTCTAAAATTTTCTCTCTCTGTCTTCCTCTGTCACATCTCTCTTCGATTTTACCAGTTGTCACAATGTGTGATATAACAAGACAAATAAAAAAACTAGCTACGGTTAAAACTAAACTGTATGTTATCCATTCTAGCGAAACCAATAATGCAAGACTTTGGAAGGGCTGTGAACTTTGCTGTAGGAGATACCTTGAAGCTGCATTGCAATGTTAAAGGCTTTCCTATAATAATAACCTGGTACAAAGACGACAATATTATTAATTCTGTAATAAATAACACACGTGTGCTCATGATGTCACATAATGGTATCAAAAATAGCATTCTGCAGATAACCAATCTGAAACTCACAGATTCTGGTATCTACAGATGTCAGGCGCAATCTTCATTTTTTAACAGCACACGTTCAAAATCAATTGAGGTCAGGATCACTGGTAAGTTTAAAACATGCTATTACTAAATCTTGTTTGTAATTACAGATTGAGAAATGAGAACATTAGAAATGTTATTGGAATCACACCATGTATCCAATATAAGATATCAAATAAAATGGTTTGGTCACCTAATGAGAATAAAACCACATCTACTACCATCTCGTTCCGGAATGCAGACCCTGAGGAATACCAAGAACCTGATGGATGTGTTACAGGACCCCCTCATTTAGTTCGTTTTAGATTCGTATTAGTATCATTGTTAGCGTATGTTCAGTATCGACGGAGTGATGATAGCTACTCCTGATGACGACTTTATATATCAAGATGGATGATGGTGTTACATTGTGTAGTATTCACATAACTCGAACACAGTTATGATTGACTTAGATGTATATTTATTTATGGTATCACATCTAGACATACGAAACACGTCTGGTCTTGTCCAATGATTTTGTCATCTTTTTTGTTTCCTTGTTTACTCTCCGCAACCATAACTAAATCGTCACTATTTTACTACACAAAGCGTCATGTCTCGTAGTTATGTGTTGCACTTCTGCATAGAGAGTACAACACATAGTCTCAACTATTAAATAATCCAATTATACTACTCTAACTATCTGGCTAACTGTCCATTCTTCCGCTGCCCCTGAGGACTATGACACCCCCTGGAGACCTCGCCGTCGCCGACAGCGAAATCTCAAGAAAAATCGCACAGGTAGTGTCCAATAGGGTTATTAGAGTGGTGAGAGCTGAAAGGGAACTAGTCACCTCACGTGATAAACGTGGCTCCACAACAACTAACTATAACAGCCAACCATGGTCGAAAAGAAAAGAAAATCCTGACGGGATCTCAGGAAGACCCAGTTGAACGAGCTAAATGGGAACTAGTCACCACACGTCGTTGAACGTGACTTGTCAACTGGTCATAGGTGACCATGGTTAACAACAACAGTAAACCCTCTGTGCTCTTGTGCTGAAACCATGTAATATAGAAATTAATCAGCATTTCATTAATTAATTGGAAAATATCGCCATATGATTCGCGGCGACCCAACAGCATAACACTTGGCCAATGTGAGGTGGCTGTACTGGGACATCCAATCCTCACATGAGGTAGTATGGGTTTGATGGCAGCGTGCATCATTATGTCACTATCACTATGTCTTTCTTGAATGTCGGAGTCTTGTCCTGGAATCTCAAACAAAAAATAAATTAGCACAAACATATAACAATGAACAATTTTTATAATTATACTGTATAACAATTAACAGTATGACCTCTTTGAGGCAACATTAACCAACCCCCCATCCCAGGGAAGGAGCTACTCAAAAAAAATTCCATCATCTTCAACATCTAGTATAGACGGCAAAGAAATACTTTATAATTTTCATCCCAAATTTCAATATCCAAAATACCCACATTAAAGTGTGTATCCAAATGCAAGTGTTATTAATATTAAACCACACTCTAATGAAATCATTAATCTCATTCATTTCCCAAACATCACAAAATTCAGCCACAATGAGGTATTAAAAATCAAAAACCACAATATCAAGTATTAATCCACTTGGATAATCAATATACATGACCCAAACAAGGTACATTATACACCCCAACGGAAATAACCTTCTAAATTTGTCCTTATTTGTAATAACTGGACTCATAATAAAAATCCTCGAGAAGCTATAACCAAAAGAATAGTCATTTCCTTATTCCGTATATATTACTATTACCTATGGACCACTTGAAACTAACTGAGGAAATGTTCGCATCTCTTAATGTGGCGGCCAGAAATTATCAATCTAGATTGGTCATTGTCACCCATCGGACTAATAACATAATAACCTGAATTTGTATCAGGCGTCTGAACCACTTTGTACAGTTGTGCAGAATATAGGTTTCCCAATTTGTCAGTGTCCTTACTTTGTCCTATTCTCCTACGAACCAAGGTATTAATTTGAAAAATATCAATTTTTCCTTGGTCGTCATCAATTTGTTTGTGTAAGCGGGCTATTCTGTCACTGGCATCTTGACGAGCCACCGCTAATTCCTTTTTATGGGTGCCTATGTCATCATTCGTGTGTCCCTCGGGGTTAAATAATTCATCTATGATAAAATTTATTGGTGACTTAGGGTGCCTACCATAAAGTAAATAATATGGAGACCACCCTGTTGAAGTGTGGGGAGTAATATTATATCCCAACACTACATGTGATACATGAAGAGACCATTCTAACTTTCTAGAATCTTCTAACGAACGAAGCATAGCCAATAACGTTCTATTAAAACGCTCACAAATTCCATTTCCTCTTGGATTGTACGCTGAGGTCCTGGATTTCTTAATTCCATATTTACGGCAGAGATCTATTACAACGGAGGACTCAATGCATTGGCCTGATCCGAGTGTAACTTGTTGAATTCCAAAATCAGGTATCCATCTGGACTGGATTGCCTCTGCCACCGTATTTACAGTCTGATCTTTGGTAGGAATGGCCACCACATATTTAGTAAAAACGTCGGTCAACACCAAAACATGTTTAAATCCATCGGAATCTCTAGGAAACTCTATGAAGTCCATGGCCACCATTTCCATGGGATAGGTAGCTATTATATGACCATAAACCGCCGTGATTTTCCTTGGGGGTTTAGTCATATTACAAATGGCACATGACCCCACTAAATCACCCACATCTCGTGCCATGCCATTCCAGAAAAAACGGGACCTTATTAATGACAATGTCTTATCTCGTCCTTGATGTCCGATTTCATGAATAGTTGTTAACACCAGCTGGCGGAGACTATGAGGTAATATAATTTTTAATTCGCCACTGTCACTTTCACCACTCTTTTTGATACAAATACCCCCTTTTACGCAAAGATCATCACGAGATAACCACAACCGTTGTGACTCCTTGGACCATTTGGTGGTATCAGCCGGGGTATCAGTCTCCAATGCTTCTATTACTACTTGTAACGTGGAATCCTGCAATTGTAACAATCTTACATCTGCTAAACTATAAGAGCGGAACTGCTCGTTGGCAATGACACTTGTCGCCTGCAAAGTCAGATCATGACCATAAGGGGGCGGTGTAAAATATATTTGATTTATACCTATATCATCATCCTCAGACAAGGCATCATAATGCGTCTCATCCTGCGTCTCAGGCAGGGGATACCGTGATAAAAAATCGGCATTTTTATTTAATGTACCTTTACGATGTTTGATTTCGTAATCAAATACAGCCAACTGAGATAGCCACCTTTGTTCAATGGTCCCTAGATGCGCCCTATTTGAAAAAGTCAAACCCTTATTATCAGTAAAAACAGTAACTTTGTTACCTAATAGATAGGAACGAAACTTTTCAGTTATAGCCCATTTCAAACCCAACAATTCTAGTTTAAAACTACTCTTTATGTTTTTCTCTTCTCTGCGGAGAGTCCGACTGGCATAAGCTATTACTTTACAGTGAGAATCCTGCTGCTGGCTCAACACAGCTCCCAGACCACTAAAAGACGCATCAATGTCCAAGATAAATGGACTGCCAAAATCGGGGAATCCCAGAATGGGTGCAGAAATCAATTTAGATTGAAGATCCCGAAAAGAACTTTCACAATCACTATTCCAATGAAACTTAGACGAGCCAGTTGTTAAATGTCGTTTCAATCCACGGGGTAAACCAGAAGGATGGCATTCATTTACCAAATCCAATAGAGGTTTGGCAATCTGTGAGAATCTGAGTATAAATTTTCTATAATAACCCGCCATGCCCAGAAAGGCCCTCACTTGCTTTACGCTAGTGGGTATGCTAAGATTCTGTATGGATGATACTTTGGATTGCTGGGTAGCGATGCCATTTCCTGAAATAGTGTGACCTAAAAAATCAACTGAATCCCTGCAAAAAAACACATTTATTAGGATTAACCTTAAGTCCTATTGATCGTATCCTTTCCAGCACATTGCCTAAACGAGTCAAATGTTCATCAAAAGAAGTTGAAAAAATTAACATATCGTCTAAATATACCAGTAAAGATTTAAACATAAAATCTGACATTGAGTTTTGCATCAGGCGTTGAAAAGTGCCCGCAGAATTAGTCAATCCCATTGGCATTCTTGTACACTCATACAATCCAAAAGGTGTACAAAAGGCCGTTTTATCTATATCCTCCTGTTTCATTGCCACTTGGTAGTACCCACTGGTTAAATCCAGAGTGGTAAACAACTTTGCACCATTCAGGAGTCCAAGTAGTCATCAATGCGAGGTAAAGTCAGTATCCTTAATAGTCTTTTTGTTTAACTCACGATAATCTACACAGAGGCGCAAAGTTCCGTTCTTCTTCTTTACTAATACTACTGGCGCAGCCCAGGGGCTGACGCTCTCCCGAATGACCTGTTTCTGTAGGAGATCCGCAATATGGTTCTGCACCTCTGTATAAACGCCGGCGGATTCGCCAGTACGGCAACTTAATAGGGTTGGTATCCTGTAACCGGATTTGGTGTTGAACTTTATCAGCATAACCAACATCAGACTCATTAAAAGAGAAAACATCGTCGTATTTACATAAAAGAGACAACATCGCAACTTTTTGATTAGCAGACCCATGCATTCTATTCAGGTCAAATCGGCTTGATCCAATGTTTATGTTCGATGGCCCAGAAACCCCAAACTTTTCACCAACAGATACTGTACATTCCACGGAGTTCGTAGAGATGACATTAAAATTCACACCACTAGAAGAATCAATTTCACAAATATTGCCTACCACTGTTCCATTTGAAAGGAAAACATCTTCATTTGTAATATTCACAACCTGAATGGCACCAACCCCTTTTCTTAAATCAGTCACCGTATTGCAACACACAATACCCTTCCTTAGCAACAACCGATTAGATTCAAAAATTACTTGCCGCCCTAAAGTAGTCCCACCTTTAACTCTAACCCAAACAACGCCCAAGGAACTAGCTCGAATATGTGATTTCTTTCCCTTAGCAGACCAAATAAAGGCTGGAAGAGAGGATGGTACCACTTTCTTGGACATAGACCGGATAGAAGAACCTAGAATTGGTCGAAACAACCGCAGACGGCTAAGAATATTTGTCCCAATGATAGCATTATAATCACAACTATTATGAGATGGAGTATCTTTAAAGACATAGAATCCTAATCCTTAAGATAAGTATTATAAAACTCAATATTGACAATAACATGGCCTAAGTAAGGTATATGAAGTCCATTTGCAGCTTTTAGCTGCACCCAATTATCCCCATTTAGACTAGACTCTGGAAAATATTGCAAAGCACTTTCTGTGAGACGAAACTTGAGATCCTGTATCTATAAGGCACAAACACATTTCCCTATCCACATATCTTTCAGTAATTGATTCCCTACCAACTTTGTTTCCGGGCCCAGTTTTCCCGCACCCAGGGTCGTGCCCCTCTCCCTGAGTGGCGCCCGTTTAAAATATTAACCCTACAAGCCTGTACCCCATGGACATCCAAACCACATCGCGAGCAGCGGGAGCGTGGAGGATGTCCCTCATCTCCACCCTGGAAGCGGGGAGTATAGGTACGAATACCAGGACGCACGGAGTAATCAGGACGGTGGCCCCCGGGAGGCTCATTCACATTCCTGACCATCCTGGACTCTAGGTTGTCCACACGCCGCCCCAATCGATCCAAATTCCTTGAATCCATCCCAGGGATGGGATTGGACTCCCATCGCAACGCCTCATCTCTGCATTGCAGGAAGGTAGTGGAGGGTACTCCTGCAACCTTGGACATCAACATACTAGAACACAACCTATTACTAGGGATGCCACAAGTGATCCCGAAGATTGTTGGGATCCAGGGGGATCGACCCCTCCCTAGACTGAGCCGTGGTGACTTTCATGAATAGCTCCGCTATACGATGGGAATAGTCAAGGCACGTCTCCTCACCATTCTGAGAAGAGCGCAAGAAAGCAGACAGTAGCGCATGAGCCGATCTGTTATCACCAAACACACCCAGGAGGCCTGTTAACAGGGACTCTGGGTCCTTCACCGTCATCATTTGGATGGCAAGTTCCCTATGGACTGAGTCGGAGCGTGTTGAAAAGCGCATTGACCTATCCTGGCCTTCCAGCCCATGATCGTCCAGTAATGTCGGATGTCCCGCTCAAACTCATCCCCAGAGGGACCATCACGAACCCCAAATGTCCGTGGGGGCCGACAGGGAGGACGAGGGACGTTCCATGCAGTAGGATAAGACAGCACTGGAACAGATGAACAGCCATATCCATCCAAAACCGGAGATTCCACCAAGGCTGCGGGAGGGGCCAGTACAGGAGGCAATACCTCCAACGTCGCATCCTCACCGACCCTATTTCCTCTAGTGCCTCTGTGAGACATCAGTTAAAAATACACCAATCGCGATCACGCGATAAAGCTAGAGAAATATATAAGCACACGTATGAACGAGCACAATTTGTATAAGTAATTATTATGAAAAGAACAATATACAAAAATGCTGCAACTGGAGGTATCAACTGTAAGAGGAATCAAAAATCCACATTAGCATATATGCACTTCTGCATAGAGAGTACAACACATAGTCTCAACTATTAAATAATCCAATTATACTACTCTAACTATCTGGCTAACTGTCCATTCTTCCGCTGCCACCTGGAGGACTATGACAGATGGATAGATAATATTGCATGTCTCATGTGACATCAAGGGCTAACAACTACAAATGCAACACTTGTGGCAGAAGATAGAAAACTGAAACTTCCCATGATGCTTCATGGCACATGTGGATAAGACAAGACAATTACAAATTTCTTTTAATTTATCTTGGATTCTGTTTGAACTCATTCCACTGGGTGGTTCCATCTGAATGATTTTTAGTTAGTGGACATCTGTCAAAAATGTTTTACATTTCAGGCTAGAAGAATAACAATAGGTGCACATTTTACATTTTCTTTTTACAGACTAAAAGCCTCTTTTTGTTGTTGCATGTATAAACGTGATTTCAATATTAATCAAGTTATAATGATTACTTTAGACATTAATGTCAAATTTTTTACTTTTTTTTAAACAAAGAATTACTTGCTGCTATATGGCCTTTCATGGGTATTACTGCAGAAGTCTTGGTACTATGTGTGATAGTCTTACTATGCGAAAGGCATGAAAAGAGGAAAAATATGAAACTTCTGTCTCAACAAGCGTAAGTTGGTTCCCTTATTGTGATATGTGAATCTTGTTTATTCATACACATATATGATTTCCATTATCAAGTGTATTTCCTGTACACGTTTCAGTTTAGAATATCTTTGCACTCCAGACATGCCGATATCACCATGGATTACAAAATGATAAAATAACAGAGCAGTTAACCTATTTGGTAACAATTTTGATTGCACTGAAATGTTGCAAAGAAATTATGATTGCTATGAATTGTCAAAGCAACATGAGCTTTTAAAAGTCTAAATAAAAATATGGAGCCGCAAATTATATAGTTTTAAAACTAAATTAAGAATGTTCAATTCAAATGCTGTATCAACCGTAACATATGGCATTGAGAGGCAAGAAATATCGGACTCAATTCCGTGGAAGATATTGAGCAAGTTGCCCAGGACAGAGTGTGGAGAAATTACTTGCAGGCCCTATATAACGGATAACGGTACAAGTCCATAAGTGCTCTTTTCTCCTGCGCAATATCTTCAACAGCATGCAGCGACTAACCATACCAATTCGATGCTGTTTGATGAGCTGACTCATATTTCCTGTACACTGTGTGACGACGGCTATTTTTCCTGGTCAGGTTAGGGCTTTCATTTTCTTGCATATTTAAACATATTCTGTAATGCAGTTTGAAAGTAGCTGATAGTTATCCAACCTTTATATTGCGAGTACTATATATTAATTATTTGTATTAGATATCAAATGTGTCTGTTGTAATGCTAGTTATAGTAAAGTAACCTTTTTTTCATACCACAAGATATATTGGGAATACAGTGTTAGGTCCGAATTTTTTCTTGACTATCATCACACCAGCCGTCTTAACTTCTCAGTGTTTTCCCCTGGTACCCAATTGATGCTGGGTCAATCTGAGAGCCGTTACGATCGGAAAAATATTTCACTCCCACTGTGTAATTGAACCCTGACCACACGCTACTTCAGCTCTCAGTGTTAGTTATGGCCATTTTTTTTTCAAAATGTTAATATATTTTGTACATGTAAATATGCATACATGTGTGATTTTATGATTTGCTATTAATTTAAATTTATTTGAATAACATCTTAGTGGCAAGGTGTCAAGCATGAAGAAGAAACAGAAAACAAATGTTTGAGAAAGGATTTCACGATTGCTTCATTGTGTGCCGATGTGGGTCATCAACCAACCGCTTCAGTCACTGTGAAACTGATAATTAGCTGCAAACTGTCGCTCAAATACTGATTCCAATTTCGAGTTCTACTTTATTGTCACCAATGAGATGCTAGTTGTTTTGGCTTCCTCATCTCACTTTCATCTCTATGTTTACTTTGTCTTTCCCTGTCTCCTCCTTAATGAACAAGTGTACTTAATATCTTCTTCAATGTTCAAGCTTCTTCGAACGCTCCATATCGACCACTTGTCAATCACGCTTTGTGATTTGTTTGTGATCCAAGCCTGAGAGCAATTGTATGTTGTGCCAGTTATGTGCCTACAAGTAGGCCAGCACATCCGATTTCTGCGCTGCTTTTTATTTACTAGGTAGCATCCCTAGGGCCTACATCAGTCGTCTCTTAAGACACGTATTGTAGGTTGCAGTGGTACTATTCTTTGCTTTCTTTGCGGGTCCCGGCACCACATGGGCGTAATGTTCAAGCAAGATCTTCAGACCTGTCACCAGAATAAGTACCGTTTCAGTTTGGAATATCTTGATTACTCCTGGCATTGTCCATAGATTCTCGGATCTCCTTCGCAATATCTCCAACACCATCCAGCGACTAACCGTACAAGTTCAGTGTTGATTGTTGAGCCTACTCATATATCTGTTGTACTGTTCATTTTTGGCCACTCCATTTTTCAATCCAAGCTCTTGCAATATAGCGGTTGATGTGGATTGGTTTAAATTAAAATCCTCTTTGCGACCACACTCTATGAGGACGTTCAGAATGTCAGCTCTAAACATTGGCTAACCCCCTGATATGGTGGCAGAGTAAAGCCAGCCTGACTGCTCTCTTATTGCCATCGACACCCATGTTCCCCAGAACATAGCTGAGTGTAACTCTTCAAATTGTAGACACCAAAGTACCATTATCTTTTCCAAGTCTAGGTGACAGTCCCATAGTATCTGCCTCAGCTCTACACTCTGGCAAGAACTGATGATGTGGTTCATTGTGAACTGAATAGTCTATAAAGTATATGTTCACAGGTCTGTATTCTGATTCTACGAGGGTGCATTGAAAAGTAATGCCTCCAAGTCCATAACTTTGTTAATAGTGTTCGGAGGCAATTGACACCGATATCATAATAAAGTATATGTAAGTGTGTTTTCAGGACAGTAAGTGTCAAGTGTCTGGAATGTTGCGTATGCGCGCAACATTATCCAAGATGGCGTCATACATGGAAATTCGGTTGAAGCAAAGAGCTGTGATTGAATTCTTGACGGCCGAAGGTTGTGTTCCCATCGACATGCATCGGATAATGAGAGCGGTATATGGTGACGCCTGTGTGGATGTGAGTACTGTTAGGAGGTGGACAAGGACTGTTAAAGGCGGCAATCCAGCGACGATGACCTTGCATGATCAGGCTCGCAGCGGACAACCAATTACAGCAGTGGATGAACAACACCAAGCTCGCGTGGACGAACTGATTCATGTCAATCGCCGCATCAAGCAAAAAGATGTCACTACAATGCTTGAAATTTCGACTGAGCGAGTACATCACATTATTCATGTATTGCTAGGGTATAGGAAAGTTTGTGCAAGATGGGTCCCTCGCATGTTGACACCGGAAATGAAACATCGCCGACATCAGCTGTGTCAGGAACACCTGATGCGATATGAACGAGAAGGCGATTACTTTATCTGCCGAATTGTCACTGGCGATGAGTCATGGGTGCATCATTACGACCCTGAAAACAAGCGCCAGTCTATGGAATACAGGCACAAAACTCACCCACCCCACAAAAATTCAAAACTGTCGCGTCAGCTGGAAAAGTTTTGATGACCATTTTTTTAGACTGCCAGGGCGTAATCCACACCGAATTTTTGGACCGCTGCAATACTGTCAATTCTGATCGGTATGTGGAAACGATGAAGAAACTACGGGCAAGACTGCTACGTGTTCGTCCTGGAAAACATGCAGTCCTTCAACATGACAATGCTCGTCCACACACCAGTAGACAAACAGCGGCAGCATTAGAGCGTCTCAATTTTGACGACATTTTAGCGCACCCACTGTATAGCCCGATTTGGCACCTTGTGACTTTTTCCTGTTCCCAAAGCTCAAGGGAAACAGATATGCTTCTGACGAGGATGTGGCAGCAGATGTGCGTACCTGGCTTCGTGAAAAATTATCAGATTTTTTCTTCGACGGGATGCAACAACTAGTTCGACGTTGGCGTGTGGAACGTGGAGGTGACAATGTCGAAAAATAATGACTATTGTGTAGTGGACATCTCAAGCTTTCTGAAAATGTATGTTTCATTTGTAAATTATGTATATTAACAAAGTTATGGACTTGCAGGCATTACTTTTCACTGCGCCCTTGTATATTGGCATCCATGTGCTTCAAAGTCTGGACTCCGTAGAAGTCTCACAAGTGAATAAGAATTCTGGTGAAGCTCTCAGGCTATTTATTGTATATTTATTAATTTTCCATGTTACCTGTCTAGTGTTTGTTTTGCTGTTTATAAATAGAAGAGATCAGCAATAGCCTGGTCTCAGACTAAACAGAGTTCTCTGTGGTGCCTTTGAAGATATATTTTATATATTTCTTGCATTTTGAAGTGAATTCGTTTTGGATGGTGGTTTTAACTTCTCTGCTGGAAATGTATGGCTGATCTGTTCCATTGTCATCAGCTCTGGACAGATCATTCTCATTTCATGTAAACTCTCAGTGGAATTTCACTAAAGGACAACAACTAAAGATCTATTTAGATATTATTAAGCTACAACTGGTAGTCAAGATATACATTGGAATAAAATGAGAATGCGGCACGTTCAGCAAATTTCGCCAGGAGGCTCTCTCTAACCAGCATAGAACTTCCAATTCTGACAGGGTGAAACTTGTCTTAACTTTCCACCCTCATAGTTCCCTTGTGAAGAAAGTCTTATCCCGTCATCTCTCCATTCTTCAGTCTGATCCTGAGACACGATCAATCTTCCAACACTATCCTTTGGTGGCGTACAGACGGGACAGAAGTCTTAAGGATAGGTTGGTTCACAGTCGCCTCAAGCCTAATATCCAGAGTCATTTTGGCACCATCCAGTGTGGCGCGCGCCGCAACACATGTGCTTATGTAATACAGACCTGCACTGTGTCTTTTCCAAAAGCTACATTCGTTATTGAAGACAGTTTCACGTGCGAGTCCCGGAATATTATCTATGCCATTATCTGCAAGCGGTGCAACAAGGCCTATATTGGGAAAACCGGCAAGAGACTCAGTGACCGATTCGCCCAACACTTGCGCGATATCGCCAATGCTCTGTGACCCCTGTAGCTACCCATTTCAATGATACTGGCCATTCAGGAGCTTGCGATGTCCAGGTCACAGCCATCCCATCATGTTCCTTTGATGATCGTTGTCGATTTGCTCTCGAGAACCGTTTTATTTCGTTATATGGTACCTTGCTGCCTCTTGGACTCAACGCATTACATTCCTATGCTTCTTAGTACTTTCTCATCTCATGCCTTGTAATCTATATGTGTATTTGCTTCATTTATATAATTTATATTTTCACTTGATTGTATATTGTTTCTCTTCTTTTCCACTTCTAGTTTTGTGTTGCACTCATTTCGTTATTCGTTTTATTCCCAGATTTTCATTAGATACATTTGCATGTTTCCGTTATTGTCCATTTGTAAGTGTTCTCTGAAATTCGTCACTCCTGTTGTGTCGTTTGCTTATGCCTTTTGGTCGAAACGTTGCTGTTTATCGTCACTGTTTCTGTATTTTGTAAAACTATAGTACTTTGTTTCGCTATTTACCAAGTTTTACTGCAGTCTTCCCGTTTTCGTCATATCCTTTACAGGATGTCATCATCAACCACAGTAAACAAGTCGTAGATTTTCTAGGCACAACCTGTATGTTCAGTAGTGTACCATTGCTTTCTGAACAGTGAGATCTATTTTTACGAACTGTAAAAATCCACAGGAACAAATATTCTTCTAAATTGCCTGCAGCGGAGTTTGAACCAAGTACTCTAGGGTTGTGATCGAACTCACTATACCGCTAAGCCACAGACACCCACAGATATACATTAGGAAGACTATAATTCATATTTTCTATATGTGTGAATTAGCTGGAGTAAGCTGGTTTGTTGAGATGGCATTAAGATTTTATACATTTTTGAAAGTTTTATTTAATTCACAACATTGATTTTTTTTACAATCTGAATTAAGTTTTTAACACCAAAGGCATGACACGCATAAATTAGATAAATTAATCTCAATATGATTAAAGTATAACCTACTATATGTCAAATTAAAGATAAACGGAGGTGCTTGTGCTTTCATCGAATTTTTTACTACATTAGCAAATATAATACTGTCCGTTGCAAGTGCGTACAACCTGAAAATGAACTCATCAAGAGGAAGGGACAGACCAAGAAGAAGATGGATTGATGGTGTTAATGAGATCTTAAAATACCCCAGCATGTCAAATGACAGAGTGTGCACTATCTCGGAAACTGATCATCAGTTAACCTGTGATGCCTAAGGGCAAAAAGCATAGAAGGATAAAAGAAAAAAGAAGAGAAAATATAATGCAATGTTAATTAAATGGAAATTGTGGCATAACCTTTACAGGACCATCAACCACAGTAAACGAGTCATTGATTTTCTAGGCACCACTTATATGTTCAGTAGTTTGCTCAATGTTAATTATAAAAGAAAAATGTAACTATGCATTAAAAATTGGGTGAGCAATAAGTTGAATCTATATAACTATATCCTCTTCCTATCCCGGTTGACACAAGGTTTCCACAAGAGATTTTTATGGTTGTCGTTCTACCACCTTTTTACTAATTGTTTTCCATGTCAGGCCACAATCTTTCATCACATTCCTCTCGGTTCCTTTGGACATCCAGGTCTTATTTTCCCATCCACTGTTTATTGGAGCTATCCTAGTCAATGCCCCTGATAGCTAGAGATAGGAAGACTTGGCATGAGTTGGTTGAGGGCCTATGCCCCAACCCAGGGTAAAAAGGCAAAGACAGAGAGTCAATGCCCCTACTGGCATACAACATACATGCCCAATCCATTTTGTCTTTTAATGATGGTATTCTCTCTCTTTGCCTTTTTACCCCGGGTTGGAGCATAGACCCTCAACCAACTCATGCCAAGTCTTCCTATCTCCTGCAGCTCCCTCCAGCTCTTCTTTATATTGTTGATCTCCGCCTCCAAAAATGATGGTATTCAATCATGCACAATTTTTTTGTTTTAACAGCTCGTCATTTGCTATTGTGTTTGACCAGAAAATGTGCAGATTCTTCTTAAACATTTATTTTGGAATGTCTCCAAATTATGTGTGATGTTTTAGATTATTTTCCACCGATTACTGGATAATAACACTCCAAGGACACTATTTCTATATATTTTAAGTTGTGTTTTAAGATCTTTTCCTTTCTTGATTTTTCCAGTGATGTTATTTTCTGAATCGCTGCCCTTCTACGATCAGGGAGAGAATCACTGCCCTGTGATACTGTATTTCCAGAAAGCATAGAGAAAGTTTAAGATTTTATATATATATAGATATACAAAATCTTAAACTTTCTCTATGCTTTCATTGTGTAACATAATTAATAATTGTGTTCTCTGATTATTTCTCACTTTTGCTTTGGCAGTATTAATTTTAACTCTTTCCAGGCTGGAGTTATTTCTCAATTTTTAAAACAGTTAATTCAAGGAGGTAAATAAAAATCCTAACTACTCTTCAATAAATAAACATATATATATTATATACTAAATTGAAGAAAACTGGACAACCCAATAGAATAACAAGGTTGAAAAGTAGAAGTAAAACTAGAAAGACTTCTTATAAGGGAAGCAACTCTATGGCGCAGTGTGCGGCTAATGGCGTGCAACGTATTTCCGCTGTGGCACAGTGTGCGCGTAAAAGCATGGAAAGAGTTAAGTTCTATATTTTGAGCTGTTCCGGAAAGTTTATCTATTTTTCTTTGATCCTTCTTGTACCGGCTGAGCAAAAGACTACTAACCTCTGCATAATCCAAATCTTTCTTTACTGAGGTGCCCATCGAATAAGTCTGCTGTTAACTTTTATAGTTTGTCATCAGCCAGTCTATGACAAGGTTAAACAAGAATGTTAAAAGAATACACCCATATCCAAATACTATTGATTGTAACACTGATATTTAATCAATAAAAAAAGAACACAAGATTCACCATGACAGATAATTCTAAAATATTGAAATATTTGCCATGTAATAAACAGATTGTCTATTACAAACTGACACAAAATTAGTTTGCCAAAAATCACTGAATATTTAGTTGTCACGATGATTAATATTAAAGAGCAGTTTTAAATGAAATCACAAAGTTTCTTTGTTTTCTTTCCAAGTTGAAGAATCTATCAATGCATGTTCTCAGTGGCTCATTTTTGGGAAATAAATTCATTCAGATAACATCAAAAAAGAGTTCTCGTTTTGTAATGCACTTAAACTACTACACATGGTAAAAAATATTGCAAAGAAAATACTGTGGTCTTTTTCTTCAAAAAAGAAAGGTTACAATGGTAAAACATTTGTATTATTTAAACTAATGAGCACCAAACAATGTAAGACTTTCAGACAAAAGGGAAAGAATTGCTATGTTTTGTTTAGTAAGACTTCATGTTCAACTGAAAAAGAGGTATGTCATTCCCTGATCAAAATTATGAATTACATCATATCTGAAACACTCAGTCTCTGTCAAGAATTCTGTAAAAACATTAAATCGGATCTCGAGGTTCCTATACTTCTATTTCCTGTTTGCCAAAAGGAAATTTAAATGTCTTTTGAGTTGAAATATGAAATAAAAGTTGTTACTGGAAGTTCATTGGCTTACTTTAATGATGCACCTTGTGTTGCCTGGGTCCACATGGGGAGGCATGTGTCGTAAGAAGCGACTGAGGTAGGAGCCTAGGGAAGCTACCCTAGTAAAAAAAAAAGTGTACCAGAAATCAGATGCGCTGACCTACTTGTAGGCGCATAACTTGACATCGCTCTTAGGCTCAGATCACATACAAATCACAAAAAGTGGTTAACAAGTGGTCGAAGAAAAAAGAGCTATAATTATGAAGCCTGAGAGATAAAAAAGTTGCTTACTTAGCAGACATTTTTATAACAGCTAAATAAACAGAAATAATCAGAGGGAGCTGCCATGGATCGAAATGACATTCTTCTCGCATTGAGAGTCTTTCGAACAGAGGAGTTTCAGGGCTGTGAATCCCACTCGCTGATCAGATTGAGAGAGATGGGTGTCAATATTGGTGCAGCCGAAAAGAACAACATACTAAATATGCAAAGAGATTGACTAACCAACATCGAACTGGCGTGTTGGGCTGCTGGATTTGCACAGATCGGAGCACCTATGGACATGTCCGGAGTGCTATGATGATGGTTCTTATATAACTGAAACTTTGAGCATCTTTTCCCATAAGGACTGATGATGATGATGATGATGAAACCTGACACTTCAGTGAAAATAAATACACATTATCCAATTTTATGACAATCTTCAAGAATTTCTTTCAAAATTATTAAAAATGGTGTCAGAGAGTAAATCATGGAAACATTGCCTTTTTTGAAAAACTGCATGGTTGTAGAAAAATCTGATGGTGTACAGAAGGAAAAGAAATCTGGATACCTGAAAGACGCGTAGAAAGAAACGTCCGTGGTATTTCTCCACGGAAGAAGTAAAGGATAAATTCTTGGCTCTATCCAACGATTCCTCTGCATATAATTTGTTTACGATTGTTGTGTACTATATATTGGTCAGGTCTAAAAGGCATATTCAGCACCTGTCTCTGCATCCAGCAGAGTTGTGGTCAGCTAATTTCTCTTAGGAAGGGCAACAAGTGAAAATGAGTTGTCTGTTGATGACTGGTAGAACATACAAGCCATCTTCACCTCCTGGAAGAGTAGACCAAGAACAATGTACCGCTAAGTCCAATGACTAACAGGGCTCTGGTTCACATAGGTGGATGGACGACCTGGTTCCCCCTTTTTTTCTTTTCTGCGACTTAGGGAAACATACTCGAACAAAAACAATTCAGAAACAGAATGTGCAGGACTACAGTTTTGTAGGCACTTGACTGGCACAATGAACTCACACACTAAGGCACAAATTATATACAGATCCACCTGTGTGGTGCCGGGTCCAAGGAAGCAAAGAATAGTACCACCATTCAACCTACAATGCATGTCGTAAGAGGCGACGATGTAGGCCCTAGGGATGCTACCCTAGTAAATAAAAATCAGCGCAGAAATCGGATGTGCTGGCCTACTTGTAAGCGCATAACTGGCACAGCATGCAATCGCTCTTAGGCTCAGATCACATACAAATCACAGCGTAGTTAACAAGTGAGCGATATGAAGAAGAAGATATACAGACCACAGAGTAGTTTAACAAGTGAATAAAAAAGACTAGTTGACCCAACTGATGGATGCAAAACCTGCCACAGAACACACCTTTTAGACAGTAAAACATATAGACAAAAAAATACTAAACTGCCAGTCAACTGGAAAATACATGCTACATGCCATTCTCTCTAATAAAATATAATACATGTTTCACCATTGCGACATGGTTTTACTGCAGTCATCCCCTATATCAATAATAAAATATAGCACAGTAAATCTTTTACAGTAGACCTAAAAAAAAAAAAACAACCACAGTGTGACCAAAGAATTAAAAAAATTACCAGCTGAAGATGTAACACGGATGAACGCAAACTGTAATAAAAACAACAGAATATTTATTGTGAAAAATAATGTAAATATCCTATACTACTAAAGTAACACAAGAATTTTCAAATAAAACTCAAATACCTAGTTCTTCATCAAGTATGTATGTTTAATTACAACTTCAAATCAAAACTTCTCGTTACAACTTGCATACTACTCTTCTTTTACTGTTGTACTATGTAAATGCAGGCTTGAAACATAGTCAACAACAATTGCTGTAATCTCACATAATAATATCTATATATATGACACAAAAACTGACTTATTATGACTTGTAAAAATCATGAAAAAAACATTGAGCAGAACTCACGCATATCTTTTCTGAGATTCCCATATGTTTAAAAAACAAATTTAGACAATGGCAATAAAGACATTATGAAAACCTTGAACACAACATGGCTAGAGATCGATTATGTGTCATCTCCGCATCAAACATAGACTACAATGGAGCTCCACTTTCTATACCTAGCCATAGTGATGCATTCTGTCAAACTGACTTTTTTAAAAACTGTCTTTACTGCATGTGTTACCGCTTTTTAGGGCAGTGTAGGACAGCAGACTGAGGAATTTAATGGCTAGTGCAGTAACCACGAAACTGTTCGGGTACGGAAATTTTCATTATGGCCTAGGCAGAAAAAACATCTTGGCCTTACCGGGGATTGAAACCGTGTCTGCCGATTGGGAGTCAAGCTCTAATCCATTCGGCCAGACGCTCCTCATACTGTTCTATATCCATTTCGGAATATTTTGCGTTCCTCTTCCCGTTATCCTCAACCTTTTCTTAAAACAATCCAATCTTGACCAGCCAGTCAGCCCAGTTGTTCAAACCAAAGCTGCTTAGCTGGTAACACTTTTGCAGCCAAATTCGATTTTGCATTGTATAAATTTATAAAAAGTAAATGTAAAGAAACCCTTTTTCATACCTTGAGGTAGATTGGGTAATATGGTTTTAGGCCTGTATTTTTCACTGACGAATAATACGGTCTGAAAAATATTCCACTCACTGTGGAATTGAATCCGGCCCATTAGCCTAAGAAGGGAGCTCACTAACAACTATGTGGCTGTGCTATACATTTATAGCCATTGTGAATTTTCTTACATTCTGTTGCATACCAATTTGGAATCATGAGCTTCATGCTATTTTTTCTGACTCTATATATGCCTAGAGAACTTTATCTCCTGCTTTCAGTAAGACAGAAGGAAGGCGGATTACAAACTGAATGCTCAGCCATCATTTGGGAACTCTCTAAATATGCAGTTACAAATATATACAAGAACAGCACACATGATAATAATTCACTAAGGACAGAACAGATCGCTTACGAAATGCATCAGAAAGAATCAAATCAGCATTCTTTGTGCATGTTATGAGAAAAGATTGAATACATTGAACTAACAAGCAAGAGATGGGGGAAGAGAGACAGAGGGAAAAGATACTAGACAGCTTAGCATGAAGTGAAAATAGTATCAGATCTCATAGCTAGAACAAGAGAACTATTAAATTACAAGTGAAGTATTAGAGAACTCTGAATACATGACCCAGTTGCTTGGAACACCAGTATTTTGTTTCCGATGAAACCAGACCAAAGGAAACAAATGTGTCTAGATATGTGTGTCATTTCCTCTGGTCAACCTTCTATGCTTTGGGATAAAAGATGAGCAATGCATGAATGAAGCAGGTAATGATTATTCTTCATGACTAGAATGATAACAAAACTACGTTAACTAGTAATACATTTATTTATTAACGAATGAGCAGATATGCTTGGATCCATTGTTGGGGAGTTTATGATGTGTAAGGGGGAAGTTATTTGGTCTCTTGGCAACCTACTGTTGGATTGGATGAGGATGCTAAAACTGACCTTGAATCAGGATTTAGGAGTTTGGAATTACATGTTGTACAGGTAGAGCTGGATGCTTGAGGGGCAGAGATAGAAGTATGTTTAACCAGCGATTCACATAAACCATCAGTATGCATACCCTTTGGCATCTGTTGGGGAAGACTGAGCACCTATTGGTCTGCCCAGAGTGCTGTGGCATCAGTTCAGTAACCAATAACATTTATTTATACAAAATGTCCACTTCTAGAAATACAAGGTTAATACAAAATATACATTTCTCCATTACTTTTTTGTATTCTATTCTGTATCTATCATGCAGCTCTTCTGCAATAGAAAACTTGCTATAGGTTTCATTCCCTGTTCAATGTCACCCAATATACCAGATTTATACATGCTTATACTATTGAAAAGTCCCCCCTGTTGTTTGACTACTATGAATTCAAACATAGTCAGGGTGCCTGCCTGGTATGGTGTTTCTGTCTGATTCTTGCGCGAAGGCTTGCTTTATTTTTATCAGTGTTCCCCGCCATACAGACGTTCCTTCTGTGGCTTCAGAGGTAAAAAATAAATTAACTAGTCATTCTTCATCTATCTTTTATCCCTGTTTTACCTGTCGGTGTCAGGTCGAAAAAAGAGCGAGCCTCCTTATGCGCTTTGTACAAGATGGAATTTAGTGCTATGGATATTCCGTCGATCCATCGTTTATATGGTCGTCCTCTGGGTTACAAATTATTCATCACAAATTAATAAAAACATTTACCTACATTTCCAATATCAATAATCTCTTACTCTAACCAACTGCAACTTTTAACTCTTGGTAAACACATATTAAAACACATTTTGATGCAGTTTTTGAGGGTGCAATTTGATGGGAAGGGTGCTCAAACAAAATTTATTATAACTTTCTTATCTTAAGCACTAGCTCAATATTTCATATATTAAAATGTGGAGAATTGAAAGATCTATTCTCAAATGCAATTGCTGCTTTATACAAAGAAATATACACAAATAGCATAACATGTATCTCGTAATTTGTTTTTAAACAAAACATTTTGTGAACTTTCCATCACTTTTAAAGCTTACCACTGTTCTTAAGATTCTGAAACAGTAACATTTCTTTAGAATATCCATTTCTATACAACATACACAGATTAGTGTAATGCATAAGCGTTCACCTATTGATTCAGACACAAGAGAGTTCTGGGTTCAATCCCAAACTTGACGCTCCACAGTAAGGAATTGGTCCTCATGCATACTAGGCTATAGAAATGTGAAGTGACTTCATACCCTAAGGTCTGAAAAAACTATGTGAAATTGTATACAACATATACAAGTTTCATAACTTTCTGTTTGTAAATAAGGTTTATAGTCATTCAATTCATAGAAGAGCAAATAAAGTTTACATACAGTCATTCAATTTATAAAAGAACAGATTAAATAGTTTGGTCACCAGAAAATAATGCCCTGGTATCATTTCCCACATTGAAAAAATATAATGAATATAGAGCAAGGAGAAGACCACACAAAAGATAAAATGACAGCAATGAGAAACAACTCTGAAGAAATGAATACCAACTTACAAAGTGCATTAGACAAGACGCACAGAAGATTCATACATCTTCCACCCAACACCTCCCTCAGGCACAATAGAGGAAGAGAAGAAGAAATAAAGTTTATATATATCCATTGGAGTCATATTTAGAAAAATAATATCTACAACTGTCCAAGCATAGCCCACTCATAGGGTCTAACAGTAAAGGATTGACTTTATTGCATCAGGTTTCTACATATGGTTCGGTCACTCTGAGCAAAAATGGTACCCCACCTGCTGGGTCTCCCTAGCTCCAGCAACAATCTTAAGGGATCTCTGGAATAAAATGTGCTTGTGTATTGAACAATACGATCTGAATTAAAACCCATGACTTTAAGAATGCAAGGCAAACTGTTTAACCACGTGCCACATAGACCCACAATAATCTAGCAACATTATCTACACAACTATTAGGTACTACTAAAGTAGGGGAAACGTGTGTCAATGGCAATTCTTCTTCAAATGATTCATGTCGACCACTCTTTGTGATTTATATGTGATCTGAGCCTTGGAGCGATTATTGGTTACTAAACTGACGTCATTGCACTCCGGGCAGACCCATAGGTGCTCAGTCTCCCATGACAGATATCGAAGAGTATGCATACTGATGGTTCCTGTGGCTTGCTGATTAAACACACCTCTCTCTCAGGTGTCCAGTTCGATTTGTACAACGGATAACTCCAAACTGCCTAAATCGCTTGATCATTTCAACATCGATTTTAGTGTCCTCATCCAACGGACAAATAGAGCGATTGTACGCATGACAGTTATGTGCCTACAAGTAGGCCAGCACATCCGATTTCTGCTACGCTTTTTATTTACTAGGTAGCTTTCCTAGGTCCCTACCTCAGTCGTCTCTTACGGCATGCCTTGTAGGTCACAATGTTACTATTCTTTGCATCCCTAGCAGAGCCTGGCAACATATAGGTATCGATGGCAATGAGAGAGCAGACAGGCCGGCTGGTCCACCATATCAGGGGATCCGCCAATGGATAGAACTGACATTCTGAATGCCCGAATAGGGTGTGGCCACAAAGATGATTTTCATTTAAACCAATCCATGTCATCTGTTAGATTGCAAGAGTTTGGATTGAAGTGGCCAGAAAAGAACAGCACAACAGGTATATGAATAGGAGTAGACTCATCAATCAACATTGAACTGGTATGATTCGTCACTGGGCGCTGTTGAAAGGTATTGTAAAGGAGATCGGAACACCTATGGACATGTCCAGAGTGCAATGAAGATATCCAAAACTGAAACTACCAAAGAAGATGTAAATATGGTCTGATCTAGATCTCTTTATTGCGTTATTTGGATTTTGTCATGTTTAGATGTTCTTGAATTAGGACGTTACTACTATTTCTAGCTCTTCAACATTAGCAATAATATACTACTTATAATATAATTATGTGGGTCTCTGTGGTTAAGCCCTTGCCTTGCGATCCGAAGATATCGGTTTCAAATTTGGATCATGTCGTTCTGTTCACAAGTGTATTTTTTCTAGAGACTCGTAGGATTGTTGCTGGAGATATGGAGTTCATGCAATACTCTCAGCAGGTGGCATGCCATTTTAAGTGGAGAGGGGCCAAGCCATATGGAGTAAAACCCGGTGCAATACTGTAAATCCTTCAGTTTTAAACCTTTTTTTAAGCTTCATAATTATCAGAATCGTTAAATACAAAGTCTGATACAGAAATTTCAACAATACATTACCATTCTCACTCCATTGATCATCTTTATTATTAATACTAAGAAATAATCAGATATTAAGCTTGTTCTGCAGATAATTGATGCTTGCAATCACTAGAAGCCATAATCACAACAAGTCTGTTTATACTTACCATTTAAACACACCATAGATACATTTCATGCGGACGGAAATTAAATCAACAATTAAATCAAATCAAGTTATCTTTACAATGTTTGTTTGAATAGAACATCTACAAGTTTTATTTAAACGTCATTGGAAACAGTCTACTGTGGCACGCCACTTCATATCAGACTAATTATAGGAGATTATACTTGTGGGTAAGGGATGTTGTGAAATTAATAATTACCTGTTAATTGTTCATTTCTTCTTCGTTCTCACTAGATTGGGATTTCGGATTCTCTAATAAAGGCAGCCGTCTGTCTCAGATTATCAGCCACGCCATACAGTTTGTCTTGGACACTAGTGTAAGTGGGCCACCTCTTTCTTCTCAAATCTGCATACTGGGGCAGTTCTGTAGGATATAATTCCTATGATTTCTGCTTTCCCGTTTGTGCCGACCTCTTCGTGCAGTAAGTTTTGGCCACCCTCGTGATGGTGGGTCTGACATTCTTACAGCGTGGCTAAATCTCAGAGGCAGATTGGCGACCGTAGAATCCGTGATCCCATTCCGCATTGTGAGGGGTCGTTGTTCCATGTTATGCGCCTTACGGCCTGGTGCATCCGTTTCTGCAAGCATTTGTTTCGGGTTAGCATTCCTAGCGGACACATGCATCCGATTTCAACCAAACCTCCTTAGTCGCCTCTTACGACATGCGTGGCAGGTAACAGTGGTTCTATTCTTTACGTCCCAAATTTGGGCCCCGGGAACCACTCGGGCGTAATTGTTCATTTGAGAATCATCTTCATCGCACATGTCTATAATTGCTATGATCTCATCCCAAGCATGTATTTCAGTGTGTTTAGACTATCGACTCCCGTTCTGTGCTGGTTGGTGTATCTACTGGGGTTTCTCTCATGGTATTCCCGACTTGCCGCACCTATCAGTATGCATAACTTGCGCAACCAAGATAGAGAATACCCTTTATCTTTGTTGAAATCTTCAGTGTGTGTTTTCTCTTAGAGCATTGATGTCGCTTTTTGTACATAGAGGGCCAATTCTCGATCGCAGCATTGCTCGCCAGTGCATCCGCTCTCGTTGCCCTTCATCAAAGAATGACCTAGCACAAAGATGAAGGTGAGTGTCTGGATTGTCACGTTTTGTATTAATTGCATCCACTGCCTTTATACATAACCGGTCTTGTTCTGTATCAAGCTCATAGTCGCTGAGCATGCACGCATGTGTGAACGTTTGCGTCTTTAGCCCCTCCCGGGATTTTGTTAAATAATGACAAAGCAACTAGATAAAGAAAGCAAGCGCACACAAGACTACAGGAAATTTGTAATATAAAGTTACAAGACTAAGACGGAAGGGACCATCACCTATACTATATTCTGACACGCTTTTTGGAAATACAAACAGCCTCATCATGATCATTTTATCTTTCAGCATATTTAAGATGATACCTGAGATTACACGTTAAAAAAAAGGTAACTTGGCGAGTTAAAAATGAAACTGTTTAGAAATAGTGGATAAACTTTGAAATGGTGAAGCAGCTTGGAAACATAATTACTCTGTGGAATCACCCCTCTAATATTCAGCATGTCTATCGGTTGCAAGAGAGTCATGGCAAAGTTGTCCTTTCCAGAGCAAGTGTTCAGATTGCTGCATTATACCCACCGAGTCTAGCAGCTTTGTAACATTGGCATACTGTGATTGCATCTTGCTCAAGAAGTAATTGGTTCATGTCCGTGTGGACCAATTGGGCTATTTTTCAGTGATCCCTGATCTTAATGTAGACAAGATCAAGTTATCAGTTATATGAGGACTATCATCATAGCATTCTGGACATGTCTATAGGTGCTTTGACCTCCGCCTGAACAAATCCAGTAGCATCTAGCGACCCAACACTCCAGTTACATTCGTTAGTACCGTTGCGCTTTGGTTGTGATGGATCTGACGCCAGTGCACTCTTCTCCGTAGCTCGATCAGAAATCCTGTTTCACATTAAAAGCTGAATAGATCCTAAGCTATACAGCTCCACAGCATGTAAACACACTACGAGCTTGGATTGTATCCGGTTACTGTTGACAAAATTACAAAAAACTATGAAATATCACATAATAATTCCAACAGTTTAAAATTCAGCTGCCATCTTGCAAGCACCTGATATGACCACCAAGATCAAGTGCCTAGTCCTATCAAAGACATACAACTAAACATAGATCTTGTGTTTGCCTGTGTGTTGTTGGGGCCGCAAGGGAGCAAAGAACAGTAACACTGCGACCTACAAGGCATGTCGTAAGAAGTGACTGAGGTAGGGGCCTGGGGAAGCTACCCTAATAAATAAATATCATCGCAGAAATCGGATGTGCTGGCCCAGGTGTCGGCGCATAACTGGCACAATGTACAATCATTCTTAAGCTCAGATCAAATAATCACAAAGAGTGGTTAACTGGTCGATATGGAGCGTTCAAAGAAGAAGAAAACTTGTGTTAAAGTTAAGCAAGCAAAAGACCCCTTGGCAGTTGAAAATCGATAAGAGTAGGTTTAAAAGCTGCTGCCCAGTCAAAAATCATTAATGTAAATTCAAAATTCTTGCAAAACTTTCATCATAATTAAACTGAGGACCATTGCCTTGGAGTTTGTGCACTGCTGCTGTGATTTTCCTGTGTAAGAAATAGAACGGAGCACACATGGTTATCCACGGACACACAATGGTGATTGTCCTATCAATCAGAAATAGTGGGATGTAATAAAATATTGATAAGTTCTGAACATGGAAGGAGCTGAGAAGAAATTACTGTTTAACATGTGCACATCAAAAATATTAGTCACTTTTAAACAGTAGGTCTGTAAAGTTAGAATGGGTTTCCTACAATGGAAGTCACAGTAAGAAGTAGAAATAACACTTGAAATTAAACAACACTACAATGGGATCATCTCTTTCCTGTAACAACATCCTTTATGTATTGTCTGGCATCTGAGTTTGAAAGGATTGCCATGTGGTCTGAAGTACTTCCATTAAGATGTACATGCATCACTGGGTACTTTTGTTTCCCCACCCATTTCAGACAACCAAAAAGACTGCGAATGTTTACAGTGCCATCTCCATCTTCATCAACCTCTTTTGGGTATGTGTCAGGAAACTGATCCTTGCCAAAGATAAATGCTGCAGGAGTTGGAACACCTGAACCATGTATGCAGTGAACAGGTACCTGAGGTGGTGTTAGATCTCGAACAAGGTTTTCTGTGTCCATTCGCATGTTATAGCCATCAGTAAAATTCATGTCTGCAAAGAACTCTTTATAGTTTGCAACTGTGTAATTCTTGTCAGGTGTCGAGACTAACACTTCTGATGCACTCCAGAACTGGCTATCAGGCATTAGAAAGGCTGTACTGGGCATAGATCGTTGTTGTGGACGAATCTTATTTGTGTTAACAATGATCACTCCAAGATTGTCACCTGATTAAAAACAAAAATATTATTATTATAATAGTAACAATGCCATAACATAAACATTTTTTTTTTAAATTGAAGCTTTTGAAACAAGGTGTTACAGGAACGTTCTTAGAACATCCTGGCATGATAAGAGAAAAAACAAAGACATCCTACAAGACCTGTATATCGAGGAGCATTTGCTTATAACACTTTCGCTGCCACGCATTTTTCAATAAAGTCTGGCTCAGTGCCACGCTATTTTTCAGTATGATCAGATTTCAGAGTGACAATTTCAAAAATCGTAAAAAATAAACTAATAAACTTAGGACTTTTAAACTACAGAATAGTGTTCTTATATTAATGAGCTACTAACCTGTCTGTATGTGGAATATATTCCTTATAATCCACAAGTTATTGTAGTAACTGATATCCTCACAGTATGATATGCCGTCGTTTTCGAGATAGGTGTCCGTCATCTACTCCCGTAACCGTGACAATATCTGCTATCGATCTATAAACATCGTCACATGAATCACAGTTCAAATTCATATCACATTCGGAGTTCGTTTAACACTATCACTGGCTAAAAAGTCAGAAAAAGAGTCATTTTGGACATCACTATTCATCAGCTACGCGTCCATTTTGAAAATTTTTGTTTACTTACAAAAATCGTGAAAATCGTACTTATCCCGACGCTTACGCGGTGTGTTAGATCCGCCATTTTGGAGAGCTCGTTGGAACAATACGGAAGTAGTACGCACGCGACCCGCGCAAGCGATACTCCCCATTTAAAAAGACATCGCGACGGCACATGTTCGCCGCGCAGCGAAAGGAGTTTTACTGCCGACTTTTGTCGTCGGTGGCAGCGAAAGTGATAAACAACATCATGTGCCGGAAGATGAAACATATCGACCATGTTAAACGTCAGTGGTTTTGAGAGAATGGAATGCCTCGTTCATGGAGTACGAGGCAGAGGACGACCATGACAAAGATGGCAGCAGAACATCAATGAAACCGTAAACTGATGCTGGAGGAGGTGGGAGAACTTGCTAGAGACAGAGGTTTTTCAGGCAGGCTGTGATGAAAGCAACGTTCCACAAGAGACTAGCTACTACCTGAACATACATGTGAAGATCAGGGGTGAAATGAGAGGATACAAAGAATTTGCACAGTATCTATTTACTGGAATACTTGCCAGAATCGATGTATCTGTTGTCAGGGCCTCCTAAAGATCATCAGTCCCTGCATCTGCCAAGTAGTTCTGCAATCAATTCCTAAATTTCTAAACTCAGAAAGTGTGGTATAATTGCCAGCTGGGTAATAGGCCTCTTGCATATTCGAGCAAAGATCCCAAGCGTCAACACCCTGTTGCAGAAGGCCCAACTGAGATGGGTCGGTCACGTTGCTCGAATGCCTGATAAACGCATCCCAAAACAGTTGATGTATGGCGAGCTTGAAGGGGCAGACGTTTAGCTGGTGGACAGAAAAAACGCTTAAAAGACACTCTTAAAGTGTCTCTGAAATGCTTCGATATAGACAATACGTGCTGGGAATTCTTTGCGCAAGATCGCCAAATGTGGCGCTGTAACAACAAAGAGGAACCCGAATAGCTGAGAATCATCGTATTGTTGAGTCACAGAGAAAACGAGCAGCGCGAAAAGACAGAGCACACAACACACACATGTCTAACCTTGATCATGTATGCCCCACCTGTGGTCGGGGATTCTGTTCTAGGATTGGACTCTACAGTCACCTCCGCACACACCAGAGAGGTGCAACAGTACACCTCTGAGATTGTTGTCATCATCGCTTGCGATGGACGGCTATTAGGCCTCTTGCATGAGTCAGCCCTGACAACCCTTCTTATGACCAATAACTCAGTAGATGTAGTACTATAATATAATATACTATAATATAATAGTGTTTTCTGTTTAGTAGCCATCCTATCTGTACACATTTGTGTCCTACTAGATAATATGCATGCATCCGCTATGGTTGAAAAGAAGCTAGAATCATACAAACTATACCTAAAGATTATTAGATTATATTCTTCTAGTACAGCTATAGGTTAAATAGGGCCTGCAAGCAATTTCTCAATGCTGTTCTGTCCTGGGCATCTCTTCTATGAAATTGAGTTAGATATTTTTCACCTCTTTCAGTAAAGTTTGTTTCAGGGTTTCCCTGGGGTGTACTTTCTTTTTTTGACCACTTTGTCTCCCGCTTCAATACATGCTTTGTGATTCATTGATCATATCTTCTCGGAGTATGCCCTGAAGATACAGTACCAATATATGCAGCTTGCTGACTACTGACATCCCCATCAAAAAGGCACAGTAACTCTTGTCTTGAAAAAAGGGCACATACTTAGAGTACAGCATTCTGGAATGACTAGCAGACAATCTGGTGGTGGGAAATGAACATAGTAAAAATTACCATGATCTCTGTGGTGTAGATGTTAGGTGCTCGCCTCTCGTTCCAAAGGTACTCAGTTTGCTCCTTGTGGAGCCATATGGATATTTTTCCAGAGACCCTGATCTCAGTGTAGGTGAGATCGAGTGACTAGTACTATCGGAGACGGAAGATAAAACGTAGGCCCCATGTTAAAGTTGAACACATAAAAGAACTCTTGGCAGTTCAAAATCTAGAAGAGCAGGCTGGAAAGCTACTGCCCTGACAAAATTCATTAGAAAGATTAAAAAGTAAAGCTCCTTACAAAATATTTTCACCATCTTCTAAACTACATCCGGGACCCTTGTCGGTGCTGCAGAGTTCACGCACTGGTACTGAGATTTTCCTGTATACTGCAGATATCGAAGCACACATGGTTGCTCACCAAAATGAAATGATGATGGTCCTAGCAATCAATCAACAATCACTTAATATAAACATGGCAGAAAAGATTGTAATGGTCTTACTTCGATCGGATTCACTTCTTTCCAAACTTCTAGCTAATATTTTTCAAACAAAAACAGAAATATTTCAATAATGTTTAAATAAACCACATTATATGAACACATTACCAGATGCCATTAGTCTAAGTGGCTTAACAGCTCCTCCCCAAACACCAGCCAAAGTGACAAATGACTGTATAAACTTGTCCTTCCACTCCTGAGGCTGACGATTCAGAAAGTACAGAAATACAGGGCTACCCATGCTGTGAGCAATCACAACCACCTTGGTGTTGTTATTCTTCTCATATGTTTCTTCCACCAGTTTCTTCAGGGCAATAAAATAATCTCCAAGCTCATCTGTGTATGGAAAAATATGATATAGAAATATTTGTTGATCAATCTTATAGACTCTTTACCATAAATTTTAGAATAAAATTTCACATTTATAATTCATGTCATTAAATAGCTTAACTTAGCTTATGGTCCCATAAACTAACTTCGTATACAGCCCCTAATGCCCCAGTCTTAATTACAGAATGCTTGATTTCTTCTTACTTTAATTGCAATATAGATGTATCAAAGGCGAAACATGTAAAAACAAAGTAATATAGTTTACAAAGTACAAAAACAATATACAGCGACGTTTTGACCAAAATACCCTCAACAAGCAAAGGATAGAAAAGAATCGAATAAATTCAGACTTCCTATACGGCAGACATAGCATATACAGTCAAACAATAAATCCATTGAAAGATTGTGGCCTAATGTGGGAAACAATTAATAGAAAGGGGGCAGAACAGTATTGATTAAAATCTTTTGTGGAAGTTTCAGGTGTCAAACTGGACACAAAGAGGAGATAGATATGTATGTCTTCCACTCATACCAAAACATGCCATTTTGATCAATGATCCCCTTTTTTTAAAACAGGATATTCTTAGTGGTAGCTCACAGACCCCTTGAGAACCAACGAAAGTCCGCTATGAAGTTTTTAGGATGGTGTAAATTGTTTTCCTAATTTTTAATTACTTTCCAACATATTCTTATCAATTTTCAAATTCCAAGAGTTCTTTAGCGTACTCAACTTGAACATGGAATCTACATTATATCATATATCTCCAATAGGACTAAAAATTTGATTTCACCTACACTGAGATCAGGGATCACTGGAAAAATAACCTGATCACCCTACTGAGGATAGGAAATGAATATTCTTGGAACGAGAGATGAGAACTATACCTCTATGTCGCAAATACTACCCCTAATGAAAGATTGTACCTACTTGGTGCTTTTCTGAAATCAAATGGCGCTCCCCTGACTGACAGGCCTCTGGCATAACCCATGGTAACTAAATCATTCACAATGAAGTAGAAGTATGACACTGTGAAAAGATTTTTAAAAAGTACATATTCAGAAACACTAATTTGGAACTCTAATTATATAGGTGTTCATTGGCCTCTTTGTCTCAGGAGACAATAAGTTTTGGCATCATGTAGTTTGTTCTGTGTTTTTCTTCTTCTGCGATCAACTTCTGCTACATGACTACTCTGGTACGTGTCATAAACAGGGTGGTGCGCTTGAGGTCTTCAACGGTTCCCAATAGTTTGTTTTGAAGGGTTTTTTCTGTTGGCCAGATTTCCATTTTCACACTGCTCAGGCTGGGATTACTCCATTTTAATGGACGAATTCAGAAGTGATGAAATCAGAGAAATGTCTGGTCAACCACTAGTAACAACTGTTATAAGACGGATAAGATGGAGATATGTTGGGCATACCTTGAGAAGAAATGATCAAAGAATACCAAAACAGGCATTGAAGTGGGATGCAAATGGTTCAAGAAAGAGAGGATGTCCTAAGAGATCCTAAAGAGAATTTTGCTGAAAGAGACAAGAAATATCGGTCTCAATTCCATGGAAGAGGTTGAGCAAGTTGCCCAGGATAGAGCGGTATGGAGAAATTACTTGCAGGACCTACGTAATGTATAATGGTATGAGAGGAATTATTATTATTATTACTTACATGAAGAAGAAAAATGTGTCACTGGATTTGGATCCAGGAATTCAACAGAATCAGTTTCACCAAAACCATTTGCCTGTATATCAACACCTGGTGTGTTGAAAGTTGTTCTGGTTTGTGGGTCATACAATAGTCTGAAATTAATAACAGATTGTAGATATAAAAATTCAATGTTGGATGATACCCCTTCTTCGAATGCTCCATATCGACCACTTGTTAACCACTCTGTGTGATTTGTATGTGATCTGAGCCTATGAGCAATTGTACATTGTGCCAGTTATAAGTGGGCCAGTACATCAGATTTCTGCTACACTTTTTATTTACTAGGGTAGCTTTCCTAAGCTCCTACCTCGGTCACCTCTTACGACATGCCTTGTAGGTCACAGTGGTACTATTCTTTGCTTCCATTGTGGGCCCTGGCACCACGAGGAAGTTATGATGGTCCAGAAAAACAGAACTGATCTTGCAGTAAATCACAGCCCACTGCGGCATTCCTGAAAACAAAAAGACAAATGAGCTAGCAAGGAAACCTGAAGCAGTTTCGTCTATACCAGTGCTACAAAGAAGTCAGAGCAAGACAGCATCAACAGGTTCAGCATAAATGAATAGACAAATATTCTTCAGGTTTAGAATGGGACTCGGACTAGTCCAAGTCTGTATAAAATGGACCACAAGAGACTGCCACTTGTGGAGCACCTAGGCATATACTAGAAGACTTGCTAGACTGGCCCATCCCTGCTATTCAAAGAATAAATACCTGGACATGTTACTCCAAAGCCTGTTGTGGCTGGTCCAGAGTTCAAATATTGAGGTTATGTTCATTTTGTTGAAGCGATGTTATTGTGTGTTTGTTATTATGAAGCCATTACTATATTTTAATAATAAAGAAAGCAGTGAAGTCGTAAAAAAGTACAGCAAAATAGAATGGGCAGAATTGAAATTTTAGTAAAAACATGCACACAAGTAGGTAATCAAATGGTAACCTTCCAAAAAAAAAGAAAATAGTATCAGGAAAAAAGTTGATAGGAAAAAGTAAATTAAAGAAATACAAATATAGAAGTTGAATAGTAAAAAAATTAACAAAGGTAAACACCAGTGTGTTGCAGGGGAGCAAAGAATAATAACACTGCACCTGCAAAGCATGTTGTAAGAGGCGACTGAGGTAGTGGCCTAGGAAAGCTACCCTAGTAAATAAAAAGTATAGCAGAAATTGGGTGTGCTGGCCTACTTGTGGGCACATAACTGGCACGATGTGCAATCTTAGGCTCAGATCACATTGCAAAGAGAGGTTAACAAGTGGTTGATATGGAGCGTTCTTCTTCAGCTATCTCTGGTCATGCGCTTAATTTACTGTGGATCACAAACTGGGCAGTCAGCTTCAGGTCTGTCAGGTTTCCCAAAGCTTAGTTTTCAGGTCGACTGGGTGTGGCCACGTTTCTTCTCAGCTCACATAGGAGAGGACAGTCTTGCAGGATATGCTCTGGTGTCTGTTCCGCCTGCTGACACTGGCAGAGAGCTGTTTGACTTATTCCTAGTCTATATAAGTGTTTGTTGAGTCTGCAGTGTCCTGTGCGTAGTCGAAATATAATGACCTGGTCTGTTCGAGCGTTCAAAGGAGAAGAAAAACAAAGGCAAAAGGTATTGGATGATGCAAAATGTATCATGAAAAGTTGAAAAGAATTAACTTCACTGCATATTATATTCATCGAGCATAGTTCTAGATATAGAACTACAGATCTGCCCAAGTGGTTACCGGGCCCACATTTGGGGTGTAAAGAATATAACCACTGTTACCTGCCATGCATGTCGTAAGAGGCGACTAAGGAGGTTTGGCTGAAATCGGATGCACATGTCCTAAACGTGTAGAAGTCTATGCGTTGAGGGCCTACCAAACCAATGTGCAACGTATACACGTTCTTGGCAAAGATCAAACATATCACAAAGAGTGATTAAAATTGGTCGTAAAGAACGAACGCAAAGAAGAAGGAGGAGAACTACAGATCATTAAGAATATCATCTATGTTTATTCTTTAAAAATTACAAGGAATGCTCCCTGCCAGATTTTATTTCTTGACATCTTACAACTTACAGCGAATGATCCCTGTCATACATTTTACCAAGCACGATGTGTGTGGGCTTTTTCAACACACTCTGTGGGAAAAATAATAAGAAAGGCCAGTGCAACAACCATACGTAGTTTGACAGTGGAGGTTCCTTACCAGAAAATTCTTAGCAATATGTTAACTTGTTATGTACAATAGCAATACCTCATATTATCCACAAAACAATCTAAGACTTCCGGTAAAAGTTCCTCTAGGTTCAGCCAGATCGACTCATAATCAGAAGTATACTTGCGGCAGATGTAATGTGGACTAGTAGTTTTATTCAGTTTGGCGACAAGTTGAGAGCCACCATCACCTGGAACTGAAAAAACCCACCAATATCTTGTACTATGAATGTCAATTAAGGAATAAAGATGGTGATGGAAGATTGCTAATTATCAACATTCTTCTTCTTTGAACGCTCCATATCGATCACTTGTTAAACCACTCTGTGACTTGTAAGTGATCCGAGTCTAAGAGCGATTTATGCTGTGCCAGTTATGAGCCTTTAAGTAGCCAGCACATTTGATTTCTGCTACGCTTTTTATTTGCTAGGTAGCTTCCTAGGCCCCTACCTCAGTCGTCTCTTACGACATGCCTTGTATGTTGCAGTGTTACTATTCTTTGCTCCTCTTGATACACAGGAACACACAGGAGATGATAATAATAATAGCCATCCATCACAAACAATGATGACAACAGCCTCAGACGTGTGCTACTGTACCTATCTAGTGTGTGCAAAGGTGGCTGTAGAGTCCAATCTTCTAATACAATCCCCTACCACAGGTGGGGTATACATGATCACGGTCAGACATGTGGGTGTTGTGTGTTCTGTATTTTCGAGCAGATTGCTTTCTCTGCGCCTCAACGATTCTCAGCTATGTGAGTTCCTCTTGTGGTGTCTTCTCCTTCTTCTTTGCGTTTGTTCTTTACGACCAATTTTAATCACTCTTTGTAATATGTTTGATCTTTGCCAAGAACGTGTATACTTTGTACATTGGTTCGGTAGGCCCCTAAAAACATAGACTTCTACACATTTAGGACATGTGCATCCGATTTCAGCCAAACCTCCTTAGTCACCTCTTACGACATGCTTGGCAGGTAACAGTGGTTCTATTCTTTACACCCCAAATTTGGGCCCTGGTAACCACTCGGGCGATGTGGTGTCTATATCTATCTAACATACTAATGCAACAGGATTGTCAACAAGAAAACAGTAAGACTCCATTAGCTAAATAGGCATTCAAACTAAAGTGAAATTACCAAGTGGCCACAATAAAAACGTTATCAACATCTTGTATAATGGTTAACAGTGTGCTTTCTGCAATGACGGTGGCCAAAGCAACTTGTTTATGGTTGAATCTGGAGTAAAATGGTTGTATTTCATCCCAACTATTGTTCAGAATGGATTAGATGACCATTGACTGGAAGAGAAAATGTTGCAGAGGCAAAACTGGAATCAACTGGGTGAAAACAGACAGCTGGAAGATCTGGATTTTGCAAATGACATTGTCTTAAGTAAAAACAAATGCAAAGATATGCAAAGAAAAACACACATAGCGTCACAAGTTGGACTGAACTGCAGGGAAACTACGATAAGACAAATATAATGATCAATATATTTAATTGGCTTAATGTCAAAGGAACATCAGCCCCACAATGTAAAAACAAGCACACAGCTACAGAAATAGCGAGTTCAGTGAGGTAAAACTCAAAACTGTTCATGAGATCCAGATGTCATGGTGGAAAGACACAAGATCGAATTGAGTGTACATATTTTTTATCTCAGCCTCTGCTTATGTACCCTTGTGTGCTAAGGGGACTGATTAGGAACTTCAATTGTGAACTTAGTAGAAAGTGAAATCAAAGTATACACCCATGCTTGTTCTTCTTTGCGTTCGTTCTTTATGACCAATTTTAATCACTCTTTATATGTTTGATCTTTGCCAAGAACATGTATACGTTGCACATTGGTTTGGTAGGCCCCTAAACGCATAAACTTCTGTACGCTTAGGACATGTGCATCCGATTTCAGCCAAACCTCCTTAGTGGCCTCTTAACGACATGCATGGCAGGTATAGTCTGTCCATTAATTCGTGAGCACGTTTGAAATTGATTTTCTCGAAAACTACCTGTTGGATCTCAGTGATTTTTGCAAGCAGCCTTAGAATATCCATGACGCTAGAGACATATTTTTTCCAAGAAAATTTGATGTAGTTTGAAATATTTCTTCTTCAGGTTATATTAAAATCAACCTCACCGGATTGTACACAATAGTAACAGATTTACGGTACACAGACGCGTTGTTCTAAAAATACATTATGGTAACATTGAAATATCGTGAGTTTCACGAATTCCGTGCACCTAACCCAGTCGACTTTGAAAGCGGAAAGCATATGACGTTATAATTGGGATACCGTTTTATAGTTATAGGCGTATCTCGCTATTTGTATGAAGCTATTGTATCATATTTGTTGGCTTATCAAAACTGACATTGATATCACATTCATAATGAGTCTGAAGTGCACATTTATAAAAATGCAGAAGGTTACAGTTTTACTATACCAACACTTCCGTAGAGAATCTAAGAGAGGTCATCTATATTGCGATATTCATAACCCTGAGAAGCGAACGCAACTGGCGCTTGGTCTGAATAGAGAATCCTTTTCCCGATGGATTAAACAGGACACAAAGTGCACTAATGTCAAGCAAGGAAGGAAAAGAACAATTGACGACTGACTTTGACATAGATGTCATAAGACGGGAGCTCTTGAAAATGTTTGCGACAAATCAACTTGTTACTCTCAGGAAACTGAAATTAAAACTGCAATCAGATTGCAGCATAGACATTTCTAAAAGTACTCTATGGAAAATTGTAAGAGCCCCCGGCTTCACCTTCAGAAAAACTATAGGCGGCAGGAATATTATTTGTGAAAAGCCACATTTAATTGCTGCCCGAAGTAAATACCTGAAGCAGATCCGTGAGCGGCGGAGGCAAGGCTATGATATTGTATATTTGGACGAATCCTGGGTCAATGCTCACCACACCAATGCTAAAGAATGGCAATCAGTAGACGGTAAACAGAAAAGAAAAATACCAAGCAGCAAAGGCCAGCGTATTATACTAACACATGCAGGAAGTAGTGAAGAAGGTCTTGTCCATGACGCTGGACTTATTTTCCAATCAAAAGTACCGACGGTAGGGACTACCACACAGAAATGAATGGACATATTTTCAGGCACTGGATGGAGAAAGATCTACTTCCAATTCTAAACAGACCATCATGCTTGGTAATGGATAATGCATCCTATCACAACGCAGTATCAGCGGAAGACAAAGTACCAACTGCATCAAATACAAAAGATCAAATTAGGACTTGGCTTGCTAAGGAAAATGTCAGCTTCGATGATACATATTTGAAACCGAGTTGTTGCACCTGGTGAGGATGACAAATAAGACAAAGGTGTTTCATATTGACAAAATCATTGCGAATTCGCCACACGTCTTTGCGACTACCTCCATATCATGCTCACCTCAATCCGATAGAGCTTGTCTGGGCTAAAGTAAAAGGGCAAGTTGCCGAACAGAACAGGGCGTTTAAAATGTGTGATGTTGAAGTTCTGACACGTGAGTCCTTCTCAATGATAGACATGCAGTTCTGGAAGAAGTGTGTTGAAGCGTGTGCTCCGAGAGGAAGAGCGAGTACTGGCACCGAGATGGATTACAATTTGTCCAGCCAGTAACAATTATCAACCTCATGGAATCGTCAGATTCGGGATGATACAAATCATATTTTGATTACAGACTGAGAAATAGCAACGTATACATTTCCATATCCAAATGCGTCTACCATCCTACAATTTGTGGTGAAGTTAAGACACCCTGGGGTCTAATGGTGACCGAAGAGGAGGACTAACTGTTGCATATTGTATCCAAGTTCACGATTGCACATAAAGGGCAACACACTTAATTACTTGACCTATCAAGTTAATATGGAGATACACCTATGAATAGAATTGACATGGACAAATTCTGGGATACTGTAAAATCTAAAATTTGAGCCCCGTATTTGCAATTGTCATAAAAGATCAAAGGAATTCGCCGATGTGCAAAATCCGTAGCATCTATCATAATCTATGGACTACTGGTTAGCTTTATTTTAGCGTCATGGATATTCTAAGGCTGCATGCAAAAATCACTGAGATCCAACAGGTAGTTTTCGAGAAAATCAATTTCAAACGTGCTCACGAATTAATGAACAGACTATAACAGTGGTTCTATTCTTTACACCCCAAATTTGGGCCCCGGTAACCACTCGGGCACTCATGTCCTACAGTCAATGAGTCATGGCTCAGTTTGCTAAAAAAAAAAAAAAGGAAACATACGAACTTACTATTCAGCAATTGAAACTAAGACTTGCTTTAGCTTACTATCGACTCTACTCCTCTGAGTGATTTACTCTCAAACTCATTGACAATTATATAAATCTTGTGTTATTTAATGAAAAATCATCAGGCAACAGCAGTCACTACTACACTCAACTGACATGACTCAGTCACACTGATCCTGCGCTGTGAACAGCGATTAAAAAAAAAACTTTTAATGTACTTACACTTATTAAAAGTATAATATCGAGATTCGACGCCAATATGCACTTGGTCATCTTTTCAAAATGTTAAAATAAAAACGTACGTCGCACGTATTGTCGCATGTCAACAATAACATATCGATATTAGGTAATTGAACATTTACAAGTCGGTCAACAGTACTTACTTAAAATAACGGGATATCGTTCACTGACTTGCGCTGAAGCATGATAAACAGCAAATATCAATAGTAATATTATCACTTTGACTGAAGCCATCTCCTAAATAAACCACTTTCAAACAAGTAAAATCCCACTGCTCGATTTGCCCCCTAGAAACTGTTTGCAAGCAGGATGCTTATAAAACTAAAAAGCTAACGCGAAGTGAAGTTAACGAAGAATATCATATGATTTGTCACGTGAGGCATCATGTGTCTATCGACCTTGATTCGTGCCTTATGTAATAATGTCATTTTTGTTTTCGAAGATCACAACTCTACTTTTTTATTGTGAAACACATATCTAAACCCCCCACACCCCCATTAGCACATAGCCGTTAGTCTAACCTTCATCGCCAATAGCAACCTCATAATAACAATTCCTCTCGTATCGTTATACGTTACATAGGTAAAAGTAAAAAAAAAATAATTATATTACTATTAATAATAATAATAATTCCTCTCGTACCGTTATACGTTACATAGGGCCTGCAAGTAATTTCTCCATACTGCTCTATTCTGGGCAACTCGCTCAATCTCATCCATGGAACTGACCGATATTTCCTGCCTCTCTCAGCAAAGTTCGTTTCAGGGTCTCTTTAGGTCGACCCTCTTTCTTGAACCATTTGCATCCCACTTCAATGCCTGCTTTGATATTCGTTCATCATTTCTCCTCAAGGTGTGCCCAACATATCTCCATCTTCTCTTTCTTACAACAGTTGTCACTAGTGGTTGACCAGACATGTCTCTGATTTCATCACTTCTCCTGAATGCGTTCCATTTTATATTCATTATTTTTCGCAATCTATTTTCAAATGCATTCAACTTGCTTTCTATATCTTTAGTCATTTTCCAACTCTCGCTGGCATATATTAGGATTGATACAACATTTGAATTGAAAATTCGTAATTTAGTTTTAATACTTTATAACTCGCAGTTCCATATTTTATACAACCTCATTCTAGAAAGGAAAAAAACACGGAATTCGACATTTTAACACTTAGAAAGCCAGACAAATGTATTAGCCACTTAGCAAGCTAATATTTTTTTTTTTAAACTACAAAACAGACAAAACAAGAAACCACCACCAACACGTCCACGAAGACCATCACCCCCTAACCCTCAACCTAACCCGCAGCATAACCCCTATCTTGGGTCCTCACTATCTCCAGTAAATGCCTTTTCGTCTTTACAGGTGGTCAATTGGCAAGTATTTCACTGTGGCAACTTCTGTGTTTTCACTTTTCTCTCTTGTCTTTCAGCTCATCCCTAAGTCTCTCTTCAAAAGATTATGCACCTTTGCGCGATGTTGTTTTCCATTAATCTCCATTATCGGCTATTTTATCCCATTTGCTGGGACCTATAGAAAAGTTATTCATTGAGGCCTTGCAGTCGTCTTTATATCTGAGCAGTCAGTCACTCATGTGAGACAGTACAGCATATCTTGCTTGAATGTCCTGAACTACATAAAGCTAGACAAGAACTCCTCCCACCACACCCATCTGTTCATAATACCCTTTATACTAGTCTTCCACAATTACAGAACACATGCAGATTCTACAAACGGACATTGGCTGCTCAAGAGTGAAAACTCGCAGCCCTGGTCAGAAGAAGAAGAAGATATCTGAGCAGTAGTCTGCCTTGGTGCCTCTTCCTCCGAAAGCTCACAAAACAACATTTGGGGGTGCGCCATTGTCCATTCTTCGCACATACATACTATAGCCATCTAAGTCTTCTATTGCTGAGCATGCCCATGACGGATGGCAAGTTTGCACGTCGCAGTACTTCAGAGTTGGTTACTTTGTCGTACCACCTGATTTTCATAATCTTGTGGAGACATCGAAGGTGAAAGATGCTACGTTTTCTCTCGTGCCTTGAGTAGGCTGTCCGTTTTTCTGAGCCATATAGTAAAGAGCTAATTACACAGGCTCGATATATGTGAATCTTCGTCTGCAATGTTAATTTTGTGTTGTCCCATGCTCTCTTTGATAGTTTGCCGAACGCAGTGACCGCGTTGCCTATTCGAGCGTTGATTTCTTCATCAAGAGAAAAATCACCGGGCCCCCACTATCTCTAGTACTATACTACGTATTCACCATAATGATTACAAAGCAGCAACTATATGGCAGGAGAAGGACACTGTCATTGGCATACAACCTAATGATGTACAGACAGGGGAGAAACAGGGATGAAATTGCTAATAAGCTACAGAAAGAGCTAGACTGCATCATGGCCTGGTGCGACGTATCTGGTGCAACGATAAACTACACTAAAGCTGTACTATCATGGTTCTCCCTAAATAATCACATTGTAAATTCTGAAACACTTAGTGTCAAAGTAGACTTACATACAATAGCTCAAAAAAGCATCTACGAGCTATTTGAGTATAACGTTTGATCGCAGTCTATAATTTAGGGACCATATCGACCAAATTATTGCCAGGACTAGCAACGCACTATGCGTACTGAGAATCATGGCAGCTGTTAACATTGAGCCTACTTGTGCGCATGTACCAAGGCCTCGTTTTATAATGAGAGATGCATGTGCTATCCTCACGAATAGTCCTAAGCAGATAGTGAGGCTGGAAAGAATGAAGCCATGCGCATCATCCTGGGATGCACCAAAGATACACCAGAAGTGGCAAAACGATTTATTCTTGACCTCCACATTATTGTCCACAGAATTGAAGCTTGGATCGAGGGCTCGATCATATCTAGCACTCAACGCAAACAAGAAACATCCTCTCCATGAAAAACTCATTAAGTAGAAATGGTGTAGGCTCGAGAGAGGCTGATCATGGTTGAGTATGGCAGAAGGAAGGCCTACTCGTTGGAAAACTTGTGAAACTTCCGGAATTGAGCCAGGAAAGGAATGGATTGCTGTGCCACCTCAATTTCACACTTATTATTTTACTCATCATCATCAAATAGCTTGTCCTGAGCAGAACTTTGCCACCCCAACAGTCCTCCGGAATTTCTCTCTTTCATAGACCAGATGTCTTGCATCTGCAGCCGTCATGCTCAAACCATCAGTTATATCCTGAATCCATTTTCTCTGTGGTCTTCTTCTTCTCTTTGCCGGTATGCCTCCTTCCATGATGGTCTTATCCAGCCCTTCATGTCTTTTTATATGTCCAATATATCTCAATTTTCTCTTTCTTATTTCTAGCATCAGCCAGTTTTCTTTGATTTTGAGTTCTTTCTGGATATATATATTTGTTCTCTTCTCTGTCCAAGATATATGGATGACTCTTCTGTAACACTTATATTCGAAAGCACCTGTGTTTTTCCACTGCTTTATTAAATGTGCATGCTTCACACCTATACGTTGCCACTGGGAATTTGCACGCTCTTAGTATTCTGATCATTGTTTTCTTATCAGTTCCGTACCATACTGTGTTAAGTTGTTTAATTTTTTGTAAAACCATGTTTGTTCTTCTTTTAATTTCCTTCATCCCATTTCCATCTGTTAGCAGTGAACCAAGATATTCAAAAGGGTTCACATTTTCTACTTTCTCTCCGCTGATAAAAATATCATTTGTCATGTTCGTTTTATCTGTTGTCATTATTTTTGTTTTGCCACATTGAGATATAAATTTCGTTTTTCGCTTTTATCTTTCACTTCCCCTAATAATTTTTCAATTCCTTTTTGTGATGTTGACAGTAACACTGTATCGTCAGCGTATCGTAGTTCGGGTATTTCTCTTCCTTCGATTATAAAAGGATGGTATTGTTATTTTCCGCTATCTTCTGTAACATTTCTCATGATGTTTTCTGCATATATGTTAAACAGACAAGGCGACAAAATGCAGTATTGTTTGACTCCCTGCCTTATGGCAAACCAATCTGATGTATTATCACATGTTCTTACAGTCGTCATTTGATCACTATAAAATTCTTTTATGATCTGTATTAAATGTAATGGAAATCCCATCATCTTCCACAATTCCCGATGTTCTACACAATCAAATGCATTTGAGTAGTCAATAAAGCATGAGTATAGATCTACATTATACTCTCTAGATTTTTCTATGATTGTTCTCATGTTAAATATATGGTCACGTGTACCTCTGTTCCGTCTAAACCCAGCTTGTGTTATGTTGATATTTTCTTCCACTTTCCTATACAGTCTTCCCAAAATAATTTTTAAAAGATTTTACTTGCGTGGCTAATCAATGCCACTGTTCTATAGTTGGTACATAATTTGGTGTCTCCCTATTTAGGTATTGGGATAAATATTGATCTTTTCCATTCCTTTGGCCATATTCCCGTTTCCCATTCTTATTTTGCATGATAAATGTTTTAATAAACTCTGCTGAAATATTATCACATCCTGGTGATTTTCCTATCTTCAAGCTTTTTATTACTCATTTAACTTCCTCTAACGATGGTTCTGGCTCTTTCTCTGTGATTATTACAGTGTTTGCTCTATTGTCCTTTTCGCCTCTGTTCATATACATTTCGGTGCAATATTCTTTCCATCTGTTGAGAATTTCTGCTTGTTCTGTTAGGGTTCTTCCAACACTAGCTTTTATTGCATTTAGTTTTGGTTTAAACGTTATATTCATTGATTTTATTTCTTTGAACATTTCCTGCTCTCTCCCTTTCCTCTGGTGTTCTTTTAACCTTGCACAACAATTTTGTGGGTATTGCTTTTTATCTCTTCTTATGTTCTTTCTTATTTCTATTGTTATATTTTTGTAGGCTAATCTATTTTCTTCCTTCGCTTTTCCTGCGCTTTTTCTTTCTTCTCTGTAGTATTAACTCTATTGTAACGTTTGCAATCCACTCATTCTTTCTGTCTTTTCTTCGTGGAACCATATCTTTGGCCGTCGACAATAGGATATCTCTAGCATGTGTGGTCAACTCATCTGGTGTCATCTCTTCTTGGACTGTCATCAGTATTTCAAATCTGTTCTTTACTTCTATTCCATATTCCTCTGGGGTGAATATTGCAAGAGTGCTATGATGATAGTCCTTGTATAACTGATAACCATCATCATCATCAGGTGCTGTGCCGACTGGCGTAGGCGATCATGGATCTCCACAAATCTCTATCATTGACGTTTTCTATCAACTCAGATGTTGACGCTCTACCGCTCCATGAAGTCGGGCTATCCAAAATTTTCTGCCTCTGTCTTCCCCTGTCTCGTCTACCCTCGATTTTACTGGTTGTCGCAATGTGTTCTAAACCCCCATCCTTATCTTCTTCTTCTTTTGTCGTCACACTGCTACCGGGTTGTTGCCCAGTGTCGTGGTTTTCTGTTTTTGTCTTGCGGTGGTTTGTTCTGGTGGTTTGTGTGAGTGTTATTTTTGCTCTTTCACAGGATTCTGCTACGCCATCTAACCATCTTTTCCGTGGTCTTCCTCTTGCCTTCCTTCCCGATGTTCTGTTGTAGAAGACTCTGTATACTGTGGAGTTTGGATGCATTCTTATTAAGTGGCCAAACCACTTCATTCTTTGTTTCTCTATGTAATTCAAGCAAGGTTTTGTGCCAACTTTCTTTCTTATGCTGATGTTGGTGATTCTGTCTTTTCTTGTGTTGTTGGTAACTTTTTGCAGACAACGCATTTCACATATAGTTTTTTTTTTTTTTTTTGTCCGCTTTCAACTCAGACGAAGTTCCATCTCTGAAACTGATTTTGCGTGAAAATCTGTTTTTCCAATTTCTTACAATGGCAGCAGCGTGCACATTGTAAATTACTTTACACTGGCAGCCGTGTGCTCAATGTACTCGTAATTAGTATTCCCTCGCCATACAGGCAGATTTTCTCCCGACTTCAGAGGTACTCACGTTATCGTCCTGAGTAAGACCAGGGACTCGAACAAATACCGGACAGTAGGTTCGAACCCGAGCTATGAGGCGTCTCACAGCTAGCAGGCCGAGCTACTATCAACTACTCTAGGCAGTCCCCTCACATATAGTTATTTTTGTGACTGCGCTTTGCTCAATGTCCATGTTTGGCTCTGCCTCCTCATCATATGCCCGAAAAATGATGACTGCCTCTTTCTTATATTGATGATAAGCTTTCTCTGTGTCTTGATCTCATTCAACACCTCACCTTTGGTCATTTTAGCAGTCCATGGCACCCGAGGGGTTACCGGGGCCCAAATTTGGAGTGTAAAGAATAGAACCACTGTTACCTGCCACGCATGTCGTAAGAGGCGACTAAGGAGGTTTGGCTGAAATCGGATGCATGTGTCCTAAATGTGTAGAAGTCTATGCGTTTAGGGGCCTACCAAACCAACGTGCAACGTATACTCGTTCTTGGCAAAGATCAAACATATCACAAAGAGTGATTAAATTTGATCGTAAAGATCGAACGCAAAGAAGAAGCAGTCCATGGAATTCTCATCATTCTTCTATAAAACCACATTTCTGTGGCCATCAGAGATTTTTCGATCTGTGTGTTCATTGTCCATGACTCGCATCCGTTTGTCAGTATTGGTTACCACCGTATTGATAGCCACCGTATGTGTAATTTGAAGCAATTCAGAAATCTGTTCCGTACATGAAAGTTAACTAACGAACACAGCATTTAGTTTTTCATAGGAAAAAAACCCGAAAATATAGTACATCTAAAGAATATATATCAGTGAATAGTCATGTTTTATCAACATAATTCATTAAGCGAATTATTTATTTGAAATTCACTTGAGGTAATAAAAGGAAAGATACGAATTTCGTTACCCATCTGCACGGTTTCGGGCTGAGAATCGCTAGGGAAGGGAAGTTACTGTCATTACTGCCATAAATAGCTTTGGGATTTTACAATGATCTTTTCTTAGATCTATACAATTAAATTAGTTTTTATTTAACTGTGTAATTGTGTATCAACATATTGAAACGATATCGTTAGTTGATTTGTTTTAAACTATCTCGCTTCTATTGTCTACATGGTGTTAGAAATGTCGGGTACAGAACAAAATATTCAATGATGATTGATTGTGATTCATGAATAAATGAAATGGTATGGATCCAGGCAGCACTGCAATACTTCTTGTTACAAGATATGGCCGGAAGAAAGATGGGCCATCAGTAGAAGTTTTAGCTGGAAGTTTACTAGCTTTTGTAGATAAAAAAGAAAGTAAAGACAAAGTCGAATTTTTGTTTGAGGTTTTGGACCTTGACAAGCACATACGAGTGTCTTGTACTGGTTCTGATTTTAAAGGTATCTTGACGGTTGTTAAGGAATTGCTGAGACCTATTCCAACATGTAAAGAGAGACTTGAAGTTTATAATGATCACGATTGGTTAAATGATGGCAGTAGGCTTAAGGTGGGAGATCTAGTCTTTGTCAAACTTAAGGAAGAGCAGAGTGAACTGCCTGGTATGTTGAGATTCAAGGGTTCTGATGTACCAGACTCTAAAGGTGTATACTTTGGAGTGGAATTAAAGGTGAAGTCAGAGTCCTATCACACTTATTGACTTAAATTGTAAATTATATACATAATCTTTTTAGTTTTGTTTATAAATTGTAAAAAAAAGGAAAGGAACCCTTTCATACTTTGTGGTATATAGGGCAATACAGTGTTAGGCCTGTATTATTCATTGACCGTTGGCACACGTTGGGTGATGTGGTCAGCATTACGCGCCGCCTTTACTTTCCCAGAGCATGTCTGGTACCCAGTTGAGACTGGGTCGGTCGACCTGAGAGCCGTCGCGGTGGGAAAAATTTAACGCACACTGCAGGAGTTGAACCCGGACCACCAGCCTTGAGAAGCGAGTTCACTAACAACTACGCTACCGTTACCGTGGCTCTTATAAATTGTATATTCTATAATATTTTTAAAGGACGAAATTGATGTTTACATCATGAAAAAAGCAGAAAACAAAATTGTGTTTTATGTGGTGTGTTTTGATTCCTGCAAGACTGCTCTCTCCTGGGTGAGCTGAGAAGCATCATGTGGCCACACCCGGTCGACCTGGTAACTAAGCTTTGGGAAACCTGACGCTGACTCCCAGTTTGTGGTCCACAGTAAATTAAGCGCATGACCAGAGATTGCGGAATAAGAAAGAAGATTAGCAAATAAATGTGCATCCAATTTTTTTATTGAAATTCCCCTATCACAAATGGTACACCCATGCTCTTTGCCACTGCGCATGCTCAATGACCTGGCTGACTAAACACACTATGAAATGTATACCTTTTTTAACCCACTCATATAACTTTGTGAAGAAAGCATGTAAGGAGTTGTTGAATATGGTCACATTGACATACTTTCTGCAGGAAAAAGCTTACAAAATTTCATGATTTTAGAGATTGACATTCTGAAGTTTTTCCTTTGACTCACAAACAGACAATCAGATGTATAATTAAGATTCAAGATTGGCATACCAGATTTGTGTACCTGTTGGGACCAGATTTTTGACAATTGAACATCTATTTTTTTTTTTTCGATCCAGAAGCACTTGAGCTGAAAGCACTTCGACTCGGTGTCATGGACATCGTAACCCTTCAGCTCGGTGCCACGAACATCGTAAATCTGGGGAACCTGTAGCTTTTCTGCCAGTCCGCGGAGTTGAACTCGCACTTACAGAGGACTTGTCACCCGTAGTCCAACACGCTATGAACACGCTGGGCAGACGGGCATCTATTACAGACAAGTCCAACATATACAGAGAAGCACATGACCATATAGTGACTACGGAAAAACTTGAGGCGGTGTTGGTAACCTAGTGCTAACTGCTGCTCCCCTTCGTCTGAGTCACTAACAGGGAAATCTCATAGTGAACAAAGAAGTATCAGTATGGGAATCAGACAAGCAAGGGGGAGGAAGATGTCCAGCATGATATTAGGGAACATATTCATCAACATACTGATTGGAACAAACAACACTATCTTTAACTAATAACTGAAAATGTTTTTTAATCTTGGATCTCATCATCATCAAGTGTCATGCTGACAGGAGTTGATTTTTCATGTTTTTCCAGAACTTTGTGTCTTGTTCTAGCTGTGATTTCTGATACTCTTTTCGCATTGGGTCATGATGTTAAGCGGTCTATAATCTTTTCCCTCTGTCAACCTCTGTCTCTCTTATCCTGTAACTTTTCCTGTTGTTATAATGTATTAAAGCTTTTCTCTTCTCATAACATGTCCAAAGAATGTTGATTGTTTCTTTCTAATGCATTTCATAGGCGATCTGTTTGTATGATGATTTCAGCTAAACAAGCTCTCGAAACACAACCAAATTATTCTCCAGTGGATACCAGCCCACTGTGGAGTATCAGAAAATGAGAGAGCAGACAAGCTGGCTGATGGAACAAAACTGATACAACACAAATACCCAATGTCACTACCAGAAATCAAGACATATCAAGCGAAAATGCAAAGAGTTGTGGAGGCAACAAACCCATAGCAAACACCCACAAGATCACATCTGCATACTAAACAGAAAACAGCATACAACAATCTTTTACCTAAAATAGGTCACTGCAGGCTCAACCATCACATGCACAGAATAAAGCTTGCTCATACTGCAAAGTGTGCATGTCAGACAGAAACACAGACTCCAGAGCACATCCTGCAGTCATGTCCATCATACATACAACAACAAAACGAAACATGGCCTCATGAACGAAGCTTACAGAGCAAGCTATGGGAACTCTCGAGGAACTCCAACTGACATGCAGCTTCATAGAGGCAACCTATCTCATGGTTTAGGACGAGCTTACGAACCGACGCAAAGAAGAAGAAGTATGATGATTTTTGTCTTGGATCTTCTTCTTCTTTCTTCTTTGAATGATCCACTTGTTAAACCACTCTTTGTGATTTGTATGTGATCTGAGCCTAAGAGCAATTGTACGTTGTGCCAGTTATGCGCCTACAAGTAGGCCAACACATCCGATTTCTGTGATGCTTTTTATTTACAAGGGTAGCTTCCCTAGGTCCTACATCAGTCGCCTTTTACTTGTAGGTTGCAGTGCTACTATTCTTTGCTTCCCTTGCGGGACCCGGCACCACACTGGTAGTCTTGAATCTGAACACCAATAAAACACTTCAGCATGTCTTGATAGAGTACAGTGTTACTATCTCAAGGAACTTGATCTGGTATGCGTTACATTTGTGACAAGAGTCTTTAAGAACAGCATACCAAGCACAGCTGCATCCTAGGATTGGTTTCATATTTGTTTAACATCATTCGCAAAGTCTGGTAATGATCATGGCTGCTGCACCTAAAGAATGATCAATTTACAGAATTAATGTGACGAATTCATCATCAAATAACTTGTCCTGAGCAGAACTTTGCCACTCTAACAGTCCTTCGGAATTTCTCACTCTCATAGGTCAAAAGTCATGCCTCTGCAGCCATCATGCTCAAACCATCAATTACATCCTGTATTCATCTTCTCCATGGTTTTTCTCTTTTCCTCTTTGCCAGGATTCCTCCTTCCATGATGGTCTTCTCTAACCCTTCGTGTCTCTTTATATGTCCAAAATTTTCTCCTTCAATTTTCTCATTCTTATTTGTAACATTAGCCAGTTTTCTTTGATTTCGAGTTATTTCTGGATAGATCTATTTGTTCTTTTCTCTGTCCATGATATACGAAGGACTTTTCTGTAACACTTATATTTAAAAGCACATATATGTTTTCCACTGCCTTGTTTAATGTCCAGTCTTCACACCCATACGTTGCCACTGGGATAAATTACTAGAGAATGAGTACTTGGAGGATAATGTTCAATGTTTAGATACTGCACAATCCCTCCTTGAGAAAGAGTTAGCAACAGCTGCCTCCCTTATGATCAATCACATTGAACAACACACTATAGTATAATTCAGTAGATGTGGTACTATAAAGTGTGGTTTTATGTTCATAAAAATCTTATAAGTAGTCCAGCTGTACAAATTTGTGTCCTATTGGATAATTTTTCTCCAGGTTATCAGTGGTTGGGTTATGGCTAGCAACCTAAATCTACAAAATTGGCTTTGTTACAGAAACTGTAATGAATTACTAACATAGTGGAAGGAACAATTTCAGTATCATGTTCCATTAATAATCTCATAACCCATTAGGGCAGTGCCATGTAGGGATGCTACGAAGGAATCACCAACACATAAGTCCTTTCAAAGATCTTCTTCCACTGCAAAGCAGTGTGAAGTCTTTTCCTGTCCAATTCTTGATGTGATCAACCCATCTTCTTCTTTGCCTTCCTCTTCTCCCCCTACCCGTGATTATTTCCAGAAGAATTATTCAAGAGAGAGGGTCATGTCTGTTCACATGTCTAAACCATGGGAGAGCAGATAGCGAAGTCGATCACACGCTTCACTAGAAACCACATGCCATCCTAATTCTAGGGTTCAGGTCCAAAATATATTTTTTTTGGCACACAGTGTGTGATTTCCTGATCCTTTACTTGGGGATCTAAATTACAAGTACCTCAGAAGTCAAAGTAAGGCTTGTCTGAATGGTGAGGGGCAGTGATGATAAGGAAAACTAGCATTCACAGAAAAATTAGTCAGAGGGGCCATATTAGGTGACCTGACTGCACCTGAATTCATAGTGGGTGAACATGAAACAAAGGTATAGAAAGCTCTCATGGAAAAATTTTGAATGTTCTGGCACTAGCAATTTCAGCAAGCTAAGCATCTATGGTGGCTTAGTGATGTCAAATCTAACCTGTTTTCCAGTTTCCGTAATATTCAGTATTAGCCGCATAACAATGTTTTCCAGATTTAGTAATATTCTATATTATCCGTGTAACAAAGTTTGGGTATGTTAATTTTTCAATTAAGTTTTTCTTTTTGTCCCTAGGATAAAAAAGGAACCTCAGATGGCATGTTTCGTCGGAAGAGATTTTTTAAAACTGAGCCAGACTATGCAGTTTTTGTTACACTTAATAAAATTAGAAAAAGTCAAGATGGCTGGCATAAAAGTACTCGTTTGCGTGCAGATGAGGAAGGAGAAGGACTTTACCAATCATCAGAAACTATTATTCAGTGCAATTTATGTCTAGAGAGCGAGTTGTATGGATGAGTGATGATGGTCAGAAAAGGAACTGTGCGGTGGATTGGTCGATTACCAGATGAGCCTGGTGATAATATTACTATTGGGGTCTCATTTGTGAGTATTATATTTCTAAATATTCTAAATACTTTGTTATATATACAGTATGTTATTAAATATTGAGCTGTGGTTAGTACATTGGCCTTCTGTAGGGGTGGTCTCAGTTTGAATCCCAGCATGAAACTTCGTTTGATCGCAAGTGGTTGTCAGGTTGACCCAGCCTCATTTGGGTACCAGACAGCTCTGGGAAGTAAACAAATGTGACAGTATTGATGTTGCCCATGTCATCCATCATGTCCCGTTGGTCAAATAATAATTTGAACCTAACACTGTATCTGCAAATAATGCAGACATCACACTGAAATTCAAAACGATAGAAATAACAGTGCAATTCATCTATTTGGGTAGCAATTTTGATTGAACAGGAAATGTTAAAAAAGAAACTATGCTATGATTGTCAAAGTAACTTCAGCTTTTAAAACTCAAAATTAAATATGGAACTGCAGGCTATATAGTTTTAAAACTAAATTATGAATTTTCAATTCCAATGTTGTATCAGTTCTAACATATGCCAGAGAGAGTTGGAAAATGACTAAAGAATTATATAAAGTAAGTTGAATGCATTTGGGGTCAAAGGCGCAAGGAAGCGGCGCGCCAGGATTAGGGAGATGGCTCTAATCCCTTGCTCTCACCTCCACATGGTGACCCTAGTAACAGATGGTAGTTCTGGTCTGGCTAAGAGGGCAGATGCTGTGGGAGAGCTACTCTGGGGCAAGTAGAGATGCAAAGGTAGTCATGCTAGATGGGATCCACTCGCAACACAGACGAGCGAACTCCCAGAGTGACTATTAATGCTTGTCTCGCCGTCCGATGGAAAAAGCTCGAAGGATACATGTGGAACCTCTCGGGGCGAAGCTCGGAGCCAGCGCAGTCTCTCTCTTGAGTCTCCTCTCTTGAGCCGATGAGTATGCTGGGTGTCGAGTTGAACCGTACGTTGGTCCACATAGTTCAAAAGTCTAGCCCCCATCACAGAGATGGGGGCACAAATCAAAGCCATCAAAGAGACCAACGTTGATCAGCGCGGCGAATCGGAGGCGCGCATGCTCTCTCTTGAGCCGATGAGTATGCTGGGAGTCGAGTTGAGTTGCATGTGGGCCATCAAGGGGTGAAACTCGTACCCCCTCCTGGAGTCGGACAGCCCAGGGAAATGTGAGCACAGTGGGAATTGATGGAAATGGTGAGGTAGGCACCAGGGCAGAGCAAGCATGCACGCTGGCGAAGCAATAGTGGGCCCCATCGAGGGGCAGGCGAGCATGACACGGCATGCAAGATAAGCGCTGCAATCTGCAAGCACACCCTCTTGCCTGCCATGCTTGCAACTTGCCGCGCTTATCTTGCATGCCAGGCAAGAGGATGTGCGTCCCACCCAAATGTGCAGAACAACTGGTAAGCCCAGCAGAGGTAAAGCCAGAGCACGTTTCATGGCATGACAAGTGAGGTAGGCACGGTAAGCGAGGCAGGCACGGCAAGCGAGGCAGGTATGGCACGGCAAGCGCAGCATGCACGGCAAGCGCAGCATGCACGGCAAGCATGACAGGTAAGAGGATGTGTGTCCCACCCAAATGAGCAGAACAACTGGAAAGTCTAGCAGAGGTAAAGCCAGTGCACGTTTCCGATCGCAGGGAACTACTGCTGTCTTGTAGTTTGATTGGGGACAATAAAAGGCTAGCGAGCAAACCGTACATAAAGCTGGAGGGCGGCAAACCAAGGTGTCCATTAAAACGACTGGTTTTGCTGGGTAGATATCGCTCATAAGCCGGGAGGGCAGGCCATCTAAGGGTCGCTGCCCTAAAAGAAAATGGCACGTACATCACGTTCTGATGTTTGGCTGTTTATATATCACAATAGATTGATAAAAACGGCTTAAAACGATCGCGAGAGAGAAAATACATTTGAAAATTGATGTCTGCAAAAAATATTGAACATAAAATGGGACGATTTCAAGAGAAGTGATAAAACTCACAGAAATGTCTGGTCAATCGCTAGTAACAACTGTTATACGAAAGAGAAGATGGAGATATATTGGGCATACTCTGGGAAGAAATGATCCAAGATTACCAAAGCAGAAATTGAAGTGGATGACAAAGAGTTCAAAAAAGAGAGGATGCCTAGGTAAACCCTGAAACAAACTTTGCTGAGAGAGGAAAGAAATATTGGGCTCAGTTCCATGGAAGAGATTAGCAAGTTGCCCAGGACAGAGAGGTATGAAGAAATTACTTGCAGTCCATATGTAACGTAAAACGGTACAAGATAAATATATATATATATCCCAAACACTGTATTTCTCAATATGACACATGGGATGAAAACATACTTTTTTATTTTATACTCTAAAATAATCAGAAATTTATCTTGGTGCATGTTTTCTTATAAATAGCTTTTGCCTGTAATGGGGGTCTTGTTAACATGCAGAGTCACCGCCCATCACAAGACAGGCCTAATACTAGTTTACTGCAGGCGTGGATATAGAGCATGAAAATATGGATAAAGAGGGAGTGTATTCACCTGATCCTATAGTAATAATATCCATTATCATCTGCCAGAGTAGACAGATCACCTATGATTCTGTTGGACATGAATTTATTTTGGTTTGATTAATTAGTAGTTAGTAACAATGTAGGAATTAGATGGTATAACAGAGTTGCATACACATACCTGTGGATAAGAATAGGACAGAAACATATGATAATCCAGGTTAAGAGGAGAAAATGACGATGGGTCGGGCATACCCTATGGAAGACACAGCCAAGTGTCACGAGGCAAGCACTTGAGTGGAACCTGTAAGGAAAATAGAAAGGAGGGCATCTTAAACAGACCTGGAGATGAAGTCTTCTTGAATTGAAGGGTGCTCGACTGTCCTTGGAGACTATAAACAAATTAGCCAGAACCGGGAAATATTGCTAACAACTACTGAGACCCTATGCTCCACAAGGAGCAGAGAGGAATAAGTAAGTAAGTAACAATGTAGGAAGGATACTTGGCCTTAAAGTAATATTGTGGTTTCTATATGTGGACTTTGTAGACTACAACCCTATCTCCACAAAATAGTAGCTACTCAACCTTCTAATGATCGCACTAGTTATGACCAAGGAAAAGGTGAATAGATAACGTAGTTGAATTCTGCCAGGTCACTAAGAAAACCATCACACAAGTCACCAGAGAAGCACAAGACAAATACATAAAACCACAACACTGGATTAACAACCCGGTAACAGTGTGCTGACAAACGAAGAACAAGAAGATATTATAACAATGTGCACATATTCGTGTACTTATTTTGTATGTCTTGTTCAATTCTGCTTTAACCTGTTTAACTATAGGACAATCCTGTTGGTACTGGCACTGGCAAGTATAAAGACAAGCGACTATTTTACACAAAGCCGGGACATGCATCTTTAATTCCACTAATAGGTCTTATAAAAGAGACAGAGTTTGAAGATACAGGTAATTGTTGTATTTGCTAGCTTATATGTTTTTATGTGACAGGAAACATTTCATAAGAAATATTAAGCTCGATATGGTGACAACTGAGTGTGTCGCAGAACGCTGATTAAATTGGGCACATCTGAAAAATGTAGGAATACTTTAGGCTGCTGTTGTGTGCTGCATTGAGAGAGCGAGCATGCTTACATCAATAGCATTCTTCTTTGAGCGCTCCATATCGACCACTTGTTAAACCACTCTTTGTGATCTGTATGTCATCTGATCTTAAGAGCAATTGTATGTTGTGCCAGTTATGCGCCTACAATTAGGCCAGCACATCCGATTTCTGCAACGCTTTTTAATCTTCTTCTTCTTTGTGTTCGTTCTTTACGATCAATTTTAATCTCTCTTCGTGATATGTTTGATCTTTGCCAAGAACGTGTATACGTTGCACATAGGTTTGGTAGGCCCCTAAACGCATAGACTTGTACACGCTTAGGACACATGCATCCGATTTCAGCCAAACCTCCTTAGTCGCCTCTTACGACATGTGTGGCAGGTTACAGTGGTTCTATTCTTTACACCCCAAATTTGGGCCCGGTAACCACTCTGGCAGCTTTTTAATTACTAGGGTAGCTTTCCTAGGCTTCTATCTCAGTCGCCTCTTACGACATGCTTTGTAGGTCACAGTGTTACTATTCTTTATTCCCCTTGCAGGCCCTGTCAACACACTGGTGATAAACAGCATTGATTGTGGAGGATGGATAAGGAGGGATGTTTTTTGGTCCCTTGGTGATTACCTGTTGAATGAGGATACTAAAATTGATGTTGAATCTATCCAGCGATTTAAGGAATTTGGAATTACACGTACAAGTAGAAATAGATGCCTGAGGGGAAGTCAGGAGTGTGGTTAACCAACCAGTCATGGGAACCATCACTATACATATCCTTTGCCATTTGTTGTTGGAACTGAGCACCTATAGGTGTGCCCAGAATGCTATTACATCTGTTCAATAACCAATAAGAAATATGTGACAATCAGATCTTTTTTCTTTTGTTCGTCCTCTACGAATTCAAGTATAGTAATTGTACTTAATTTGGTGCTTCTGACTGATTTTTGCATGAAGGTATGCTTTCCTTAACACCATTGTCCATTGCCATTCAGATGAGACTTTTCCCAATTCTCTCTGCGATCACCGCAGAGTGATGTACCAGACTTCCCCATAAATTCTATTCATGTCCCAACCTCCTTAGTCGCCTCTTACTACATGCGTGGCAGGTAACAGTGGTTTTATTCTTTACAACCCAATTTGGGCCCGGTAACCACTCAGGCGTTTCTGAATTCATGTGTTTGTAAATTAGATCCCCAAGTAAAGGAGACAACCTGATTTCTATCATCATGGTGTCATTCCTATCACGCTGCAACCTGGTAGGAATGAAACCTGGTTTTTAACAAAAACTGCAGCATACTTTGTCCAGAAGACAAGCTTTAATGATCTATCGTGACTAATGACCGGAATATGGAAGAAAAAGAAGATCTGAACAAGATGCGTTATGTTTGGGTTTTGGTGCTCAGAAATGCTGTCTGTCGTATGCACAAATATCCCATCTCAGAAACAGCGGCAGTTACAGGCTTAACTGCACAATGACAGTGGGGGAACTAGATCTCTAAGCATTGACTAGGTAAATCATATACCTCAAGTTTGTCTGTTTCCATGTTTAACTACATACAGGTGTTTTAGAATCTTGTTTAGTGTTCAAACTCTGGAATTCGCAGGATCAGTGTGAATGTATTTGCATCCTGTGTGATGTTGTAGTCTTCTTCAGTGATCTCTGGTCATGCGCTTAGTTCTTCTTCTCATTCACCCACTATGAATTCAGGTGTAATCATGGCATCCAGTATGGCGCTTCTGACTGATTTTTACGTGAAGGCTTGCTTTCCTTTTCATCAGTGTCCCTCGCCATTCAGGTGAGCCTTATCCGATTTCATAGGTATATGCTTAGTTTACTGTGGACCACAAACTGGGCATTCAGCTTCTGGTCTTTCAGATTTCCCCAAAGCTTTTTTATAATTTTGACTGGGTGTGGCCACATGCTGCTTCTCAGCTCAGCCAGGAGAGGACAGTCTTGTAGGACATGCTCTGGTGCCTGTTCCATCTGCTGACACTGGCAGAGATAAAGTATATGATGTTTGTGATTGTTGGGAAGCTTGGCAATAGCTTTCTTTATTCTGTAGTGAAACTTGGACATGGGAGCTGTACACGTTTTAAAGCTAATTAATTCTCTTCATACCCAGTGACACATGTGGCTTCTACAAGAACTCTTTATGCTCCTCTACCTTTTACAGCCTTCAGCGCAGTATTCCATATCAGGGTACTCCATGCTTTTCATCTTCTATTGTGTGTCTCCAAGTTCCTTTTGGTCTTCCTTTTCCCATTTTTCCCTCTAGTGTTGTGGTGATGGATATTCTCACATGTATGCCATGGTTAATTCTCATTCTCTACTTCCCAGTGCTTTTCTGGTACCCAATTAATACTGGGTCGACCTGAGAACCATTACAGCCTGAAAAAATGTGACTTCCACTGTGCAATTAAACTTGGACCGCGCGTATAGTAAGCGATTGAACTAACCACAATGCTATCACTGCTCTTTGTTTTACATAGAGTACATATCTATAAAACTTATACAAACCATTAGAATTTAAATAAAGGAACTATGTGTTTTTTTTTCATACTGCTTTTGCCTGTGTTTTGCCGGGCCCACGGGAGAACAAAGAATGGTAACACTGCAACCTACAAGGCAAGTCGAAGAGGCGACTAGGTATGGGCCTAGGAAGCTACCCTAGTAAATAAAAAGTGTCACAGAAATTGGATGTGCTGGCCTACTTGTAGGCACATAACTGGCACAGACTCGGTAAGGAGAAAGGCTGTAGACTCAAGAGAGGCAGATTATGGCTGAGTCAGGCAGAAGGTACCCTTGGGAACATATGTGAACCTTCCGGAATCGAACCAGGAGAGGAATGGATCGCTGTGCCACCCCAATTTCAGACTGCTTTTACAGTCATTAAATCCGTTAAGAAAAACTGTGAACAAAATAATCCATCACTAGTCAACGCGGAGGTTGAGGCTCTCTTGAATGATCACGTCAATGAAACAGATGCAGTAATCTACACCGATGGTTCAGTCATTCGCCAACAACGCTGTGCGTGGGCCTTTTCTGCACGCTCAGGAGGAAAAATAATAGGAGAGGCCAGTGGGGCCTACGCGACAACCTTAAGTAGTTTGACGATGGAGGTACGGGCAGTTACAGAGGCGGTGACGTGGTTGGCATCTCATGACTTTGCGCGTGTTTTTATACTCAGTGACTCCATGAGTATGATTCGTAAAGTTGAAACAGGAATGGTGAGACGGAATTGGGTAGAGGTACTGGTACAGACTGGGATCAAAGAAATAACCTTCATTTTTGTCCCTGGACACGCAGGAGTCAGGGTAATGAACGAGCTGACAGATTGGCTGGTATGGCCACAGTATCCGAGGGTGCTGCAATGGACCAAAATGACATTCTTAACGCACTGCGAGTCTTTTGAACAGAAGAGTTTCAGGTTGCGAGTCCCACTCCTGACCAGATGAGAGAGATGGGTATCAAGATTAGTGCAGCCCGTAAAGAACGGCATACCAAATATGCAAAGAGACTGATTAATCAACATCGGACTGGCGTGTTGGGTCGATGGACGCTGCTGGATTTGCTGAGGCGGAGATCGGAGCACCTATGGACATGTCCGAGTGCTATGATGATAGTCCTCTGATAACTGGCACAGCATACAATCGCTCTTAGGCTCAGACCACATACATATTACAAAGAATGGTTAACAAGTGGTCGATATGGAGCGTACAAAGACGAAGAAGAATATTGCTTTCTTTCTTTCTTTCTCGAATCCTGTATGCCTCACAGCGTCAGGTCAGGAAGAGATTTCTAAAACGGGCCCTAGTATGCGCTTCGTAGATAGTATCTTCTCGCCTCTGTTATCTCTGAGGTCCATTTTTTGCGTGGCCGGCCTTTTGCTTTGTACCCATTGTATCGGAGCAGCATTGCTCTTTGGGTGCACTGTCTGATGGTAATCTGCTTACGTGACCGAACCATTTAATTTGTTGTTTCTTGATGAAGTCTAGTACTGATGTTGTACCCACTTTTTCCTGATGTCTTCATTTCTCAACCGGTCTCTTCTTGTTACACCCAGCATTCTGCGTAGACACTTCATCTCTGTTGTGACTAGTTTTCTTCTATCATTTGTTGTCAGCGTCCAGGTTTGGCACTGGTAACATAATGTGGGAGAAAGATTGTGTTGAACATTGCTCTTTTGTGTTCATGGTGACGTGTTTGCATTTTAAAATTGGCGCCATTTGCCCTATCATTTGATTTGCTTTGTTGCATCTGTGTTGAATTTCATTAGTTATTCTTCCATTTGCTGAAAAAATGCTCCCAGGTATGTGAAATCTTTTACTTGATTTAGTAGGTGATTATCGATGGAGATGTTGGTAGTGTTTTCCTCTCTGGCGAATGTCATTACTTCTGTTTTGTCGATGTTAATTCTCATGTTGTATTCGTTACATGCTAACTGGAGTCTGTTGATGTGTTGTTGTAGCTGTTCTTCTGTTGTTGATATGATTGCCTGATCGTCTGCAAAAAGAAATTCATTTAAGAGTTCTCCGAGGTTGTTTCCTTCGCTGGTGTTAGCTATTTTACAAATGTGGTCAATGTACGTGATGAATAGCAGCGCGGATAGTACGCAACCTTGTCTTACTCCTGACCCTACGTGAAACTTTTCTGATAATCCTGTATTTGTTCTAATCGTACATTGGCTGTCAGTATAAATGTCAGAATATTGCTTTTAAATAAAAATCAACACCTGTACACTTCATGATGATAGCTTTTACATAACAGCCGTCAGAATACCAAGCGATAATAGCAAGAAATGCGGTATGCTCTCATTTATGTGATATGGGCGAGTCTCAGACACTGAAACGAGTCAGAGAATTAGGAGTTAAGTTTGGACATGCCAGACAGTGTCATCTTCGTGGTAGAGAGAGAAGGTATACTGATAAACTTCTCATGGGTACAGTGAGCAAATGGACTTTACAAAGGCTGTTGCAGCAGAGGACAGAGCATGGATGGGAATGCCCAATGTACCATGACATCAATCGTGTAACATAACACAATACCAAGCTTTTAGGAAACTCTCTAGCTACCACCCTCTCCAAGGATATAGGCTATACAACAGTTTTGTTTTCCAACATTTGATGATATCAATTTTGTTCTTATCTGCAGGTTCACCTGATATAGCAGAAATAGTTTCTGTAGAATTTATCCGGCAACAAAAGATTATGCTAGATCAGATTGCTAACTCATCGAGAGACTCAGCAACATTGCAAAGATTGTCAAGTTCTGTTCAAGTGGTAAGTCACAATATGACGCTGTAGTTTGTGTTATGTGTATGTAAGATTCCTAGTGAAATTGTTTCTTAGGCTACGATCTGGGTTCAATTCCACAGTGGGCGTGGAATTTTGTTTGTGACCGTAGTGGCTCTCAGGTTGACACAGCCTCAATTGGGTACTAGGAAAAGCACTGGGAAGTAAAGGAGACCAGTATGATGTTAACCACATCATCCATTGTGTGCTGACGATCAATGAAAAATACGGACCTAACACCATATTACCCAATATACCTTGAGTTATGAAAAAAGGGGTTCCTTTACTTTTTTTTTAAATGTAAGATCCGGCTATGAACAAGAGACAGATGACCAAGTGTTTTTCTCAACCAAGCACATGAGAGCTTGCAGGCCTTGGTTGAAAACCTATGCCTCCTTGGAGGCAAAAGATAAAGAAGTCATTCTTCAAAGGATAGAAACCTTCTTCTTCATCATTAGCATTTTTTTACACCTCTCCATATGTTTTATTTTGCGGTATGTTGTTTTTTTTCATGGAATTTGGGAATGTTCTGGTAATGTGTAATTTTTGTGTAATTTTTGAAGATAATATGACTGGTTGACACCTTTCCATTGTTGCAGACAATTTTATGTAAATGATGCCCTTAGCGAGATAAACATTAGAATCCATGACAACAATGCATGTGACATAGCAAGACCAGTTTGTGAACGACATAAATCTTACTCAATTGTTGCATGAATTATAGGGACATTGTTGCCAGCTCTTGCTGCTGGTGTGTCCACGTTGTCGCCACCTCTTGCTGCTGATGTGTCCACGTTGTTGCCACCTCTTGCTGCTGATGTGTCCACGTTGTCGCCACCTCTTGCTGCTGATGTGTCCACGTTGTTGCCAGCTCTTGCTGCTGATGTGTCCACGTTGTTGCCACCTCTTGCTGCTGATGTGTTCTCATTGTTGCCACCTCTTGCCTTAATGTGTCCAGGCATTAAGCTCTTAACCTCTGCAACAAGTTTTTCCATTCTTCTCATTTCACTCTTGAACTCCCCCCTTCATATACTGGGATCCATAACCTCTTTTCCCTAGGAAACTTCACTTCCTGTATTATACATAACCATCTTGCACACATTCTTATGTTCAAATAAATGGCTGCCCTGAGATCTACCCTCTCTGACTCTCTCCGTCTAGCCTGAGATGTCCTTGGCGCTTAGGGCAGCAACAAATGCACACCGTTCTTTTCTGTTCTTTGCCATCCTCTATTGTGTTCCAATTGTGATTCATTTCTTGCAGTTTCTGTTCTACTGTTCTCCTCCAGGTGGTTTTGGGTCTTCCATGTTTTCATTTACTCTCTGCTATCCAACACAGTGAAGTTTTTTTGGGACAAAGTTACATGGTTCGTACATTCCAGAATCCAATTATAGTTTTGGATTGGCATTCAGGACTTTCAACTTCCTCATGACGAAATCTCCTCCTACTTCTCTGCAATTCCCCAGAGTGGAAGTATTGTGGTAACTCTACCATATAAACACAAGAATCCAAAATTACAGATATCCACACACAGTTAGAGAAGGCCCAGGTGAGATGGACCAATCACATTGTGCACATACCTTCTAAACGTTAAACGTGTTCCAAAACATCTTGATGAAGACAAGCGACAAGTCAGTGGACAGAAAAAACACTACATAGACACACTTAACCCTTTCACTCCGCAATTTTTTTCACCTGCCAGTATATAATGAATTAGCCAGTATATTGACTTTGCGTCATCTGACAAAATATTGCGAGCCAGTATATCGGCTTAGAACGGCGAAGAGTTAATAGCTTCAATCTAGACACTATGTGCTGGAAATCTCCCATGCAGCCTGCCAAATGTTACTCTTCAACAACACAAGAGAAACCTGCATAGATGAGTATTATCATGCTTCTGAGACATGTCGAAAATGTGCTGCCCAAAAACACAGAACACTTTACACCCCCCGGATCATGTATGTCTCACCTGTGGTAGGGATCTACATTTCAGGATTAGACGATATATTCACCTCCACACACACCAGGACGGCACATGTTTAAGGCTGTTGTCATTATTGCTTGTGAGGAACTCTTATTATATAAACATAATGCAACCAGGTGTGAAGCATGGACATTTAACAAGGCAGTGGAAAAACATACATGTGCTTTTGAATATAAGTGTTACAGAAGAGTCCTCCGTATATCATGGACAGAGAAGAGAACAAATAGATCTATCCAGAAAGAACTCGAAATCAAAGAAAACTGGATGATGCTACAAATAAGAACAAGAAAATTAAAGTATTTTGGACATATAAACAGACATGAAGGGCTAGAGAAGACCATCATGGAAGGAGGCATACCGTCAAAGAGGAGAAGAGGAAGACCGTGGAGAAGATGGATTCAGGATGTAACTGATGGTTTGAACATGACGGTTGCAGAGGTAGGACATCTGGCCTATGAGAAAGAGAAATTCTGAAGGACTGTTAAGGTGGCAAAGTTCTGCTCAGGACAAGCTATTTGATGAAGAATGCAACCAGACATTATGTCACAGACTTAAAGTTCCACCCCTACAGACTAGAGTAGAACAGTACCAATTACTATGTTTTGGTCACCTCTGAATAATGGAAGAGGATCAGTTGCTATAACAAACATGGGATTCCAAGAGCCAGGAATCTAAACTAAGGAACACCCAGAGTTGGGTGTACAGGCAACATCAAACAGTCCATGAAGGACCGAGGCTTGGACTGAAACAATCTCACAAGAGAGATAGCTAATAGGATTGTGTGTAGTTCTCTTAGGATGACCTCAATACTCCATGGTAGAAACAGGGACGAAACACGTAAAAACAATGTACTGTAGTTTTACCAAAAAAAAACAATAGCAATACACAGCAATGTTTCGACCAAAAGGTCTTTATCAAGCAAAGGATACAAGAGAGGTGAAGAATTTCACCTCACACACATATAGAATCAAACAAGTTCCTAACCATGGTAAAAACAGAAATTAATTATATATATATATTAGTGAGTTGCCCAGGACAGAGCGGTATGGAGAAATTACTTGCATATCCTATATAACGTTATAACAGTACAAGAGGAATATATTTATATATACACTGGGGAAAACGGTAAGTATTTATATATATCCGGGAAATACCAAGAACTTTAACTACCTTGAAATATTTGGTTCTATAAACAGTAAGGAAATTATATTTAACAAACATACATAATTCAGGGTTTAAATGAGACGGATGCAGGGGTATTTTCACAACAATTTCACGATAGTTTATTTGTGTAATGCATACAAACTCTAGCTTGTACTTCTTCTTTTCTCTTCACACTGCTACCGGGTTGTTGCCCAGTGTTGTGGTTTTCTGTTTTTTTCTTGCGCTGTTCTGGTAGCTTGGGTGATTGTTATTTTTGCTCTTTGACAGGATTCTGCTATGCCATCTAACCATCTTTTCATGGTCTTCCTCTCGCCTTCTTTCCAGATGTTCTGTTATAGAAGACTCTGTATACTGTAGAGTTTGGATGCATTCTTATTAAGTGGCCAAACCACTTCTTTCTATGTTTCTCAATGTAATTCAAGCAAGGTTATGTACCAACTTTCTTTCTTAAATGCTGATGTTGGTGACTGTCTTTTCTGGTGTTGTTAGTAACTTTTTGCAGGCAGCGCATTTCACATGTAGTTATTTTTTGTAACTGCGCTTTGCTCTTTGTCCATGTTTGGCTCTGGTAACACAAAGTAGGTATGAAAATGCTGTTGATCATCTGTTGCTTAGCTGTCAGTGAAATTTGTGGGTGCCTTATGTACACTTAATAATTCCTCTTGTACTGTTAAACGTTACATATGGCCTGCAAATAATTTCCCACACCGCTCTATCCTGGGCAACTCGCTCAATCTGATCCATGGAACTGAGACCGATATTTCTTGCCTCTTATGTACACTTGGTTAAATTAATTTATCCTTATGCAGTGTGTAGACTTTAAAAATAGTTGATTTGCCTTTTTATTTCAACAGCAAGTCTTTTGTTATCCCTTTTTTCTAATTTGAGAACCAACATTATTTTCCATTATTCTCATGCAAATTTTAACCAGAGATTGCCTGAAGCTACAGTCATGGGAGCCACTGCTCAAAACAATTTTCAAACACACGATCAGTCTTCAAAAAGAGCAGTGGATTCTAGTGGTTTAAATCCTATTTATGAACACACTAGACTTCAAGGTATGTATTTTATTAGTTAATATCTCTCTTATCTCTTGTTCGTTCCCAATGAAGCATAGAGCTGCAACTTATCACTAACTTGTTAGTTTTTCAATTTAAACGTTCCTACAGGTAGTAGCTATTTGACATTTTTTCAAGTACTATTTCAGTCATTCATCACAATTTCTGTAATATAACCATTTTGATACACGTCCTCTCTCCCTTTTTTTTTTTTTTCCGATCCAGAAGCACTTGAGCTTTTCAGCTCTTCAGCTTGGTGCCATGGACATCGTAACCCTTCGGTTCGGTACCACAAACACCGTAAATCTGGGGAATCTGTGGCTTTTCTGCCATCCCGCAGAATTGAACCCGCACACACAGAGGATAGTCACCCGTAGTCCAACGCGCTACGAACACGCTGGGCAGACGGCTCCCTCTCTCCCTTAGGGAATTCAGAATATCAGCCTGGTCAATTGCTTACCTGCTGTTAATGACATTGTCAACAGCAGTCTCTGTGGCCTAGAGGTTAGGTGCTCATCTCTCGTGCCAAAGGTACCAGGTTCGCTTCCTCGTGGGGCCATCTCAATATTTTTCCAGAGATCTCTGATCTCAGTGTAGGTGAGATCGAGTTCCTAGTCCTATCGGAGACAGGCGATAAAATGTAGGTCCTGTGTTCAGTTTGAGCACGTAAAAAAACCTGTGGCAGCTCAATATCGATAACAGCAGGCTGGAAAGTCGCTACCCGGGCAAAATTCATTAGAAAAGATTAAAAATTAAATTTCCTGCAAGAATATCTTCACCATCTTCAACAATTACATCGGGACCCTCGCCGGTGATCGAAGTTCATGCACTGCAGCTGAGATCTTCCTGTGTAAGAAAGAGATTGGAGCACACATGATTACTCACCGAAGTGCAATGATGATGATCCAATCAATCAACAGCACTCTGCTGTTGTATTTTGTAAAACTAGCTTAGTTTGTGTTGTATTTAAAAAATATAGTTTAAGGGGACTCTGGTCTTGAAACTTTTTCGTTGCTTTGGTATTAATGTAGAATTTGTATAACAATTTTGAAAGATTATGACTTAGAATAGTAGGAAAAAATTATTTTTAAAAAGTCAGAGCGTTGCCATGGAAACAATACAAAATGCCGCCAAGCACAAATTTCAAATCCTAAAGCTCTGAAGTTAATGAATATAAATTAATTCTGTTTTCACTCTAAGGTGAGCAATTGTAATATCTACAAAATTACACATTCTTTTTAGGATATATTAAATATTACATTTTTATGAATTTTTGTGTAAACACACCCTCCAAAAACAGCTTTTTTGACCAAATTTTGAGGAATTTTACCCAAAATTTATAAAAATTAAATATTTAATATATCCTAAAATCATGTGTAATATTTTAGATATTACAATTGCACTTAGAGTGAAAACAGAATTCATTTACATTCATTAGATTCAGAGCCTTAGGGATTTGAAATTTTGTTTTTTGTGGCCATTTTGTATTGTTTCCATGGCAACACTTTGACATTTTTTTTTACTAATTTTTTTCTACTATTCTAAATCATACTCTTTCAAAATGCTTATACAAATTTTATATTAATATGAAAACAACGAAAATAGATTCTTGATTTTCAAGACCCGAATCCCACCTTAACTGTATTCTTCTCCATTGTTTATTATCTGACTGTTGTAGACATCTTTCTGAAAAGTGATTGTCATTTCAGAGGAATCAGGTGCATCAACAAGTTCAGGGTTAAAGGGATCTGGTAGTTTTGGTCGTTCCGGCAACCAAGAACCTGATCCCGATCTGACTGTTGGGTCATTGGTCGAGGTTCAACTCAGGGATCCTTTGTATGGGGTAATACGGTGGATTGGAAACACAGATGAACAGTCAGGAAAATTGACAGCTGGCCTTGAGATGGTACGTTTATTTATTCCTGCTTAGATAAACATTTTTGATAAACAATGTTGCTATCTTATGTTTTCTGGACATAACTTTTGTTTGAGAACTAGTGAACTAGGTCTCCTGTACCTTGAATCTAAATATCTAGTTTTGTTTCATTTTTTCTAATCTTATTTTGCCTCATAAGATCAGGATAAGAAGAGATTTATAGAACAGGTTTTTGTGTGCACTTCATAAATTTTGTTTTTCACCACTTCTGTTATTTCTGAAGTCTATTTTTTTGGCATGGATGGCCTTTTGCTTTGTATCCACTGTATCAAGTTAGCCTTACCCTTTTAGGCGCACTGTCTGTTGGTAATCTGCTTATGTGACAGAACCATTTCTTTCGTTTCTTGATGAAATACTGACGTTGTACCCACTTTTTTCCTGATACCTTCAAAACTAGTCTCTTCTTGATACTCCCAGCATTCTGCGTAGACACATCTCAATTGGGACTAGTTTTTGTCTATCAATTTATGTCAGCATCCTTATTTGGCACTGATAGCATAATATTGGCAGAAGGATTGTGTTGAATATTGCTCTTTTAGTGTTCATGGTGATATGTTTGCATCTATGTTGGATTTCGTTAGTTATTCTTCCATCCGCTGAAAGCGTATCTAGTTTCAATGGGCAGTAGTTGAAAAAAAATGAAAATTTTTCAAGAAACATTATTTATGGCAGGAATTTATCATCAGTGTCACCAGTCATGACATGGGATGACAAGTTATGTGTGTCATATCTGATGAATCTCTTGTATGTCTGGTTTACCATTTCTTCTTCTACACCTTTCAACACCCAACGGAGCACATGTCTTCAATAAACTTCTTCCAGCTCTTCTTCTCTCCTGCCATTCCTTCCAATTCTCTCCATGTTTTACCTATCCCTTTAACATTAGCCTCCAGCTCTGTTCTCCAGGTATGGCCCCACTCCTTTCCTTGCGGGTTCCAAAACAGCACCTGTCCCGCAATGCTTAGTTTACCATATATACCTGTTATACCTATATTGCTATACCTGTATTGTCATAACAGTATTTATTCATTCAAGATTCGTTCTTGCATTTTGTCTGATAAGCTTACCTTGTTGACACAATATCTTGTACAGTGCTGTCTAACATTTTTATATATTGGGACAAATAGGACTGATGATTGTGGAGGCATGGGCACTATGTGATGATTACAGTACTACTACTACTAGTAATAACAATAGTAATATAGTTGAGATGCCAACATTTTCTTCATTAAAAAAGCAAGTGGTGGTTTTAAGGGCAGTAGAATGGTTACAAAATAAAACAAGATTGCAAAAACGGGAAGATTGGGTTGGTGGAAGTGCTACCAAAAAAAGTTGGAAATTTTAATTTTAAAAAATTTTGATTAGATCTAAAGCAGGTCGGGTAAAATAAGGCACCATGAATGTTTGACACATGCGGGCACTGTGTAGAACAGCACTGACCTAGTGTATCAAATAGCATTGCCGTGTTGTCTCTAACACTATTTCTTTGTTTTAGGAGGAGGAACTGTCTGCAGGAACCGATGGAACATTTAAAGGCATCCGTTACTTCTCCTGTGCACAAAAAAAAGCATTGTTTGTTCCTCTTTATAAATGTAGCAAGGACAAACGGTTTCAAACTTCAAATAGAAAATTACAGCATGGTAAGTATCTCCTACATAATTTTTCTTGCAATGATATGCATGGTAAGAATCTTATTTATATCTTGTTTAGTAAGTAAAAGGATGATAAGAAAACGGGTTCCGTTACTTTTTTCTGCATCGAAAACATCGATTGTTGGGGAGTTTAGGATGAATAAGGGTGATGTTCTTCTGTATCTTCGCAACCTACTGTTGAATGAGGGCACTAAAATTGATGTTGAATCAATCCAGCTATTTAAGTAGTTTGGAATTACATGTTGTACATGTATAGCTGGATGCTTAAGCAGTAGAGAGAGGAGTGTGTTTAACCTGCGAGTCACAGGAACCATCAGTATACATACCCTTCGACATCTGTTGGTGAAGATTGAGTACCTGTGGGTCTACCCGGAGTGCTGTGACGCCAGTTCAGTAACTAATAACCAGTAGTAAGTAAGTAACAAAGAACTAGAAGAATTACTTTGGGAATTTGACTGGAACCCACAGTGGAAGAGAATAATGGAGATACAAAATTATACTGGATGAAAAACAGTAGTAGAGGAGGTCGTAGACTCATTAAGCAGAACTAATAAAAATGGCTAAGAACAGAAATTTGTGGAGACCAACAGTTCCAACCCTTGTTCCATTTTGAACAAGAAAGCTTAGGAGTATCAATAAGAGACCGGTTTAAAAATTAAGATATCAGAAA